>SJYA01000868.1:1993580-2211915 GCA_006410615.1 Neotragus moschatus
TTCAGACTCATCAAGAAACAAAGGGAGAAAAATCAAATCAATAAAATTAGAAACGAAAATGGAGAGATCACAACAGACAACACAGAAATACAAAGGATGTTCAGTTCAGTTCAGTTCAGTGACTCAGTCGTGTGTGACTCTTTGGACTCTTTGGAGCCCAGAAAAATAAAGTCTGACACTGTTTCCACTGTTTCTCCATCTATTTCCCTTAAAGTGATGGGACTGGATGCCATGATCTTTGTTTTCTGAATGCTGAGCTTTAAGCCTATATTTTCACTCTCCTCTTTCAATTTCATCAAGAGGCTCTTTAGTTCCTCTTCACTTTCTGCCATAAGGGTGGTGTCATCTGCATATCTGAGGTTATTGATATTTCTCCTGGCAATCTTGATTCCAGCTTGTGTTTCTTCCAGTCCAGAATTTCTCATGATGTACTCTGCATATAAGCTAAATAAGCAGGGTGACAATTTACAGCCTTGACATACTCCTTTTCCTATTTGGAACCAGTCTGTTGTTCCATGTCCAGTTCTAACTGTTGCTTCTTGACCTGCATACAGGTTTCTCACGAGGCAGGTCAGGTGGTCTGGTATTCCCATCTCTGTCAGAATTTTCCACAGTTTCTTGTGATCCACACAGTCAAAGGATTTGGCATAGTCAATAAAGCAGAAATAGATTTTTTTTTTGGAAATCTCTTGCTTTTCCCATGATCCACCGGATATTGGCAATTTGATCTCTGGTTCCTCTGCCTTTTCTAAAACCAGCTTGAACATCTGCAAAATCGTGGTACACGTATTGCTGAAGCCTGGCTTGGAGAATTTTGAGCATTACTTTACTAGCATGTGAGATGAGTGCAATTGTGCGGTAGTTTGAGCATTCTTTGGCATTGCCTTTCTTTGGTATGGGAGTAAAAACTGACCTTTTCCAGTCCTGTGGCCACTGCTGAGTTTTCCAAGTTTGCTGGCATATTGAGTGCAGCACTTTTACAGCATCATCTTTCAGAATTTGGAATACCTCATAAAAGACTACTATCAGCAATTATATGTCAATAAAATGGACAACGTGGAAGAAATGGACAAGTTCTTAAAAAAGTATCACTTCCCAAAACTGAACCAGGAAGAAATAGAAAATCTTAACAGACCCATCACAAGCATGGAAATTGAAACTGTAATCAGAAATCTTCCAGCAAACAAATGCCCAGGTCCAGATGACTTCGCAGCTGAATTCTACCAAAAATTTAGAGGAGAGCTAACACTTATCCTACTCAAACTCTTCCAGAAAAATTGCAGAGGAATGTAAACTTCCAAACTCATTCTATGAAGCCAGCATCACCCTAATACCAAAACCTGACAAAGATGCCACAAAAAAAAGAAAACTACAGGCCAATATCACTGATGAACATAGATGCAAAAATCCTTAACAAGATTCTAGCAAACAGAATCCAGCAACATATTAAAAAGATCATACATCATAAACAAGTGGGCTTTATCCCAGGGATGCAAGAATTCTTCAATACTTGCAAATCAATCAATGTGATACACCACATTAAAAAATTAAAAGATAAAAATCATATGATTATCTCAATAGATGCAGAGAAAGCCTTTGACAAAATTCAGCATCCATTTGTGATAAAAAACTTTCCAGAAAGCAGGCATAGAAAGAACATAATTAAAGCCATATATNACACCACAAAACAAACTGAAAAATAAAACCCATATGATTATCTCAATAGATGCAGAGAATGATAAAAACTCTCCAGAAAGCAGGAATAGAAAGAACAACAGTTCAGTTGTTCAGTCATGTCTGACTCTTTGCAACCTCATGAATCCCAGCACGCCAGGCCTCCTTGTCCATCACCAACTCCCAGAGTTCACTCAGACTCACGTCTATTGAGTCAGTGATGTCATCCAGCCATCTCATCCTCTATTGTCCCGTTCTCCTCCTGCCCCCAATCCCTCCCAGCATCAGAGTCTTTTCCAGTGAGTCAACTCTTCGCATGAGGTGGCCAAAGTACTGGAGTTGCAGCTTTAGCATCATTCCTTCCAAAGAAATACCAGGGCTGATCTCCTTCAGAATGGACTGGTTGGATCTCCTTNAAACCAATACAATATTGTAAAGTAATTAACCTCCAATTAAAATAAATAAATTTATATTAAAAAAAACAGTTTTAAGCTCAAGGTTTCATGATTATACTAAAAATAAAACAAACAAAAATAAATCTCACTGACTCCTTTTGAACAGTGCCATGTAACCAAAACACTATTTTGAAAACTGGTAAAATAAAGAATCCAGTATTTATCCTGACTTCCAATATATCAGAGAACTAAGAGTTTATGAGGAAAAGTCTCTCTTTTCAAAGAGTCCCACTTAATAACTTTGCAATCTTAATGAAACAATGAGTCTGGGGGACTTTATAATTAATGGATCAAAATGACAGTACTTGAACTCATTGATGACAATATCACGAAAAGGGAGAAAATCATAAATTATGAGAATTATGTGGTAAAACAGGGAGGAAACGCTACCACCATTCATGAAGTATTCTTGACCCTCTCCCCTAATAAAAAGAAAATGACCTCAATTCAATTAACTCTCTAGGTGATTATCAGTTTGTAGGAAATATAGAGCACAGTGTGTGCGGGCTCAGTCATGTCCGACTCTCTGCAATGTCAGGAACTGCAGTCCACCAGGCTCCTCTGTCCATGGAATTTTCCAGACAAGAATACTGGAGTGGGCTGCCATTTCCTATGCCAAGGATCTTCCCAAGCCAGGGATCAAACCTGAGTCGCCTGTGTCTCCTGCATTGGCACACCTTTTTCACTGCGCCACGTGGGAAGCCCAATAGAGGGTAAAAGAACATATTAGAAATAGCACCATATGGACAAAAATAGCAAAACCCAGACTTTGGAAACTCTATTGGATAAATTACCTGGTTTTTTCAATAAATAAAAATGGGGGGGGGGAGGAATTTATAAAGAGACTCGAGACATAAAGAAATATAATGTGGGGGCCTTGCTTGAATTATCTGAATTAACCAACTATAAAAACATTATGAAAAAAAATCAATGGAACCTGAACCCTGGATATTACTGATATTATTATGAATTACTATCAGTTTTTAGAGATAATAATGGTATGATGGTTATGTGAAAAAAACTTATCCTTTAGGGGTATCACAGAAATACAGAAGAAATAAAATTCCTTGGATTTGCTTCAAAATAATCCAGGGGAGAAGGACGGTATGGGGAGCTAAGTCATCCAACTACCCATACCAATCTCACAGGATTACAGAGCTGTTTCTCCCTTCAGTTCAGTTCAGTCGCTCAGTCATGTCTGACTTTTTGCGACCCCATGGGCTGCAGCACCCCAGGCTTCCCTATCCATCACCAACTCCCAGAGGGTTCTCAAACTCATGTTCATCAAGTCGCTGATGACATCTATTTACAGCTGATACTGCTGCTGCTAAGTCGCTGAGCACTTACTAAATAGCAGGTATAGTGCCAGTACATGTATAGCCGAGGAAGCTGCAGCTTAAGGCAATCAGGATTAAAATCTCTGGCTGCTGGGACTTCAGAGTCCTAGCTCTTAACCACACCACACTATCACCACTAGAATTGCTTTGCCTTTCCACTGGTTCATGGAAAAATGTTTCCATGTAGATGGTTCATGTAAAAATGTTTCTCCTTAAACTGAATTAAAATCCATTACGTGGCTCAGACGGAGAAGGCAATGGCACCCCACTACAGGACTCTTGCTTGGCAAATCCCATGGACGGAAGAGCCTAGTGGGCTGCTGTCCGTGGGGTCGCGAAGAGTCAGTCACGACTGAGCGACTTCACTTTCACGTTTCACTTTCATGCGTTGGAGAAGTAAATGGCAGCCCACTCCAGTGTTCTTGCCTGGAGAATCCCAGGGGCGATGGAGCCTGGTGGACTGCCGTCTCTGGGGTCGCACAGAGTCAGACACGACTGAAGCGACTCAGCAGCAGCAGCAGCAGCAGGTGGCTCAGACGGTAAAGTGTCTGCCTGCAATGCAGGAGACCCGGGTTCAANGGCAGCCCACTCCAGTGTTCTTGCCTGGAGAATCCCAGGGGCGATGGAGCCTGGTGGACTGCCGTCTCTGGGGTCGCACAGAGTCAGACACGACTGAAGCGACTCAGCAGCAGCAGCAGCAGCAGGTGGCTCAGACGGTAAAGTGTCTGCCTGCAATGCAGGAGACCCGGGTTCAATCCCTGGGTTGGGACGATCCCCTGGAAAAGGAAATGGCAACCCACTCCAGTATTCTTGCCTGGAAAATTCCACGGACAGAGGAGCTTGGTGGGCTACAGTTCATGGGCTCCCAAACAGTCGGGCACAACTGAGCGACTAACACTTTCACTTTTCTATCAAATTACTGGGCCAATGTGTGCCTAGCTTCTTTCATCTGGAAATCTAGCTTGGTTTGCTTCCTCACAGGTTGAGAATTAAAAGAGAAATGCAAGTAGCATTTAGTAGAGTACCTCAGAGCACTGCCTTTATGTACAATGTTTTCATTCTGGGGGATACAATAAAACACTGTTTAATTTCCAGTCACTCCTGAAAAGGAGATTATTTGAAGATTAAATGTAGTCCCTTTTTCAAGCATGCGAAATTTCCATAAAATGTGTAACTTAGCTGGTAATGAGGGGCCAATCACAATGATCTAAAAATCTTTTGCTCTTTCAAATGGAAGCATTAAGATTTGTTTTGCATTCAAAGTTCTTATACAAATAAAATAAACTGCTATTTTTAAGCAGCAGTACTCTCTGAATTGTGTGTGTGTGTTCAGTTGCTCAGTTGAGTCTGACTCTGCAACCCCAAGTGATGGTAGCCCACCAGGCTCCATTTCTTTCTCCAGGGGATCTTCTCAACCCAGGGATCAAACCCATGACTCCTGCATTGGCAGGTGGATTCTTGACCACCAGCGCCACCTAGGAAGCCCTACTCTCAGCATTAAGTAGTAAGTAATTCAATAACTCAATTTCAAGTGCAGTTATCCCAATTCATAAACTAAACTTGTCAGAGATCACTACAAATGAGTGAAAAGGATGATAGCATTCAATTTTTATGGGTGAATTACTAACAGCTTGAGTGGCCTTATTATCACTCAGTTTTAAGTAATAAAGCTGATCTCCAATTTAAAAAGTTGATCAAAACAATTTGCTTCTGATTCATAGTATTCATTGTATCTTATTTCTTCTTTCCAAAAGTCAGCATCATCACAGCAAAAAAAGCAGCCAATACTTACTGAAAGTTAACTATGTGTCAATTAACTAAGAATTTCACATGTATCAACTCAATGAATGCCTAGAAAAATCTTAATGGTTTATAGTTATTAAATATATTTTATACCTATATTATTTTAGTATAATTAATAATTTTATTATTTTTATTCCAGTTGAATGGAAGGATGATTGTCAGCTTCAACTCCTCAGGGCAAATCCTGGTACTAAGTTCTAAGAATACAGATATGAAAATGGGCTAAAAAGAAGATGCAAAGCGTATTAAGGGCCACTAAGTGATAATCCTAAAGAGAGAGGAAGAGGAAGACAATGTTTCAAGGAGAAGTAAAAATGTAAGTTAGATTTTAAAATGCCAAATAAGAGTCTGTAGATGAGCTAAGCAAGGAAATAATATAGCATAGTCAAGGAATAAGGGTTTGGCACTAATGAAACAAAAAAAAAAAAAAAGAGGACAGAAAATCAACCTGGAGAAGCAGATATGAGACAGATAATTAAAAGCTTCACCTAACATGGAAAACGTTACTTGGAGTTTCATCCTGAAGAGGTGCTCAGAGCTACATTTTAGGAAGTACAGATGAATTGTGATGTCATTACAAAAATGACTCCCGAGGACTTTAACTAGAGACAAGAGACTAGAGGCAATTAGTTAAGAGGCTACTACAACAGACTACGCAAGAGAGTATGAAGGTCACACATTGCAAATGAGGGGATGAAGGCATATATATTTAACATATATGAAAACATTCAGAATAGCTTCAATTATATTTCTACATATACGCACATATGCATTACATTATTACATTGTTTACTGTGACATATACGTATATATATTATGTACATTATTCTAGTTATTCCTCTTAGTATCCCTTTGAAATGGTTCTTACCTCTATTTTATAGATTCAGAAACTGGGTTCATTTTGTTAAGGTGAAACAGTTAACAGAGGAAGGATTCAAAGCCTGGTGTGTCTGATTCCACGACATCTTAAAAGGTTAGGGGTAAGATTCAAGACAAAGGTTAGATGAAGAGAGAGGATCTCTAAAGCAGTCTTACCCAGCCAATTGTAAGATGAGAACAATCCAAACAAAAGAATCCTATTTAATCTATGAACAACTGTTTTACTTTCAGAAAGAAAAAACTAAAGTTTCTCTAATTCACTGCTATTGAAATGAGCATTTGCTGTTACTTTGCCATCCTTTTCATTTTTTCCCTATATTCTCTTTGTTCTCATCATTTCCTTACTTATTTTGCCGCTATGCTTGGATTTAAAATAAGTACTTATTCAGTCCCTTATAATTTGTTGTGGGAGGGTAGGAAGAGCATATAAATAAAATCAACAGAAACCTGATTTTAATATAATGGCCTTATGATATAATAAAAAAAAAAGTGTGGGTGTTTATAATTAGTAATCCTTACCTAAAAATTTTTTAATGTTAATTTTTTAAACTGTGAAACTGTATTATAGCTAACTGCCTTTACCTTTTAGAAATACATAATGATATATTTACAGATAAAATTATACAATGCCTGGAATTTGCTCAAAATAATACAGGAGAGGGACTAGTACAGGGAGTAGATGGGACAGGATTGACAATAGTTGATGGGCTAGATGATGGGAAATTTGAAGTTCATCAAATAATTGCATCTATGTATTTTGTTTTAAATTCTCCATAATTAGAAAATTTTGAGATTTATTCAAATACTATATAAAGGAAGAAAAACAAAAGAAAAAAGTGTATAAAAAATAATTTTCTCATTAACTTTTCCCTAAAATTATAAAGCTGGTTTTCCAAACTAATATTTGGTTGTAACAAAAAACAATTCACATTTACATTTTAGGAAGCAGTCAGTGTTTCTAAGTGTGAAATTAATTACTAACTCAAAGGAAAAATTAGTCAGATGGTCAGTAAAGCTACACAATCTTCCCACTCATTAAAACAGACTACAAATTAATTTCCATTTACTAATACCACAGGATTAAATGTACAATCTGACATATTGCGAAATGTTCATTACTGCAGATTCTTAAAGGTTTTCAGAAATTCTCAGAACTTACTGGGTTACTAATACTATGAAAAATGTTAGCTGCTCAGTCGTGTCTGACTCTTTGTGACCCCATGGACTGTAGCCTACCAGGCTCCTCCGTCCATGGAATTTTCCAGGCAAGAATACTGGAGTGGGTTGCCATTCCCTTCTCCAGGGGATCTTCCCGAGCCAAGGATCAAACCCGGGTCTCCTCCATTGGCAGGCACTATATTACAAATTTGTGGAACAAAAATATAAAAAAATAATTGTTTTCCAAGTTTCCTTCTGTTAAAAGTGCAAACCTCTCTATTTTATACATGTAAGAATACAGGTCAATTAAATATTCAATAGGCACTGAAATATATGTTAATTGGATAAATAAGCAATAAGATTATTTAGGGAAGTAATAAATAGCAGAGCAGTGAAGAGCAGACACAATGATTCAAAACTGGAGGTAAAACAATAAGTACCGTAGCAAGACTGGAGAAACTGTTTTTAAAGTTTGGGGAAAACTGAGCATTTGATCAAACAAGCTTCAGAAAACCTTTCTAATTTAGATTTTGTTATTAACTGGCTGTGTGAACTAAGGTATGTCACTTAATTTCTCTGAGCATCAGTTTCAATATCTATAATGGTGGTCGTACTATAGCCCTTGCCTACATTTGAGAAAACCAAGTAGCTTATCTGTCAATGTAAAAATGTCCTGAAGACTGTAAAGCACAACACAGATGAATGATATCTATAAAGATCTAAAAAAGAATAAATGAGGGGGTAAATAATAAGAACCTACAAAGGGGTTTGTCTTACAAACCAGAAGGGAACCTTAGTTATCCTTGATAAAGGAAGAAGGAAGGGAAAAACAAGTCATTCTGAGGTACAGAGTTCAAATTAACTCTCTTCCCAACAAGAAATTAATTAATATACATTTACATACTGTTCTTCAAGTCTACTTTAGTTGTTCTTTCATACTTCATCTTGATCTGTCAATCAGATGCCCACAAACAAATACTCAAACTATTATCTGGACACATCAAATGACAATTCACTTACTTACATGGCTCTAAGGGACTTCCTTGGTGGCTCAGTGGTAAATAATCTGCCTGCCAATGCAGGAGACATGGGTTCAATTCCTGGGTTGGGAACACCCCTTGGAGGAGGAAATGGCAATCCACTCCAGTATTCTTGCCTGGAAAATCCCACAGACAGAGGAGCCTGGCAGGCTACATTCCATAGGGTTTCAAGAGTTGGACATGACTGAGCGCACGCACACGCAGGCTATCATCAGTATGTTTCTGTATGCATCAAAGCTGCTCTCATATTCTTGCATGGAGTTTCCTTCCACTAGAATGTCAAGTCATAAGCTTTATTATGTCGAGTTTATCCAACTTCCACTATGCTTATACTTACAACAGTCATCAACTATAAGCAACAAACTTCTCAAACTTGAACTATTTCAATAATTTCTGTTCTTTTTCCTCTGATTTAAGTAATCTTCGCTTATGGTTAAACCAATTTAATTTCGTGATGCTGATATCCTAAGATAAATCAAGATGACTTTTTCACTTTTCTATATACAACTGAAGCTTATGAAACCACCTCATTTAGCTTTAAGTTGAAAGGGAAAGCAGAAGGGAAACACAGAAATGGCAAATTAATGCTACCTCTTGAAAGTAACATCTCCTTCCCTTAGGCCCTTCAATCCCTACTCTGAACACTCACTTCCATTTCTATTGGTAGACCAGTTTCAACACATTTTAACATTTTTTTTGCGAACCATCCATCACCAAACAGCACAGTACCTACAGGTTCCAGGCACAAAACTAAAGCTATATGGTGGGGTAAGATGCATTAAAGCCCTGCCCTCAAAGCATGTGTTTACTAGAAGAGACCTCACTGTCAACAAACATTTACAAATATGATGTAAATATCAAAATGATACCAAAATATAGGCATGTGCTCTGTGCTTTGGAAATATAAAAAAAATAAGTAGATATGCAGATAATACCACCCTTATGGCAGAAAGTGAAGAGGAACTAAAAAGCCTCTTGATGAAAGTGAAAGTGGAGAGTGAAAAAGTTGGCTTAAAGCTCAACATTCAGAAAATGAAGATCATGGCATCTGGTCCCATCACTTCATGGGAAATAGATGGGGAAACANGGGAACCAGGGCGAACTGGCCCTGAGCCTTGTTGCCCTGGGCTTAACAGACGGTCTCCGGTTCACATCGAATTTGTTGGTCTCTCCAGGAGTCGGAAGATGAATCTTCGATGTAAGTTGAGGACCACTATATCCAACCTGAGACTCGGCACGCATATGTACCATACAACGTGTGTCTGTTGTTGGTGTGTGGGCGTGGGAGAGTCTCTGGGGGCATGGATGAGAGGAAGGGGAGTCTGATAGAACCTAGATCCCAGCATTCCAGCAACTGTTAGAGCATTCGAGAATGTCGAGTCAACTTTTATCAAACTTCCACCCCACTTTAGGTCCTCCAGAGAGGAACATGAAACTACAAACCATGTTTCCGAAAATCTGATCTAAAAGAGGCAGTCACATCAAATATGCGTCTCTATGTTTAGTCTAAGATATACAGGCAGTTTATACAATATGTATATTGAGTAGGACCCCCTCTCTGTGTATTGATGCCATCTGTTAGCGGCAATAAAGAAGAGTAGGTTATGGGTATGGCTATAGGAATCAGGACCGAGGAATCAGCTTTGAGGCTGGCACCTTCTAGCTGTTGTCAGTGACCTTGAGCTAGCTGATCTCTAATAGCCCCAGTAAATGGGGATAATAAGACTACCCACCTCAATAAGTCGTTAAGAAATTAAATGGCTTAATATATGTAAAATACTTAGTGTGTTTCATGACAGAGTGCCTAATGAATATTGTGTATTTGTCTAAGTAGCTAAGTCGTGTCAGACTCTTGAGATTCCATGGACTGTAGCCTGCCAGGCTCCTTTGTCCATGGGATTTTCCAGGCAAGAATACTGGAGTGGGTTGCCATTTGCTTTTCCATGGGATCTTCTCGACCCAGGGATTGAACCAGGGTCTCCTGCATTGCACGCAGATTCTTTACCAACTGAGCTAGAANACTGTAGCCTGCCAGGCTCCTTTGTCCATGGGATTTTCCAGGCAAGAATACTGGAGTGGGTTGCCATTTGCTTTTCCATGGGATCTTCTCGACCCAGGGATTGAACCAGGGTCTCCTGCATTGCACGCAGATTCTTTACCAACTGAGCTAGAAGAGTGTGTAATGAATATTATCTATTAATAACATTATTACTGTTATCATCCACCTATAATAAAAACAAACCTCAAAAGTCATTATTTACCCTTTTGTACTCCATCTCCAATATATCAAGTCTTACCTATTCTAATTCAGAAACAATTCTTATATCTACCCCATTTCTTATTTACTGGGACTAGACATGATCTCCCTCATAAGGGAGGTCTGTTCTCCCGCACTCCATTGCTCTCCCTTACACCATGTAATTCATTTATCAAATGTTTATTGTGTTCAATCTGTGTACCTACTACTAGACTTGGGAAGAGAGAAACCATTACACACAATCTCCATCATTCAAGGGCTCAAACACGGTGAAGAAAACAAATATGTCAATAATAACTAAGTGAAATAAATAACTGCAACAGAAAGTATTCTTTCCATGAAAATGTGTTATTTAAGAAATTTTTCTGGTGGCCAATAACAGAAATCCATTGAAAGTATAAACAGAATGGGAGGAATTACTTTAAGGATATAAAGATTGCTCTCAGAATCCATGGGTAGGAGTGAAAGAAGGCTTGGGAAGAGTCTGAAAACTGGGACTGAAATGTTGTGGAGAAGCTAGGAGGTCCCCTCATTGTGTCTTATCTCTCTTTCTCTTCCCTCTTACTGCAGATTATTTATGTACCTGGTATAGAGAAGCAATAAATAAATATTTGTTTAGAGGCTGGCAATTTATGTAACTGAGAAATAAACTGGACCCAATGCCAGTTCTCAAAACATTTTCTTATAAGTAGGTAACATGTTAAAATGACTCTTTTGTGGGGGATCATACAGTTTACAGTCTAAGTCCTCTTAGACTTTTATCAGCCCTTTCTCTCAGCCCTCTGATTTTCTCAGTTGCCTATTCCTACATCAGAGAAAGGATACAGAGTTGTCCATAACTGATTCCATGAGAGATACATTAGAGACAACTGTTTTATACATGAGTTGTGAAAGCAAATTTTTATGTGACACAAGTACTGGCCCACAAGTAAACATTTTGCTAGACAAGGAAATGATAGACTGCTTTCTGCTGCAGTTAAAAACTAATAAATTTTAAAAAAGAATAATTAAAGAGAAAAATTTCAAAATAACAAACTTTAAATGTATTCCTCTCATGCAGATTTACGCAGTGCCGAGTTGATACGGTGGCTCTCTGATCAACATGGACACAGGCTTCTTCTATCACATGGCTTCACAATCCTGAAGCTTCTACCATCAAGTAGGCTGCTCAAGCTCCAGCCATCACTTCCTTATTCCAAGCAGCGGAAAAGCAACAGAGGCTAAAAAGAACACCCCTCTACTTAAAAACACTTGCAGAAGCTGTGTACATCACTGTACTTACACCTTATTGGTCAGCACTCAACTATAAGTGATGTTGAAACATACAGTTTCTATTAAGTTGGCATGTGCCCAGCTAGAAATCAGTGGTTCTAATACTAAAGAAAACAGGAGAACAGATATTGGAGACAATTAGCAATATCTGGTTCATCATTCCATGTCAGACTTAGGATGAGAGAAATGGTGTTGGGGGAACATATAAATAGAGCAAAGGCATCGTAAGGAAAACATGATGTGATGAACACTGTACCTGGGACAAGTGCAGACTGAGGAATATAGCATCTGGTTCAGTAGTCAGAAGAGAGTTTCTGAAAGATGTTGAGCTGGAGAATGAAATGATCAAACCAGTGCTTTAGGAAGAGTAATGTGGTGGCAATGCCTGGAATGTACTTGGTGGGGGTGAGGGAGGTGATGAGAGGCAAGGAAAAGAGAAATCATTATGAGATAGTAAGTGCCTATACTGCAGTAAAAATGGGAAAGGATGAATTTCAAAGAATGAGTTTGTCAAATGCAACAATTAGTACATGTCCTCTCTCTCTCTCACCATCCCTCTCTCCTCCTCCTTCGTTCTACCTATTTGAGATCACCACAATGATTTTATTTGGGAAAGTAACTTTCCACCATGTTCAGTCCAGGTGACCCATGTAAAATTGAATTCCCCACCCCCACTTCCAGGGTGAGTATGTGACCCAGGCTTCACCAGTCAGAGAATTTTCCTGATCTCTGTGATTAGCTCATGATAAGCAAATGACTCAAGCAGGGCTGATAAAAAGTCAATTCTGAATCTCTGAGAATTGCTGAGACCATTAAATGTAAGCCTGGGGCTACAGGCAGTGATCTTGCCACCCAATGGAGAACATGCTTGAGAATGGAACTAATGGGGAAAAGGCAGAACTGAGAGATGAGAAAAGCAAGAGTGGGTCCTGATGACATTATTTCACTTCCTAGGTCAGGCTGTGACTGAAGCTGCAGACCCTGAACTTTTCAGTTATATGAGCCAGTAATCTTCTCTTTGCTTAAGCCAACTTGTATTGTGTTTTCTGCCACTTGCGAATGAATATACAGAAATAAAGGCAAGCATGATAATTCCAAGCCTTAAAAAGGGTACCATCTACCTTTGTCATACATAGTATTAGAAGACCTAGCTCTAATAAGTTTTGTCTGTTCCAAAAAACCAAAACTACATTCAAAGAGAGGATATTTGATATAGCTGGGAATGTTCACAATGCTATGAAACCTCTGAAAGTAATTAGAGTCATAAAACATGGGAGCTGGAGGAGAATATTAATTCCTCTCACCTCCCCACCTGTTTTCACAAACGAGGAAACTGAGACTCAGAAAGATGAGATTTATGCAAAGACACAGAGCTAATATATGCTGGTCTTGAACCCAGGTCTTTGGAATACTAGTCTACCAGTCATTGTATCATTCTGACACTTCAAAACAGGACATCTAAAAAATGCTTTCAAATACATCTGAAACACATGTATTATTAATGAAGTAATGTTCCCAGTTCCCATGAAGCAACGGTTTTGAAAGAATAATATTCAGTTTGAAAGCCTGGGGATGCTGACAATATTCACCACATTCTTGTGAGGGTAGATGGTCTTTCTGCACAAGGTTGCTTTGCTTCACGCCATTATACAATTAAGAGAAACCAACCATGCTGTGTTGACCATTAATACTGGACCTGTGTAGTTGCCTGAGCCAAAATCAGCCCTGTGTGTTTTGATTGGATACGAGGAAGGTCGACCTTCAACAGCATTTTGTTGAGTGAAATAAACCCAGTCAATACCCTTCTCTTTGACAATATGAATTTGGAAATATGTAGGGAGAGTGATTATTCAAGCTCAACTGGTAACCCAGAGCAGAATAAACTATCATTTATGAAGCCTATGCAGTTCAGTTGCTCAGTTGTGTCTGACTCTTTGTGACCCCGTGAACTGCAGGACGCTAGGCCTCCCTCTCCATCACCAACTCCGGGAGTCCACCCAAACTCATGTCCATTGAGTTGGTTAATCCATCCAACCATCATCTCATCTTCTGTCATCCCCTTCTCCTGCCCTCAGTCTTTCCCAGCATCAGGGTCTTTTCAAATAAGTCAGCTCTTTGCATCAGGTTGCCAAAGTATTCAGCAAGGAGTAAGCGTCTTTTAATTTCATGGCTGCAGTCACCATCTGCAGTGATTTTGGATCCCGGAAAAATAAAGTCAGTCACTGTTTCCACTGTTTCCCCGTCTATTTGCCATGAAGTGATGGGACTGGGAGCCATGATCTTAGTTTTCTGAATGTTGAGCTTTAGGCTAACTTTTTCACTCTCCTCTTTCATTTGCATCAAGAGGCTCTTTAAGTGTGGTGTCATCTGCATATCTGAGGTTATTGATATTTCTCCCGGCAATCTTGATTCCAGCTTGTGGTTCTTCCAACCCCGTGTTTCTCATGATGTACTCTGGATATAAGTTAAATAAGCAGGGTGACAATTTACAGCCTTGACAAACTCCTTTTCCTATTTGGAACCTGTCTGTTGTTCCATGTCCAGTTCTAACTGTTGCTTCCTGACCTGCATACAGATTTCTCAAGAGGCAGGTCAGGTGGTCTGGTATTCCCATCTTTCTCAGAATTTTCCACAGTTTCTTGTGATCCACACAGTCAAAGGCTTTGGCATAGTCAATAAAGCAAAAATAGATGTTTTTCTGGAACTCTCTTGCTTTTTCCATGATCCAGCGGATGTTGGCAATCTCTGGTTCCTCTGCCTTTTCTAAAACCAGCTTGAACATCTGCAAGTTCACGGTTCACATATTGCTGAAGCCTGGCTTGGAGAATTTTAAGCATTACTAGTATGTGAGATGAGTGCAAATGTGTAGTAGTTTGAGCATTCTTTGGCATTGCCTTTCTTTGGGATTGTAATGAAAACTGACATTTTCCAGTCCTGTGGCCACTGTTGAGTTTCCAAATTTGCTAGCATATTGAGTGGAGCACTTTCAAAGCATCATCTTTCAGGATTTGAAATAGCTCAGCTGGAATTCACCTCCACTAGCTCAGTGGAATCACCTCCACTAGCTTTGTTCATAGTGATGCTTCTTAAAACCCACTTGACTTTACATTGCAGGATGTCTCTCTCTAGGTAAGTGAACACACCATTGTGATTTCCTGGATCGTGAAGATCTTTTTGTACAGTTCTTCTGTTTATTTTTGCCACCTCTTCTTAATATCATCTGCTTCTGTTAGATCCATAACATTTCTGTCCTTTATTGAGCCCATTTTGCATGAAATGTTCCCTTGGTATCTCTAATTTTCTTGAAGAGATCTCTAGTCTTTCCCATTCTGTTGTTTTCCTCTATTTCTTTGCATTGATTGCTGAGGAAGGCTTTCTTATCTCTCCTTGCTATTCTTTGGAACTCTGCATTCAAAAGGGTATATCTTTCCTTTTCCCCTTTGCTTTTGACTTCCCTTCTTTTCACAGCTATTTGTAAGGCCTCCTCAGACAGCCATTTTGCTTTTTGCATTTCTTTTTCTTGGGGATGGTCTTGATCCCTCTCTCCTGTACAGTGTCACGAACCTCAGTCCATAGTTCATCAGGCACTTTGTCTATCAGATCTAGTCCCTTAAATCTGTTTCTCACTTCCACTGTATAGTCATAGGGATTTCATTTAGGTCATACCAGAATGGTCTAGTAGTTTTCCCTACTTTCTTCAATTTCAGTCTGAATTTGTCAATAAAGAGTTCATGATCTGAGCCACAGTCAACTCCTGGTCTTGTTTTTGCTGACTGTATAGAGCTTCTCCATCTTTGGCTGCAGAGAATGTAGTCAGTCTGATTTTGGCGTCGCTCATCTGATGATGTCCATGTGTAGAGTCTTCTCTTGTGTTGCTGGAAGAGAGTGTTTGCTATGACCAGTGTATTCTCTTGGAAAAACTCTATTAGCCTTTGCCCTGCTTCATTCTGTAATCAAAGGCCAAATTTGCCTGTTACTCCAGATGTTTCTTGATTTCCTACTCTTGCATTCCAATCCCCTATAATGAAAAGGATATCTTTTTGGGGTGTTAGTTCTAGAAGGTCTTGTAGGTCTTCATATAACTGTTCAACTTCACTTCTTCAGCATTACTGGTCGGGACATAGACTTGGATTACCGTGATATTGAGTGGTTTGCCTTGGAAACGGACAGAGATCATTCTGTCGTTTTTGAGATTGCATCCAAGTACTGCATTTCAGACTCTTTTGTTGACTATGATGGCTACTCCATTTCTTCTGAGGGATTCCTGCCTCCAGTAGTAGGTATAATGGTCATCTGAGTTAAATTCACCCATTCCAGTCCATTTTAGCTCACTCATTCCTAGAATGTCTGTGTTCACTCTTGCCATCTCCTGTTTGACCACTTCCAGTTTGCCTTGACTAATGAACCTAACATTCCTGGTTCCTTTGCAATATTGCTCTTTATAGCATCGAACCTTGCTGCTATCACCAGTCCCATCCACAACTGAGTGTTGTTTTTGCTTTGGCTCCATCCCTTCATTCTTTCTGGAGTTAATTCTCCACTGATCTCCAGTAGCATATTGTGCACCTACCGACATGAAGAGTTCATCTTTCAGTGTCCTATCTTTTTGCCTTTTCATACTGTTCATGGGGTTCTCAAGGCAGGAATACTGAAGTGGTTTGCCATTCCCTTCTACAGTGGACCACATTCTGTCAGACCTCTCCACCATGACCTGCCCATCTTGCGTGGCCCCACACGGCATGGCTTAGTTTCATTGAGTTAAACAAGGCTGTGGTCCATGTGATCAGATTTGCCTGTTATCTGTGACTGTGGTTTCAGTCTGTCTGCCCTCTGATTCCCTCTCTCAGTGCCTACCATCTTACTTGGTTTTCTCTTACCTTGGACGTGGGGTATCTCTTCACAGCTGCTCCAGCAAAGTGCAGCCGCTGCTTCTTACCTTGGACGTGGGGTAGCTCTTCCCATGAGGCCTATTTGTCATCTTCATTATAGGAATTCTGGAAAGCCATATGTCCTATAATATCTAATAAACCCTGTGTCTTTGCAATAATTCTTTAAGCATTCATTCCCTTATTTACTGAGTGTCCCTTACATGCCAAATTCTGATTTAGATGTTGGGAATATGACAATAAGACAGTGACGTGGCCTTTGTTGCTTACATTCTAGTGGAGAAGACAGCCAGTACAGGAATAGATATATAACAGCATGTTAAGTAATGAGGCATGCTATTAAGAAAAGGCTCATTACTCCATGAGAACTTGGTCACATGGCCAAACATGGCTGTAAAGGAAGGCTGGAAAGTGTAGTCTTTACGTTGAAAGTCATCTGCCCAGGAAAAATAGAGAATTAGCAGTCTGCCACAAAGAATACACAGGGGGAAGGAAGAGAAGTCACATGCACTGTATCTAACACGTCCAAAAATTAACAAATAATTCATCATATGGTTAAGTTGACCCTAGTGGAGTTCTTGCATGGTTGGACACATAAATCGTAGATAACTTGTATTCCTTGAGTAAATTTTGGGGGTCTGAAGCTATCTGTCTGTTAAACTAGGCCCTATTTTGATGTTGCCATTCATCAATATTTACTGCATATTATTAGTGTGCTAAATACCCCTCAATTGAATGGATCACAGATGTTTCTCCACTCTCTAAGGAAACTATTCCTCCTCAGTTCTTCTCTGTTGCTACATATGTTATCTCAGACAGTCTTATTTATAAAAACAATATATTTTCTATTACATATATCAAGAGTTCTCATGTAAATGCCCATGCCTTTATAAACCAGTCAGCTAATAGTATTGAGCAGCCATCTACAAGGTGTGATTATTGAACCACCAGCATCAGAATCACCTGAGGTGTTTGTTTAGTGCAGACTTGATGACTTAGAATCTTTGAGGACTGAGACTAACTGCTAAAGTTTATACAAACACTGAAAGCAATTCTCACAATACTAAACTTTAAGAATCAATAGTGAAGGCTCTGAGGAAAGTAAAAGGATACCAAAAGAGCCCTACAATCTAGCTGAGATATATAATATATACATAAAACAGTCACTTTTAAAATGTGCTATGGAGAAATTTCCAGAAATAAAATGGAAGAGTAAACATAGCATCTTCTACTATTTCTTCTACTCTAAGAAAGTATCCCATAGCAAAGATAATGACAGACAAGAATGTAAAATCCATTTCCACTGAAAACAGGAGATGCCTGAAACCCTGAACTACAATATATGTGGAGGTACAGTGAAGGGGAGGAAGACTGATTAAAAAAAAAAAAAATGTCAAAAAAAAAAATGTCAGATGGCTACAGACCTCAGAAAACATCAACAAAATACACTTGGACTATTAACTTAGGGGAAAAACCTAGACTCTTTCATTTGAAACAAGAGAATAAAGGGTGTGTATTGGCAGCAGTGGCTCCCCTCAGCCTGATTTACTGTGAAAGAGAAGTAGATAAAGGCACAGTTGGAAGAGGAATAATTCAGACATGCCATATATGCAGGAAGCACTCTGTTTCTGAGGCAAGATGGAAAAGATGGATTCTGAAATGTGAGCAGACCTGCAACCACCAGTTCCTCTTAGACATAGAAGCTGAAGGAACCATCCACATAACCTTTGTGTCATGAGAATTCCTGTTGGCCTGGAACATGGTTGAGCGGAGCTGTCCTCAGCACAAACCTTTTATAAGGTTGCATACGTTGCATATATTGGAAACCTTTTCTTTCAGAGATGAGTAGCCAATCAAAAAGGAACCAGGATGCAAAGATAGTATAAGAAAAAAAGAGAAGTAAATAGGACATAATGGCAAATTAAAATTCTCATTAAAAGAAATGTTTCCATTAATGGATGGACCTAGAGATTGTCATATTGAGTGAAATAAGTCAGACAGGGAAGGAGAGATATAATATGACATCCCTTATATGTGAAACCTAAAAAGAAATGATGCAAATGAATTTATCTACAAAACAAAAATAAACTCACAGAGAATGAACTTACGGTTGCCAGCGGTGAAAAATGGAGGCAAGGGATATTTAGGGAGTTTGGGATGGACCTGTACACACTGCTGTATTTAAAATGGATAATCAACAAAGACACATGGAATTCTGCTCAATGTTATGCGGCATCTTGGATAGGAGGGGAGTTTGGGGGAGAATGGATACATATATATTTCTCTGAGTCTGCTTAGACTGGTTTGATATCCTTGCAGTCCAAGGGACTCTCCAGAGTTTTCTCCAACACCACAATTCAAAAGCATCAATTCTTCAGTGTTCAGGCTTCTTTATGTCCAGCTCTCACATACGTACATAACTACTGGAACGACCATAGCTTTGACTAGATGGAAATGTATAGCTATAGATTTAAAAAGCTAAAGGTGCAACTTGGAAGAGGATCTTTGAAATGAATTTCTGTTGTTTATAAGCTACCCAGTGTATTGAATTTTGTTATAGCGACCTGAATGGGTTAAGACAGCCACGGTTATTTGTGGTGGTGAGGAGTTGGAAGCACTCTGGTAATGATCACCAGGAGAGTGAATAAGTAAAAACTAGTAAATGCATAGCATGCAGATGTATGCCACATTGGAAGCAACTGGTTAGATCTAAGCAACAGATTAGATCTAACTGGTTAGAACAAAGCAACATGGATTGATCTTAAAAACGTGATGATAAGTGAGAAAAAGAAAAAGATATATGATCAAAAAAGAAAAAGATATATGATCATTACCATGTATGTTCATTAAAAAGTATATGCATGTAAACTGCATATTTAACAAAAACACATTAAATGATATACATTTAACATAGGTTTGCGTGAATAATTGCCTACAGCTGCTGCTGCTGCTGCTGCTAAGTCGCTTCAGTCGTGTCCGACTCTATGCGACCCTACAGACGGCAGCCCACCCCCGTCCCTGGGATTCTCCAGGCAAGAACACTGGAGTGGGTTGCCATTTTCTTCTCCAATGCATGAAAGTGAAAAGTGAACTCGCTCAGTCGTGTCCAACTCTTAGCGACCCCATGGACTGCAGCCCACCAGGCTCCTCCGTCCATGGGATTTTCCAGGCAAGAGTACTGGAGTGGGGTGCCATTGCCTTCTCCAAGACATAATCTAGTAAAGCTAATAGATTTCAAAGCTGATGAAAATCTTTTGGATAGAGAGATAAAAATGTTCAAGATCTCTATTGAGGGGAAGAATCAAAATCTGAAGCAAAGGATTTTATATCCAAGAATTCAATACCAGAGAAACTTATTCAAGTACAAATGTAATAGACAAGATTTTTTAAAATGCAAGCAATATGGTTTTCATCGGCCTTTTTATAGGACATTAGTAGAGGATGAACTTTAGCCAACCATGAATTTAGAAAAGAATTTAAAAGTTGGCATTGATTCTTGAATCCATTTATCTATAGAATTAAGTCTAAAGCAAATTGTGAGAATTATGGTCATAGAAGAGAGTATATTTTTAAAATCCTGACAATACAGCAATAAAACAACCAACAGATGATGAAAGAAGAAAGAAATAAGGTAAACATTACCAGATTCAAATTCATAAAGCAGGAACTACAGAAATTCAAGAAGAAATCAACAGAAACCATGACTAACTATGTCATAAAAAACAGCAAAATGAGTAAGGATACAGAAGACCTAAGTAGCATATTTAATGAGGTTTATATGCATACATATACACATATGTATTTATATATTTTTATATAAAGGTATAAATATATGTGAATAAGAATATATCTTCTCTTCATTTATCCATGGACTAGTCAGAAAAATTGGATATGCATCAAAATGGGCTGTCAACAGTCCTAAGAATTTTGTGTCTCAGTTCCCTTTTAGTACAACTGGCTTCTCTTTTATTTCCTTTACATATTGAACTTCCAGATGTATTAAAAAAAAAAAAAAAGCTTGAAAACCACTGTGACACACACATTTAAACAACAATGTAAAAATATTTAATTTTAAATTTAGAATGTACAGTCCATGTGCCCAATGTATGGACTGGAATGCTCTAAAGTAAATGACCTAAGTGACCCTGATTACAACAGAGACATTTTTAAAGGCTATCTCTGCCAGTAAAGAATTTGAGAAGTTTGGTATAAATATGGATCTTTTTTGTAGGTAGGGTACCTGTAGTGAAAGAGGGAGTAGGAATGCTCCAGTTCTAATTCATGACAAAGGAGAAATCTGATGCTCCTTGCATCATTCGTCAGGCAAATTTGTGACTGGAGCCATATAAGAAAGATTCTTTTCCTGGTGGAAGAATGGAAGTTATCGTGGTTGTCAACATTTTTTGTGACTATGTTCTTAACCATCACCAGATTGGACAAAGACAAAGCAGTGTATGCAGTTTGGGTTTATTTTAATGAAGTCAGAAGGCTAGGTTATGGGAACCTGGCAAAGAGATGTTTTGAGGTCAAGGACTTTGGGGAATGAAAGGACTCTCAGAGGCCCAACTTGCTCAACATTCAGGGGCCCAAGAGATTGTGCTTTGTTGTTGGTCTGATGAAACATCTGAATATACTGAGCTGGAAACCACAAGGGAAAGGAAAGGCTTTTGTTTCAGGAAGTGAAGATCTCAGGCTCTAAGCAGCCATGTAAATTGAGCTCATGGCAACTTCTCTGAGCTTAATGGAATTATAGATTTGAGGAGTTGCTGTACTATTTTGGTAGAAATAAAGTCCAAATTTCAGAAGACACATATTTTAATGAATATGANTGGAAACCACAAGGGAAAGGAAAGGCTTTTGTTTCAGGAAGTGAAGATCTCAGGCTCTAAGCAGCCATGTAAATTGAGCTCATGGCAACTTCTCTGAGCTTAATGGAATTATAGATTTGAGGAGTTGCTGTACTATTTTGGTAGAAATAAAGTCCAAATTTCAGAAGACACATATTTTAATGAATATGAACCATACTTTAACTTTCTGCCACTGCTTTTGGTGTGCAAACTTCAAGATGTGTCTGAATTACCAAGTATCTCTCCTATCTATGAAGCTTGGTTATAAAAGAGATTTAATTTCGCAGATCCAAAAGGAAACTGTGCTATCAAAAAAGACACAATTATAATGTGAGAAGTGGCGTGTGAGTCACAGAATTGTCCTAAATTTCTGTCCACCTGGCTCCTTTTAATGAAACTACTGAAACCTAGGCTGATAACAACTATCAGTAACACAAATATGGAGTAGAAATTCAGGATACACTGATTAAATACTGTCTGACATCTCAAGAATTGTTCAGTTACATACATAATGACATTGTCACTGACATAATCAAAATTAATCAACGAGTTTTGCTTTAGGTAAATATTTTTCAGGACTGGAAATACTCTGACATCATTCCCATGTGAGATATATCTTGCCAGACAGGCAGACACTTTTGGCCGCAGGGAATGGGCATCTGTCACCAATTGCCTGAGCCAGCAATGCTAGCTCAAGGCCCAGATGATTCAGATAATTGTAGAATCTGACCTTGAGGAAGCAGTGTGGGAAATATCTGAATATTGCTTAGCATGATATTTTATAGAGTAAATGAACAATACAAATTCTTAATTAGTCTAACTCTTGGTGTCTTGAAATTCCCAGCATATTATAATTATGTGGCTTTGAGTAACCTTAGCCAAAAGTGAGTCATCTTTAGTTTTAATAGGCTATATGTGCATTTTTATTAATAGTTGACTAATTTTGAAAGATTCTTTTTGTATCATCCTTAAAAATTGATAATTTTTAATACCATCAGGAGACAATTCAGGCCACACTCATATGATTTCCTCATTATCCATAAAATATGAACATCATTATTCTAAAGAATTATAGAAGGCTTGTGGTGAGAACCTGCAACAGATGCACAGAAACCAAAAAGAAAATTACTCAAGCATATTGCAAAAGAAAATCATCAATTCACAACAGAAAGAGAGAAGAAATAAACAGAGAAGAACTACAAAAGCAACTAGAAAACAAGTCATAAAGTGGCAAATAAGTACATAACTATCAATAATTATTTTAAATGTCAATGGACTAATTGGTCCCATCAAAAGATGGAATGGCTGATTGGATTTAAAAAAAAAACCAGAACCCATCTATATGCTGCCTACAGGATACTCTCTTCAGAGATAAAGACACCTACAGACTGAAAGTGAAAGGATGGGGAAAAAAAGCAGGGTAACAATACTCATATCACACAAAATAGACTTTCAAACAAAAGCTATATCAAAAGACAAAGAAGGCCATTATATAATGATAAAGACATCAACACAAGAAGAGGATGTTACATTTATTAACACATGTGCACATGAGCTTCTCTGGTGGCTCAGCTGGTGAAGAATCTTCCTGCGATGTGATTTTGGTTCAGTCCCTGGGTTAGGAAGATCCCCTGGAAAAGGGAACAGCTACCTATTCCAGTATTCTAGCCTGGACAACTCCTTAAAATATATAAAGTAAATATTAATAGACATAAAGGGAGAAGTTGATAATTATACAATACTTTCACTTTCATGCATTGGAGAAGGAAATGGCAACTCACTCCAGTGTTCTTGCCTGGAAAATCCCAGGGATGGGGGAGCCTGGTGGGCTGCCGTCTATGGGGTTGCACAGAGTTGTACACGACTGAAGCAACTTAGCAACAGCAGCAGCAGTTGGGGGATTTAACTTCACACTTACATCAATGGAATAGATCATCCAGACAGAAAATCAATAAGGCAACAGTGGTATTAAATGACACAATAGGCCAGTTGAACTTACTAGATATCTACAGGACATTACATCTAAAACAAGCAGAATACACATTTATTTAAGCAGTGCTCCTGGAATGTTCTCCAGGATACATCACATAGTAGGCCACAAAATAAGTCACCAGAAATTTAAGAAGATAAAAATTATATCAGGCATTTTTTCATAATATAAAACTAAATCAACTACAGAAAGAAAAATGAGGAAAGTACAAAGATATGGAAACCAAACAACATTCTACCAGTTGGTCGATGAAAGAAATCAAAGAGGAATTAAGAAATACACCCTGCTATAAATGAAAACATACACAACTTTCCAAAGCCTATGGAATGCAGTAAAAGCAGTTCTAAGAGGGAGATTTATAGCAATACACACCTTCCTCAAGAAATAAGAAAAACCTAAAATAAACAGCTTAACCTACCACATGCAGGAATTAGAAAAAGAAGAATAAACAAAGCCCAAAGCCTGAAGAAGGAAGGAAATCATAAACATCAGAGAAGAAAGAAATGAAATAGAGACCTAAAAAACAATAGAAAAGATCCATGAAACTAAGAGCTGTTTGTTTGTTTGTTTTTCAAAGGTAAACCAAATTGATAAACCTTTAGCCAGGAGAAGGAAATGGCAACCCACTCCAGTATTCTTGCCTGGAGAATCCCATGGACGGAGGAGCCTGGCGGGCTACAGGCCACGGGCCGCAAAGCGACGGACACGACTGAGCAACTTCACTTTCACTTTCACCAATAAACAGAATGAGAACTGAANGAAATGGCAACCCACTCCAGTATTCTTGCCTGGAGAATCCCATGGACGGAGGAGCCTGGCGGGCTACAGGCCACGGGCCGCAAAGCGACGGACACGACTGAGCAACTTCACTTTCACTTTCACCAATAAACAGAATGAGAACTGAAACAGGAGAAGTAGCAGCCAATACCACAGAGATACAAAAAAATCATAAGAGTAGAGGTGCTGCTATGCCTTCCATTGATGTCAGCATTTGTTCAGCCGGAGGGCTCAACAAATGAAGCTCCTGGAATTCAGACAATGTGGGAGATTATCTTCGGGGCATCTCCTGCTTAGCCACCAATAGGAATGACTTCCAGAGGAACTTGATCCTCAGTTTGGAGCTCTTTGCTGCCAGAGTGTGGCAGGCCAGGAATTTGAGAGACATTGACCTAATACCCCTTTCAGCCTGGGATGTAGCCATAAAGACACATGGAACCCCAGTGCTGTACTTGAATCTTCCAAAAACAGAGCCTCCAATCTGTGACCATCACAGGACTTGCTCTGATGGCAGTTGAAGTTTGATTCAAATGGACACCTTCCCTTCTCGGCCTGACTTTCTTTCCTTTGCTGAGTCCACTCAGAACAGCCGTCTCTGGTCAGCTGGCAGGTTTCAGCTAAAGTGTCATCCAATGTTTTATAGAGTTTTGTGGGTTGTGTCCTCAGTCATGTCCAACTCTTTGCAACCCTTTGGACTACAACCTGCCAGGCTCTTCTGTTCAAGGGATTTTTTCAGGTAAGAATACTGGAGTGGGTTGCCATTTCTCCCTCTAGGGGATCTTCCCAACCCAGGGCTCAAACCCATGTCTCCTGTGGCTCCTGCAACGCAAATGAATTTTTTACCTGCTGAGCCACTGAGGCCCTATAAAGGTCTGTACATAGTTCTTAATTATCTGCAGATGATCTTTGGTCTTGTCCTGAGAAATAATCTAGGGGTATTTTAACAAGTTAAGTAAAACTGTCCCTGTATGCAGGTAACATAATACTACACACAGAAAATTCTAGTCTCCACCAAATAACTATTAGAACTAATAAATGAATTCATTAAAGTTGCAGGATACAATATTAGTATACAGAAATCTGTTGTTTTGTATATACTAAAAATGAACTATCAGAAAGAGAAATCAAAAAGAATCCATTTAAAATTACATTCAAAAGAATAAAATACTTAGGAATAAACTTAACCAAGGAAGTGTAAGGATTATATCCTAAAAACTGTAAAGCCTGATGAAGGAAACTGAAGAGGATACAAAGAAATGGAAAGCTATTCCATGCTCTTGGATTCAAAGAATTAATATCATTAAAATAGCCATAATACCCAAAATAATTTATAGATTTAATGTAATCCCTTTCAAAATACTCATGACTTTGGTCACAGAACTGGAACAAATAATCCTAAAGTTTATATGGAGCCACAGAAGACCCTGAATTGCCAAAGAAATCTTGAGAAAAAAGTGAACAAAGCTGAAAGTATCACCCTTCCTGACTTCAGACTATACTGCAAAGCCACAGTAATCCTAACAGAATGGTACTGGCGCAAAAACAGACACATAATCAATGGCACAAAATAGAGCCCAGAAATAAATCCATTTGCTAAGTTGAGTTAATATATTAATAATAAAGAGAGCAAGAATATACACCAGAAAAAAAAGACAGTCTCTTCAATCAGTACTGCTGGGAAAACTGGACACCTACATGTAACAGAATGAAATTAGAGCATTTTGAGGACTTCTTTGTGTGTGGTTGATAAGAGTCTGCTTGCCAATGCAGGGGACATGGGTTCAGTCTCTGGTCCACAAAGATGCTGCAGAGCAACTAAGCCCATGCACCACAACAAAGAGTAGCCTACTCACCACAACTAGGTTAAGCCCATGCAAAGCAGCGAAGACCTAGTACAGCCAAAAATAAGTAAATAAAAAAATTAAAATTAACATTTCCTCACACAATATACAAAAATAAACTAGAACTGGATTAAAGACCTAAATGTGAGACCCAAAACCATCAAGCTCCCAGAAGAAAACAGGCAGAACACTCTTTGACATAAATGATAACAATATTCTTTTGGATCTGTCTCCTAAGACCAATAAATAAATAAAGCAAAAGCAAAACTAAACAAATGGGACCTAATTAAACTTAAAAGCTTTTGTACATCAATGGAAACCATCAACAAAATGAAAAGACAACCTACTGAATGGGAGAAAATATTTGCAAATGATATGACCAACAAGGGGTTAATATCCAAAATATTGATATGTAAACAGTTCATACAACTGTTTATACAATTAAAAAAAAAAAGNTAAACTTAAAAGCTTTTGTACATCAATGGAAACCATCAACAAAATGAAAAGACAACCTACTGAATGGGAGAAAATATTTGCAAATGATATGACCAACAAGGGGTTAATATCCAAAATATTGATATGTAAACAGTTCATACAACTGTTTATACAATTAAAAAAAAAAAGCCCATCAAAAAATGGTCAAAAGACTTGAACAGACATATACCAAAGAAGACATATAGAAGCTAACAGACATGTGGAAAGATATTCAACATCACCAACTGTTAGAGAAATACAAATTAAAACAATGAGACATTAGTTCACACCTGTAAGAATGGCTATCATCAAAAAGTTTACAAATAACAAATGTTGGCTATGATGTGGAGAAAAGGGACCCCGTGTACACTGTTGGTAGGAATGTAAATTAGTGCAACCACTATGGAAAATAGGATGGATGTTCCTCGAAAACCTAAAAGTAGGGACTTCTCTGGTGGCCCACCTTCCTATACAGGGAAAGCAGGTTTGATCCCTGGTTGGGGGACTAAGATCCCACATGACACAGGGCAATTAAGCCCATGTATTACAGCTACTGAATCTGCACACCACAAGTAGAGAGAAGCCCGTGTGCCACAACAAAAGATTCTGCATGCCACCACTAACACTTGATGCAGCCAAATAAATAAATATTAAGAGAAAAATAACAAAACTAAAGTAGAACTACCATATGATCCAACAACTCTACTCCTGAGTGTATACCTGGAAAAAAACAAATGAGAACACTAATTTGAAAAGATGGAACACTTCAGTGTTCACTGCAACACTATTTGACAATAGCCAAGGTATAGAATACAGCCTTGACGTACTCCTTTTCCTATTTGGAACCAGTCTGTTGTCCATGTCCAGTTCTAATTGTTGCTACCTGACCTGCATATAGGTTTCTTAAGGGGCAGGTCAGGCGGTCTGGTATTCCCATCTCTCTCAGAATTTTCCACAGTTTATTGTGATCCACACAGTCAAAGGATTTGGCATAGTCAATAAAGCAGAAATAGATGTTTTTCTGGAACTCTCTTGCTATTTTGATGATNTGAGATGGCTGGATGGCATCACTGACTCGATGGGCGTGAGTCTGAGTGAACTCTGAGAGTTGGTGATGGGCAGAGAGGCCTGGCGTGCTGCGATTCATGGGGTGGCAAAGAGTTGGACATGACTGAGTGACTAAACTGAACTGAACTGAAAGTACACAAAATAAAATCTGAATCACTTCTCATCCAAAAAGCTTAAGCCTATCAGTAAAGTTAACAATAACAAAAACTGCATTATTTAAATCATATCATATAGCACTGTCTAAATGATAGCAGCAAAATTTAAAATGGATAAACAACAAGGACTGCTACGTAGCACTCTGCTCAATAAACTCAGCTCAATGTCATGCGGCAGCCTGGATGGGAAGGGAGTTTGGGGGAGAATGGATACATGTATAGGTATGGCTGAGTCCTTTTGCTGTCCACCAGAAACCATCTCAACATTGCTAATTGGTTATAGTCCAATATAAGAAAAAAGTTAAAAAATAACAATAAAGGATAGCAGCAAACCGCAGTGAGAATTAAAAGATCACACTCCTGTTTCCATGTTATTTCTAGATATAACCAATTAAAAACAGCTTGTAAAAGAATTCTGTTTGGGGTAGGGTAATCATTGTATTTGAAGAGTACAAATAGGATAAGACAACAGAATGTAACAAGGCACCAACAAAGAGTTAAGGTGGGTGGTGGAAGCAGTTGTTACCCTAGTGAGAGCTATCATTTCATGATATAGATCAAGGCCCTCACCTAAACCCAGTCTGTCAACCCTTGCCTTTAGTAGCTTCTGAATTGCAATAACAAAACTTAGCCAACTTTAAATTACAGACATGGGTGGGAAAAACAGTTGAGACAGACAAATGATATTCATTTATGCAATTTTTATTATCCTAGTACCGTGTGCCAGGAAATGTTCTAAGTGCTTGAGATTCAGTAACGAGGCAAAGAGACAAAAATCCCCACCCACATGGAGTGTGTGTTCTAGAATTGGAGGGGATGGGCTGGGAGGCACAGTAAGCAAAAATTTCAGAAATTCATTTTAGTCCTTAATGTCCTAGCAAGGCTAGCTCTGAAAAAACTTGTCAAAGCAGCAAGGTTCTGCTGTTTTCTTCCCCACTGTCTGGCCTGTTTTGCACCATGCTTCAGCTTCCACACGGCAGCCTCCTTAACTACCTACTCAGGGTGATGAGTCTGGTCAACTCAATCTCAGGAGGTCTTGAGATAGAGCCTGCTAATCTATTGCTGTTTCGTTTTGTTTCTAAAATACTCTCCAGATGGTTGCGATGATCCGCCAGCCTGCTTCAGTTCTCTCTCTCCTCCTTCTAACCACCCAGGAAAATTTACTGAATTTGTGTCTTTTCCCACAAATATGCTCACTGCATTCCACAGCGGTGCTATTAGCTCAAGGTCACATGTTACCTCATTTTAATAATACTAAGGGTCTCTGATATGTGCAGAGTGCTTTTGTATTAACAGAGCATTTTCATGTATGGTCACCCTTTGGTTCACACTGTTACCCCAGAGATAGGCAGGGCAGGTTTTATTTCCCCTCTTCTACCCTGGAGAGACTCAGAGCCCAGGGTCATTCAGCTGGGAAGAGCAGAGTCACTCGGGAATCTCCAACCCCTTACCCCTGCTGGTTTCACAGTCCTTCATGCTGTTCTCTCCAGATGAAAATTTAAATTATTTTGATAACATTTCATCACAACTCTAATGGTGGAAATGCTAGGCACCAGAGTGGGGTGACGGGAAAAAATTCTAAGGCACACATCTTTGCTATCTTAAATCAACTAGACAGATTTTCTGTTCTGCCTTCAGGTAGAAGTAATGCTGTCAGAATCAATATCAAGAAACAGATATATGACTAGTTACACTAAGTAACACCGCCCGTGTTTATTGGCAACTGGGCTCCTTTCTGTCCCTTTGAGTACTGCTTCTGGCTCCAGGAATCATCTGCCCCTCCGCCCCATACCCCTCCACTCCAAGCGTCAGCATCCAGACATTACCATTCTTCCCGACCTCCTCCCCACATCCAATATTGCTGGAGTGACCATACAACTTACTGTATGGACCAGAGCAATTTGGAGAGAAAAAGAGGACACAACAGATTAATAATTATCTCAGGATCACATGTGTAAAACAGGACCCTATTCATCACCTCCCAATAAAAGGAGAAAACTTTAAAAAAAATGACTAAATTAAACTTTGTTCTTCTTTGTTGGTCTGCTTCTGATAAAAGTACCAGTACCTATAAATGTATTTTATGTCACACGAAAAAGAAAATATTCCTGAGAAGCTGCACGCTATATGATGCATAGGAAAACTAGCAAGTTAAGTGTGTGAGTGTGCTCAGTCATGCCCGACTCTTTGCAACCCCATGGGTTATAGCTCCTCTGTTCATGGGATTTCCATGTTAAGGAAACTTGTGAATTCTTTGGAAATGTAAAAATACTCCTTTCACGATGCACCTTTTCATTTCTTACATAAGATTGTAAAATTGGTAATCAGTACTGTCCAGTTCATTGTAGCAGAATATTTAAATCCCACACAGATGCTGTGAAGCAGCATCGTATGGATCATATCTACCAGGAGTCTGCCTTGTCAAAGCCTAGTCCTGGATCAGATCCACCCTAGCAACAAAATCCTTACTCATACAGCATTTGTTTTGCGTTTTAATATTGTAAAATAACATACATTCATTGTGAAAAAATTTTAATATAGACAAGTTCAAAGCAGGAAAACAAATCAGCCACAATCACCACCTCTCAAGTAACCATTATTACATTCTGGAATATTTAATTCCAAATATTTATATCTATACAACATTTTTTACTTAGTTATAGTCATAGTACATATAAAATGTACCCTGCCTTTCACTTAAATATTATTCCTTGTATTTCTGGTATCATTATAAATTACTTATAAGCACGTATGTGTGAGTCACTCAGTCATATCTGACTCTTTTCAACCCTGTGGACTGTAGCCCACCAGATTCCTCTGTCCCTGGAATTCTCCAGGCAAGAACACTGGAGTGAGTAGCCATTCCCTTCTCCAGGAGATCTTCCCAACCAAGGGATCAAACCCAGGTCTCTTGCATTGCAGGCAGATTCCTTACGGTCTGGGCCACCAGAGAAGCCCATATAACTTTACATGAGTAAACTGTTATGTGGAGAACATCTTGTTTCTTTAACTATTTCCAGATTGTCTGGCATTTAGGTTGTTTACAACTACTTCTTCTTTCAACTACTTTTCAACTACTTCATTCAAAAAACAAAAACCACAGCATCCAGTCCCATCACTTCATGGCAAGTAGATGGGGAAACAATGGAAACAGTGACTTTATTTTCTTAGCTCCAAACTCACTGCAGATGGTGACTACAGTCATGAAATTAAAAGATACTTGCTTTTTGGAAGAAAAGCAATGACCAAACTCGACAGCATATTAAAAAGCNAAAACAAAAACCACAGCATCCAGTCCCATCACTTCATGGCAAGTAGATGGGGAAACAATGGAAACAGTGACTTTATTTTCTTAGCTCCAAACTCACTGCAGATGGTGACTACAGTCATGAAATTAAAAGATACTTGCTTTTTGGAAGAAAAGCAATGACCAAACTCGACAGCATATTAAAAAGCAAAGACATTACTTTGCCAACAAAGGTCCATCTAGTCAAAGCTATGGTTTTTCCAGTAGTCATGTACAGATGTGAGAGTAAGACTATAAAGAAAGCAGAGCACCAAGAAATGGATGCTTTTGAACTGTGGTGTTGGAGAAGACTCTTGAGAGTCCCTTGGACTGCAAGGAAATCAAAACCAGTCAATCCTGAAGAAAATCAACCCTGAATATTCATTGGAAGAAGGAAGAACAGATGCTGAAGCTGAAGGGCCACCTGATGTGAAGAACTGACTCATTTGAAAAGACCCTGATGCCGGGAAAGGTTGAAGCCAGGAGGAGAAGGGGAAGACAGACGATCAGATGGTTGGATGGCATCACAAACTCGATGAACATGAGTTAGAGCAAGCTCTAGGAATTGGTGATGGACAGGGAAGCCTGATATACTATGGTCCATGGGGTTACAAAGAGTTGGACATGACTGAATGATTGAACTCAACTTCATCTTACAAATAATGCCATAATGAACACTTTATACTAAAAGTTTTCTCTGTACTTCATGTCATTTCTTGAAGCTAGATTCTAGAAACTGAAATTATCTTAAAACATATGAAGATATTTAAGATTCTTGTTACATATTACAAAAGCTGTCCAACAGGTTTTTATCCAATTTACAAATTTTTATCCATATTCAACAATGATTATGGCCCTTAGCAGCACAGAATAATTTTATATGTAAAACATGATCTTTTTTTGTTTGTTTTGTGGGTTTTTTTTTTTTTTTTTNCCATCTAGACAGTGAATTTCCTGAAGGCAGAGATGGAGTCTTATTCATCTTTGTACTCCTAGCTCCTGGCACCAAGCTTCGTGCAGGACTGCTACTCGGTATCTATTTGTTAAAGAAAGGAATCAAATGCTCAGATACATTTTCCCCTTTGAAACATTATTATTTATGAAACTTTTTAAAGCCTACAAAATCTGTCTCTTATACACATCTATCCTATGAATTGTTTGGTTGCATCATTTACTCACCAGAATTTTTACTAAAATCACAAACTAGAAATATGTATAGCATACCTTAAAAAGTTCTTTATGTTCAGACAATACAAATAACAAAGATCCACTAAGAATTATTATATGTATAACTGATTTGCTTTGCTGTATCCCTGAAACTAACATAACATTGTAACACAAGTATACTTCAATAAAACATTTTTAAAAAGAATTATTAGATGGATTATGGAATGAGAATAACATACAATTTTCTACAGAGAAGAATTTAAACATAAGTATTTAAGCATATTTAGGCTTCCCTGGTGGCGTAGAAGATAAAGCGTCTACCCACAATGCGGGAGACCCAGGTTCGATCCCTGGGTAGGGAAGATCCCCTGGAGAAGGAAATGGCAACCCACTCCAGTACTCTTGCCTAGAAAATCCCATGGATGGAGGAGCCTGATAGGCTATAGTTCATGGGGTCGCAAAGAGTCGGACATGACTGAGTGACTTCACTTCACTTCATTTGAGCAACAAAATTGTGAAATTCAGTGAGATGTTGAATTAATTTCCATTCTCATCAAGAATTGACAAATCTCTGAGCCAAGGAGGCGGTGAAGACACTGCTCTTCACCCTGCTCAGTGTGTTGTATTCTGTATTCATAGTCTGATTAGTTTCCTGACCTCCTCTGTGCTTGAATGTTTAATCCTTTATGTCTCCTGTAGTAGAAGCTGAAGCAGGTGTTATTGTCATCTTTACAGATATGAAAACAGGGGTTCAGACAGACATGTAACTAGCTCAAGATCACACAGCTGGTAAGGAGTCAAACCCTTTCTGATTCAAAAATCTCATGTTCTTTCCATTAAAGTGCCTTTAACCTAAAGGCAGATGTTTAAAAGCATTCAGGAAAACGAGGAAGCAAAGGACCCAAAAAATTCACTAAAATAGCAGCTATGACGTGTTAGAGATTCCTTAGCCAGGCTACACTGAGCATCGGTACTCATTTGCTCTGCATCACAGTTTTCCATTTCTATAAAATTCCTGCCTGCTTCAGCTCCATTCTCTCAGGCACTGTTTTACGTGACAGGTGATACAGCACGGTGGGTACGAGTGCAGGCTGGGAAATCCACGTCTGTGTTTTCATCCCAGCTTTGCCATTTGTCTCCTTGCAGCCTGGGAACATTACTCAGGTGCTCAGTGCTCTCCATTTCCTCACATGTTGAAAAACAAAAATGAAAAATAGGGAGGTGATGATAGCAATTGCCACACATAGTTTTAAGGAGGAGTAGATGACGTGTTACATGTAGAGAGCTTTAAGTCTGCCTGGCACCTGGCAAAGATTTGTGTGATGATACTTGTTGCTGTCATTACGTGTATTAACTCATTTAAACTCATTATAACCCTGGGACCCATGACAACTCTACTGTGATCCCCTTTTTACTGATAAGAAAACAGAGACTTTATACAAATTACGAAAGCAAAATGTAAGACTCTATTCAAATCTTAAAAGGATCCCTGACTGTAGGGATGAACCAGATTTGGAAACAAACAATACAATGTGTTTCCACATCAACAAAATACAAACAGTTAAGGGAAGTAAGTTATATTTTGCATTGGAAACAAAATTAAGTAACATTAGACACTAGCATATAAAATTTTTTTGCCAGAATTGAGTGGGCAAGAAATATTGTAGAGTTTTAAATAGTTCTCTTTTTATTGTGAAGTTCTGGAAGAAAAAGAAAAAATCCTCATCACTAACTAAGGGCTAAGGGAAAGTCAATATAACTTCAATATTTTTATGAGCACTGTCCTTAAGAAACACAACTTTAAGGAAAACAGTTACTCTTATCTTCTTTCTCCTACTTTCCAAACGTAGGGGAAGACCTTACCAAGGGATGGTCTCCCACTGGGTCCTAGGAACTCCAGCCTGGCTCAGGGGGACAAGTAGGCAGGGACTGGAGACGGCTGCAAATATGGAGACCTTGAAGGATTTGTCAGTGAGTGGCAATCCACATGTGAGACGCCTAGAGAAAAAGGAGATGGTAGTCAGCAAGGGAAAAGGGAAAATACAGACATGAGGGGAAACAAGGGGAATGGACACAGATAGAGGACTAAAATGGTATGAAAGCCAGCAGACAGATAAACTTCACCTATCTCAAAAGAAAATCAGGCTATTGAAGAGATTCTTGGGCTGTGGAGAAGATAAACGAAATCGTTTATTTCTAAGATTACTGAACTGTTAAGTCTGAGCTGAGAGGTATAATGTATGGAGAAAATTACAAAAATAAGCCTCTTAGGTAGCCTATTGCTTTGTGTTTACAGTAAGTATACACTCTACTGAACTGCAAGCAATTGACTTATCTATATATAAAAACTTGACTTGGGGTTTCTCCCATTTTTCATCTGTGGAGTGGTTTAATCACTAGGACATCTATGTTTGCAGATTTGCCAAAGTGAATGTTATCATCGAACAGCCTGGATGTGACCTGAGTATTTCTTATGTAGTTTAGCTTCCAAGATTCATTTCAGCCATTCTGGAGCTCCGTGAGTTTCAAATTAGTATTGACCCTCTCTGAAAAGTGAAATAAATATTGGGTAGAAAGAAGGGAAAAAGATTGAGAGGGGTAGGGATGGAGAATGGGCCATGGGAAGGGATCAGGTTTGCTAATACACCTCAAAAAGGATGAATCTTTTCTCTGACAAGACCTTCTGAACACTGACCCTCCCAAACTCCCTGGGTCTGTACTATCTCACACTTTTGTGTATATAGAATGGGCCTTCCCCAGTGGCTCAGTGGTAAAGAATCTGCCTGCAATGCAGGAGATGTGAGTTTGATCCTTGGGTCAGGGAGATCCCCTGGAGAAGGAAATGGCATCCCACTCCAGTATTCTTGCCTGGGAAATCCCATGGACAGAGGAGCCTGGTGGGCTACAGTGACGGAGTTGCGAAGAGTATGACACGACTGAGCATGTATGCATATACAGAATGTGATCACTCCCTGCCTGACAATGGCTTGTCTATCTATCTGTCTCCCCATCTAGACAGTGAATTTCCTGAAGGCAGAGATGGAGTCTTATTCATCTTTGTACTCCTAGCTCCTGGCACCAAGCTTCGTGCAGGACTGCTACTCGGTATCTATTTGTTAAAGAAAGGAATCAAATGCTCAGATACATTTTCCCCTTTGAAACATTATTATTTATGAAACTTTTTAAAGCCTACAAAATAAGGTGGAATGCATTGTTTTGTGCTCAAAATCCCTTCAGTCTGTATGGAAGTCGAGGGGAATTTATGTGATCTGATTATTTATAATGTCAGCAAACCTCCAGAATCGGACACAGACTGGAGAGTAAACTCAGTTAAAAGAGACAGAGGGACATACAAGTACTTTGCACAGTGTGCGATACATTAATATAAATAAATTTAAAAGCTATTAAAAATACACATCTTAGAATTAACGCTTAAGTAAGTATTCTTAACTTGGGGTCCATGGAGCCTTAGCAAGGCCAGGCATGGACTTCAGAGGACATGTCTATGCACCACACACACAAAATCAAAGTCATAATTAGGTGTATGAGTGTGCATTTTGCAAGGGAGATGATGCATAGCTCTCGTTAGATTCTTAAAGGCATCTACAATCCAAAACACACAGACTGTTAATGCAAAGAGCAACTTGTAGAAATATGAAAAGAAATATGCCCAAGGATGTTCATCACAGTATTGTTTGAAAGTGAAAACTGGAAGCTATCTAAATGGACTTCAATAAAGAGGGTCAAGCACCTACATAAAACATGTGTGATGCAGCATGTATGTTACAGCCCAGTGTTCAGTAAAGAGTTGATTACCACACGGCACATATCATGTGGTCTCAGTTATGAAAAATAAGATGTATGCATGGGGAATTCCTTGGTGGTCCAGAATTTAGGACTCAGTGCTTTCATTGATCTCTGGTCAGGGAACTAAGATCTCATGAGCCAAAAAAAAAAAAAAAAAAAAGCATGTGTATTGAGACATAGAATGATTCTGGAAGACCAAGCATTAATAGATATTGTTGATTAGTGGAGCTTAGGATGTTCTTGTCCTTCTTCTTTATATACTCTGAATTATTTGAATTTTTATATTAAGCACATTGTCAACTTAACAATAGTAGTGTTTTCTGGAATTGGAGGGCTTATTTAGAGAAATGTAAGAGAGACAGAATCACAATAGGCAACTAATAGAAAGTCAGAAATTGTTAACCTTAACAATGGCAGCAAAAATATCACTGATCCATGCCAAGTAGACAGCAGAGTAGGATAAATTGTAAGATTGACGCTGTGTGGCAATTACTGTGTCCAAGTTTGCTTGCTCCAATTCTTTGTGACCCCATGGACTGTAACCCACCAGGCTCCTCTGTCCATGGGATTCTCCAAGCAAGACTGCTGGAGTGGATTGCCATGCCCTTCTCCAGGAAATCTGTCCAAATTTAGGCAGAGTTTAAAGGAAATGACAAATGGTCTTAGAAGATCCTGTCTTCATCTAGCTCACCATGAACTGGTTTTTCTGTGAAGACACAGAGCTCCATACAGGAAAAAGACATGTGCAAGATGCCATGTGCAAGAGGCAAAGGTAATTGCATATTTTTATGCAATTGGTATTATCACATGTGGCTGAGCCAGTCAGTCCAGTATGTGGCACGACCAGTTCCTAGAAGATCTCAAGTTTCTCATCATCTGAGTCAGACTAGAATCTTCTTTCTTCTTTAGTGGACAAAGACCTACTTTCAACCTTACGTTTCAAATGTGAAACATTCATTTACGAGATTCAACCCCTTCTTGGAAAGACCATGTGCAGTAAGGGCTTACATTTGCCAAAAGTCATGGCTGCCTCTTTAGTCTGTCTTCATTGAACCTCTCTGGTTTGCTGTCATAGGACTCTGACTCAAAAGCTATGTATTTTCAAAACTTTCCTACATTTGGTGACCCCAGATTTTCACATCTTGGAGTAATGCATCATAGTAATATTTGAGATGGGTGAGAAGACTTTTCTTCTGTCAAGTAAGAAGTTAAAAAGGGAAAGCGGATAATTTTAGGAGAGAATATACATCAGGAAACTGAGTCTGGAAAATGATTCACTTAAAACTATACATGACCCTTTACCTCCTGGAAACTCTCATGTGTGCTCAGGGGTATGTGTAGCCCAGTCTGAAGGCCATTGCTTTAGTCTACCTCATTTATTCATAGGTATGGAAACGGCAGTTCAGTGCAGTGGCCAAGTCAGAACTAGAACCTAGGTCTTCCAGAATGCTGACTAAAGGAATTGGGGCTCTATGATACTGCCTTTATTGTGACCTTGGATAAATCTTTTCCCTCATTGAGGCTTATTTTTCTCATCTCTAAAATGAGAGGGATAGACTAGCTGATTTTGAGTTAGATACATTTCCTTTTTTCCTCCCATTCTCCAAACTTCTCCATTCTGCTCTTGGTCCCAGAGGTGGATATGTCCAAACCTCATCACTGGGTTCCCTTGACTTCTAGCTTCTGGGTTGGGTGCAGCCAATGGGCGGCCCTGGCATGAGCTTGGAAGGCAGAAAAGGAGTAAGAATGGACCATTTGTTCACCTGGATTTCCTGCTTGGTTACCATGGGCTGTTCATATCCTGCCCCTGAAGGCCAAATCTTATCAGGAGTTCCTTCAAATTGTTTCCTGTATCATATTTACATACCTCATAATTTTTTAGACTTCCTGGCCTTTGGACATCATAAGATGCTCCAGGCTCAACTTATATTTACCTTGGAATCAATCATTTCTGCAAGAAGCCCATTAATTATTTGTCTGGTCCTAGTATACATGTAGTTTCAGAATTCCTGACCCATTGTATGTGTTAGTCGTTCAGTCCTGTCTGACTCTTTGTGACCCCATGGACTGTAGCCTGCCAGGCTTCTCTGTCCATAGAATTCTCCCGAAAAGAATACTGGAGTAGGTTGCCATGCCCTCCTCCTAGGGATATTCCCAACCCTCAGATCGAACCTGAGCCTCTTGCATTGCAGGCAGATTCTTTACCATCTGGGCTGCCAGGGAAGCTCCCTGACCCATACCACAGAGGGAAAAATTTTTACTACTAATTAGAGTCTAATGTTTGTGCACAGTTGTGTCTTTAATTTGACATCGTATGGTCAAACTATTGTTTTTCAAATTTAGTTAATTTTTCCCCAACTTCTTTCATATGATCATGATATTCATTCATAATATAATTGCTTCTATTTGCTATTCTTTGTATTCTAATTTGGGCTCCCCCCACATTCTGGTTGATTTTAATTACTTATTTTGGGGGTATTTTGGTTCTAAGCGTGAGAGCCATTCATAAAAACAATAGCAGGTAAGTGTCCCTCCCTCACCCCTGCTCTCCCATTCCCACTTCCTCACTCTTTCCACTACACTCCCATCCCATGCCTCAGTAACCAGTCTCATTAGGTTTAGTTCTTCTTCTGTTTCTTTTGCACAAATGAACAAAGACATGTATATTTTGTTACCTCTTCTTGTGTCTTCCATGAAAGGAGGCACACTATAGCAACTCTTTTTTTGCTGTTGTTATTTAGGTACAGTTCACATAATATGAAGGGCTTCCCTGGTGGCTCAGACGGTAAAGTGTCTGCCTACAATGCGGTAGACCTGGGTTCGATCTCTGGGTTGGGAAGATCCTCTGGAAAAGGAAATGGTGAAATAAATCATTTTAAAGCGTGAAATTCACTGGTGTTTAGTATATTCACATGTCATAAAACCATCATCTCTCTTATATTCCACAACATTTCCACCACCCTGAAAGGAATCTCCATACCATTACTTCTCATTTTCCCCTCCCTCTAGCCCCTACAATGACTAATCTGTTTTCCATCACTGTGGATTTACCTATTCTGAATATTTACTATAAATGGAATCACAATATGTGTGAACTTTGGTATCTGGCTTCTTTCATACAGCATAACATTTTTATGCCTGTCCACATTATAGCATATATCAGTATTCATCTCTTTTTATGACTGAATAATAGTCCATTGTTTAGATATACCACATTTTCTTTATCTGTCCATCAGTTGAGGACATTTGGGCTGTTATCATCTTTTGGCTATTGTGAATAGTGGTGCTGTGAATATTTATGTACAAGTATTTTAATATCTATTTAATATGTCAGAATATAGGCCTAGGAGTAGAATTTCTGGGTCACATGGTATTTTTAACTTTTTGAGGAACCACTAAAATATTTTCCACAGTAGCTGCATCACTTTACATCCCACCAGCAGCATATGAGGGTTCTAAGTTCTCCACGTGCTCACCAGCGTTTGTCACTATGTGTGTTTGTTTTTAAATTATACCCACCCTAGTGAGTGTAATGTGGTATCTCATTGTGGTTTAGATTTGCATTTTCCTAATGACTAACGATGTTAAGCATCTTTTCAGGTGCTTAATTTGCTATAGATATGGTTTTTTTTTTTTCCACCCAGTACATGCTGGAAATCATTCCATATCAGTTCACAAAGATTGTTCATTTTCCTTTTGCACCTGCATAGTAGGTGAATTTTGTGAATTACCATAGTCTATTCAACCAGTTGCCTAAACATGGGTATTTAGGTTTTTTCCAACATTTTTCATATAAAAAGAATTCTGCATTGAATAACTTGGTACATATGTATTTTCATATTACTAGAGGCATTCTTTAGGGTAGATTCTTCATACTTCATGTGGAAATGGGATTGCTGGCTCAAAAGGTAAGTTTGAATGTATTTTTGTTAGCATGAATGAAGTTAGCAAGGAACAATACTGTTTCTCTTAAATAGTTTAATGATAAATACAAGGATTGAAGCTCAAGAGGAAGAAAAAACTCAGCTAGCTGTTTATCATGAGAGAAAGGAAACTTGTATAAAAGTTATTTTTTAAAGATAATCTTGTGTGCATGCTCATTTGCTCAGTCATGTCCAACTCTTTGCAGCCCTATGGACTGCAGCCTGCCAGGCTCCTCTGGCCATATGATTTTCCAGCCAATCTTATCTTATAATAAGATAATTCTATACTAAGGGAAAATAGTCTTGTTAGCACACAAACATACCTCATTTTCCTAAGGTTAGGATTTACATTTTTATAGAATTCCATGAGGTCTAGTAGAAGCTGAGTCCTGAGTATGCTTTTATGCAACTCATTTTTGTGTTTTTAATTTAATTTAATTTTCACTCTGTGTGAAAAACAGGATTAGAAGAATCATGAATCATTCCAAAATTATCAGGGTATGCAGGAGTGGAAAGGAGTGAAGAGAGAAGATGCACTCAGTTCTCAGTTTACTTCAATTTTCAAGTCACAGAAATACTGAAATATATCGGAATGAGTTCTGAGATACCACTTTAACAGTGGATCTGAATAGCCACATCTCTCATATACTATTACTCTGCCATTGGGATTTAGTCATTAAAATTCTACTGAGGGACTTCTGCAGTTTAATCTTTACCAAGAATCATACCTCCCAGTCCAGAAAGGCCTTCAAGATCAAGAACCTCATGAGCCACAAGAATGATATCACCACCACCTAGATTATCATCAGAGAACATGTACTGTAGTCATCCTTTCATTTTAGTGTTATCTTAAGGGGTGTTCAATGCGTTCGTCACGAGCCAAGTGAGGATTCAGTCCACTCCTGGACCAAATGATGCTGTGAAGTAGTCAAAAGAAGTAAAGGAATCAATTTATTGCTGCCTCTACCCTTATAGCTCTTTAATGTGCAGTGGTATTTTCAACTGAATCTCCTTGAGGTCAGTTTAAAAAAAGAAGCTGAGAGGCACTGTTCCAGATGGGTTGCCTGGAAGACACCATTGACACCCACACTCTGTGATTAGTTAGCTAAGGATACAGAAACTCAGGAGATAGGAATGCAGAGAGGTAGCATTCCACCGTACAGAGAGAATGCAAAGTCAGTTCGCAGGGGTCCTGAATGATATCTGACTTTAGCTTTCTGGAGTACTGTAAAACCTATACCTCTGCAGGAAAAACTATCTTTTTAAAAAATTCTATAAAAACCATGTGTATGAAAAATATGATCTAAATATCTGAATAAAAAATATATGTCCACTTATTTACTCCACAAATATTTATTGAGGGCCTACTAGATGCCAGACACTTTTCTGGGTACTGGATCTAAAGCAGTTAACAAAGAATCATGGCAACCTATGGACTGGGAGAAGATATTTGTGAACAATGCAACCTACAAGTGCTTAATTTCCAAAATATACAAACAGCTGGAACAACTGAATAACAACAAGAAAAACTAATCAAAAAATGGGCAGAAGGACTGAATAGATATTTCTACAAAGAAGACATACAGATGGCCAACAGGAAAATGGAAAAATGCTCAACATTGCCAATTATTAGAAAAATGGAAATTGAACTACAATGAGGTATCACCTCAAACCAGGCAGAATGTGCCTGTGTGCTTGGTCACTCATCGTGTCTGACTCTGTGACCCCATGGACTGTAGCCCGCCAGGCTCCTCTGTCCATGGGATTATCCAGGCAAGAATGCTGGAGTGGGTTGCCATGCCCTCCTCTTCCCAATGCAGGGATTGAACCTGTGTCTCTTGTGGTTCCTCCATTGGCAGGTAGATTCTTTACCACTGAGCCATGAAGGAAGGCACACTGGGCAGAATGGCCATCATACAAAAATCAACAAACAGTAAACGCTGGACAGGGTGTGAACAAAAAGGAACCCTCTTACACTTCTGTGGGAATGTAAATTGGCATAGCCACTGTGAAAAACAGTATGGAGTTTCTTTAAAAAACTAAAAAATACCTGTGCCCCAATGTTCAAAGCAGTGTTATTTAGAGTAGGCAAGACGTGGAAGCAATCTAAATGTCCATCAACAGATGAATGGATAAAGAAGATGTGGAATACATATATTCAATGGAATATTACTCATCCATTAAAAAGAATGAAATAATGCCATTTGGAGCAACATGGATGGACCTAGAGATCATCATATTAAGTGAAGTCAGTCAGAAACAATAGGATAAACACCACATGATATCACTTATATATGGAGTCTACAGTATGATACAAATGCACTTATTTACAAAACAGAAACAGGCTCATAGATATAGAAAACAAACTTATAGTTACCAAAGGGGAAAAGGAGTGGGAGAGGGATAAATTAGGAGCTTGGGGTTAGCAGGTAAAAACAGGTTGTATATAAAATAGACAACCATACTGTATACCACAGGGAACTGTATTCAATATCCTGTAATAAAACATAGTGGGAAATAAAACTGAGCCACTTGATTATACATCAGAAACTAACACAACACTGTAAATTAATAATACTTCAATTGAAACATTTTTTGAAATAGTCATGGAAACAGATCTCATGATATTTACAATTGTGATAAAAAGTGGAATCCTGTCTAGCCTCTTTTAAAACTTATTCTTTCAAAAAATATTAAATGAAATAGGACTCCTGGTGGCATTCTGATTTCTTCAGTAAACAAAACAGAGAGATTCGTGCCCTCACGAAATCTCTAGTTTAGTAGGGGTAGATAGACAATAAACACAATAAATGTGTGAATTATATGGCAGAGTCAAGGGAGATAAGTGTGCATAAAAGGCAAAAATCAAGCAGGGTAAGAAGGGGATCAGGTGTGCCAAGGGGAGGGAGGTGTGCAGAGTCAGCGGGCAACTTTAAGTAGGGTAGTCAGCTCACTGAGAAGATATTTGAGCAAAGACGTGAAAGGTGAGGGTGGCAGTCCCTCAGATACCTGGAGAAAGACGAGCCATCCTGCAGGCTTTAAGATGGGACCTGATGTGTTCAAGGAAGGAGAGGAGGCAAGTGTGGCTGGAGAGGGTCCGTAGGAGAGGTGACAGTAAGAGGAAATGGGAGCAAACCGTGACAGACCTTGGACTATTTAAGGACAAAGTTCAAAAGGATCCATGCATCCCGATGTTCACTGAAACACTGTTTATAGTAGGCAAGACATGGAAGCAACCTAAATGTTCATTACGGGACTTCTCTGGTGGTACAAGGGCTAAGACTCAGTGCTCCCAATGCTGCGGGCCTGAGTTCGATCCCTAGTCAGGGAACTAGATTCCACATGCCCCAACTAAGAGTTTTTATGCCTCAACTAAAAATCTGACATGCTACAATAAAGATGGAAGATCCTGCGAGCTGGAACTACAAATAAACAAATAAATACATGTATGCGAGATAGCAAAAGAAGCACAGATGTACAGAACAGTGCTTTGGACTCTGTGGGAGAGAGAGAGGGTGGGATGATTTGGGAGAATGTCATTGAAACATGTATAATATCATATATGAAATGAATCAACAGTCCAGGGTTGATGCATGATACTGGATGCTTGGGGCTGGTGCACTGAGACAACCCAGAGGGATGGTACGGGGAGGGAGGAGGGAGGGGGGTTCAGGATGGGGAACACGTGTACACCCGTGGTGGATTCATGTTGATGGATGGCAAAACCAATATGTATTGTAAAGTAATTAACCTCCAATTAAAATAAATGAATTTATATTAAAAAATAATTTTTTTTAAATGCCAAAAAAAAGGTAGCTACTAACCACATTTTTAATTGAATTTAAATTTAAATAGGCACATATGGTTACCTTATTGAACAGTGCAAGTCTATGGGGGAAGAACAGAGTTTGTGTCCTCTGGCAGGTTCAGCAGAACCAATTCTAAACATATTTATGTATAAAGCAATTTCTTATTATTAAAAAGTAACTTATCAGGGATAGCATTGTGGCACAATAGGTGTTTGTTATTATCATAAAATCATAATTCTGAATAATATATTTGGTCCATCTGTAGTATCTGTAAAATGAAGTGGCTTAAAGAGATGTTTGTTTCTATTTTTAAAGCATGTAGCCTTGAAAATGCTCTATTTCTTGAGTGTGCAAACTTTGGTGCTGAGACTTCTATAATTTTCAAATGACTGTGATGACAGAAGGAAAAAAGTAATTGGGATTGCAGTTGAAGTGGGTACTCTGCAGAATTTTCTTCCACTAATTTAAATAAATCAGCATCTCTCCTCGTACATAAAAATTTTTGAAATAAATGCAAAATTGTCTTTAAAAAAAAATAAATACACAAATGTCCACTGACAGATAAACGAATAAAGAAGATGCGGTACATAGATACAGTGGAATGTTGTTTGCTGTTGTTGTTTTGTTGCTGGCGTATCTGGAGGTGGAATATTACTCAGTCATTAAAAAGAATGAAATGCCATTTGCGACAACATGGGTGGACCTAGAGGGTATCACACTAAGTGAAGTAAGTCAGATGGAGAAAGAAAACTATCATGTGATATCACTTATATGCAGGAATCTAAAAATAATGATGCACATGACCTCATTTACAAAATAGAAATGGACTCACAGACTTAGACAATGAACTTAGGGTTATGGGGGAACGTGTTGGGGGGACAGGATAGATTAGACATTTGGGATTGACATGTGTACACTTCTATATTTAAAACAGACAACCAACGAGGAACTACTGTATACAAATAAGTAATAAAAAAAAAATAAAAATAAAAAGAACTTGGGCTTTAACTCTAAGAGATGAAAGAAGCCAGTGAGGGGTTTTAGCAAGAGAATGGCATGACACCCCTGACTTGCCTTCCACGCCACCTTTTTGTCAGAGGAGACTGGAGGGAGCAAGTAGAGAAGCGGGGAGACCCCCTGTTAGAATAAGCTGGGAGAAAGAGGAGGGGGCTCTGATGAGAAGGGGAGGAGCTGAGACAGGCATGGGAGGTGGAACAGTGAGGTGACAGATTCTGAGTAGATTTGCAGGTGGAGCCAACAGGATTTGCTCAAAGACTGGACTGTGATACGAGAGAAAGGGAAGAGCTGAGAACAACTCTAAGGCTTTTGACCTTTTGGAAGAAAGGAATTTTCCCCAATTGAGATGAAAGGTGGCAGGAGGAGCATGTTTTAGGGGAAAGACCAGGAGTTCAGTTTGGAGCAGGTTGGGCTCAAGATATTTAGGAAATTATCAAGATTAGCTCTGGAGTTGGGTAAAAATCTGGGCTGGAAGTGTAAACTTGGAAGAAGAATCATGTAAGATGTTTTACTGCATATGATTAAACATGAAAATATGAAGGTGGTTCTAAAAATACAAAATTTTATGAAGCAAAAGTTTGAGTTTCTCCTTCACTGTATGACTCCAAACCCATGACCCTTTTCAGTAGTAACATTATTAAGGAGCTAGTATGTATGTGTTCAGAGAAGGCACTGGTGACCCACTCCAGTACTCTTGCCTGAAAAATCCCAGGGACAGGGGAGCCTGGTGGGCTGCCATCTATGGGGTCGCTAAGAGTCAGACACGACCGACGTGACTTAGCAGCAGCAGCAGCAGCATATATGTGTTAAGAAATTAAAAATGTCTTCAGAATATGCAATCTGCCATTTCAGAGACCCAGAAACAATCCTTGTTCTAGGATCTACACGCATATTTTTTTCCCCCATTTATCGGTATCTTCTTTTTGTGCGTATGTACTCAGTCGCCTCCAACTCTTTCAGTCCTACGAACTACAGCCTGTCGGGCTCCTCTGTCCATGGGATTTTTCAGACAAGAATACTGGAGTTGCCATTGCCTACTCCAAGGGACCATCCTAACTCAGGGATCAAACTCGCATCTCTTGCTTTAAGAGAAGCATCATTGCCAAGCGGATTCTTTACCTCTGTGCCACCTGGGAAGCCCTATAACTTCCCCTTATCTACACAGTAATATAATTTCCAGAATGGCCATCTTCCACCATTAAGGTACTGAAGTAACAGAATTTCACAGCTGTTTGGAATAAACATTATACTTGGCTTTGCATACCTTTTCTTATGAAATTAAACTGATTTTTAATTGGCCCTATGTTGCAATTTTTTCTTTAGCCATCTGGAATGTGCCTGAGCTAAGCAGTACCATTGATTTGAGAAATATCATTGATTATAGAGTACAGGATACACTTTAAACACTATAGTAATAATTCTCTAGACTCTAGGCTTTCATCCCTAAAATAGAACAAAGTTTCCATACCTTCCATTAGAAAAAGGTGACCTTCAGAATGTGAACTAATGCTTTTCTGTTCTGTTGAGTTGGCAATTACTCTGTGTAAGGAAAGTAATGATGACTCCTCAAATAGCCAGTCTTATGAGTTTAGACCTTGATCTGTAATAAAACTCAATAGTCTTTCGAATCTTCAGAGTTCACTGTTTCTTCCCTGGAATAAAGAGAAAAAAAGTAATTGATAAAGAAAAACAAATCAAATCCACTTTAGTTTGATTTTTGACAGAGTTCACTCCAAGATCATGTATCAGAAACCTCCATACATCTGGACTGACACACAGTTTATCCCAATCACTTATTTGTTACACAAGTATTGCATCCATCACGGTAGCCAATAAATAGGGAAGAAAAAAAAAACAAGAAAGAGTAAGGCGTAAGTTCTCAAGAAACTTACAGTTCCACTAAGCCAATAAAAATTTATCTTTAGGGAAAACATATCACTGTGAATGATTCTCAGACCAACTGAACCAGGTATTCTGCTGACAAAAACAGTAATGTCTGATTGTTTGCAGTTGAAAGTGTATGAATTTTTCTTGCAACTTTAGCACTAACTACTGTCTTTTTCTAGAGAGATCCAGCACATAGCAAAGTGAATAAGTGCCAGAAGCAGTAACAGAAACTGAAGCTCAGCCAACTATATTTAATTCAATAACTTGATTTTTACAAACACATGAGTTCTTACTTGTGATTGTACTTTGCAACCGTTTTTTTCTGATAAAATGTTCCTGTTAGCAAGATCAAATAAAACATGTCAAAATTACATGGCACCCTGCAAAGAACTGTGTCACCTGAATAAATTTGTTCTTCATGTGCGAACGGGCTCAAAGGAGGAAGCAAGAGTCATATCAGACTTCTCCTTCCTCTTCCTCCTCTCCCTCCCCCCTGCTGCTGCTGCTGCTAAGTCGCTTCAGTCGTGTCCAACTCTAGAGAAGGCAGCCACCAGGCTCCCACGTCCCTGGGATTCTCCAGGCAAGAACACTAGAGTGGGTTGCCATTTCCTTCTCCAATGCATGAAAGTGAAAAGTGAAAGTAAAGTCGCTCAGTCGTGTCCGATTCTTAGCTACCCCATGGACTTCAGCCTACCAGGCTCCTCCATCCATGGGATTTTTCCAGGCAAGAGTACTGGAGTGGGGTGCCATTACCTTCTCCATCCCTCCCCCCACCTCCCTCCTTTCTTTCTCCTCCAGTTGTAGTTTGCTCTGGGCTCTCTCTCACCATCCTTCCTGTGCATTCCACTCACTCACCACCCCAGGTAATGCTAGAACAACTATAATAACTTTCAGACTGGTTCCCTTCCTCAGTCCCTGCCCACTCAAATCCAGCACATTCTCACCTCATATACTCATCTTTCTGCAACATAGATTTTTGTCAGACCCTTTTCCTGTTCAGAAATGTTTACTAATTCCTTATTCCCCATTTAATAATGTTCAACAATCTTAGAGTCAGAATAAAAAATTACAAAATACAACCATTTCTAACTTTTGGTTAATATCTGAATGCAAAGTTTCGCATACATATGACTATGTTCAACCCAGTGCTCAAAAGAAATTTGGTAAAAGATTTTTCACATCAGTGAAAATGAATAGCTGGTTCCCTTTTAGGAAGTGGCGTGGTCTATCTAAACTTTATGGGTTTTGTTCCCTTAAGGAATAAAGGATGATTTATCTTGACATCTATGGATGAACATCAGCATTTTCATCACTTAGAAATGATCAGTTGTTCTTTTTTTATGAATTGTCCTGTCACTAGAGGTTTACTGGAATTAAAGACAAATGTATTTATCAGGACTGCTGGAAACCAGACTGGTCAGGATAGCAAAACTTGATGCTTGCTGTCAAAAGAAAATATAGCTAGTATGGTTATTTCATAGAACCCTGACATCACGTAAGTGTCTACCACATTGTTTGCTATTTATTAGAGGATTTAAAGTGTCTTCTGCAAAAGTCTAAAGAGATTAACTTTATAAGTAAATGATTACCACCCCCCTAGGGAGGCACGATAGAGTATCACTCTGTTCTTTATATGTTGTTTTACATTTTATTTTTAATACACATGTTAACTTTAGAATCCAGAGGGGGAAAAATAGTATGCCTGTTTAAACAAGAAACTTTAAAGTTTCTTGAAAAATTCATTTAGGGACTTCCCTGGTGGTCCAGTGGTTAAGACTTCACCTTCCAATGCAAGGGGTGAGAGTTCAATTCCTTGTTAGGAAGCTAAGATCCCACATGCCTCATGGCCAGCCATAAAAACCAAAACAAAAAAACCAAAGCAATGTTGTAAAAAACTCAACAAAGACTTTAAAAATGGTCCACATCAAAAAAATTTTAAGTCATATGAATAGTTAGCTTTGCAATTTGATGTTTGCCAGCTATTTGAAGTTTGTTGTAGGAGTTGGTCCCCTCTAATGAATTAATTTCTGAATGGCATCTTGGTACCTGTTAGAAACAGCCACCAGACTCAGAGCTCAACAATGGGAGTTTGTTCATTCAATCCAGTCATTACTGACTAATTTGCATTTAGAATGCTAACTCAACGATTACTTGGTCATTCCTGAAAACAGCCCGATTAGAAAGATAATTTCCCCTGCTTAAAAGTGAGACCAGCCAACAGTGGTCCGTAGAGGAGGCCAGTTCCCCTGTTATTCAGTAATGACTGCCAGGAATTAAGCCACGTTTGAGGGCCACCACATATCCAGTAAGACATCCAAGAGTGAGATTTAAAAAAAAAAAAAAAAAAGCTCCAAAAATAGCTTTCTATTTCATAAGCACTTGGGTTTAGATTTGCTCAAATTCTACGACGATCAGCCTTGAAAGCAACATCAGGTCTATCCAACCACTTTTCACAGTAATCCAAATATAAAATATGCAGCAGTGTAGCTGTGCTTTTAAAATGTTCACAAACTCCCCCAAATGTACTAACAGTAGTATCAGAATGACAAGGTGATAATCAGACGACAGATACATATTCAAAATCCAGTATGCACTGGACTCCATGCTGGAGCTATGTACAGGGATGGGGGCAAGAAATCAGACACTTACAACTCTATTTTTGCTCTAAGATACTTACAGTTTGCTAAAGAAACCAATCGAGTGCAAATGAAACTTGAGAACACTGTAGGAAAATTTTCAATGGTATTTACTTTAAATTTTAAAACAAGCATCTTTTTTTCTACATCTTTCTCCACAAAAACACGTTTTTTGTTTTTTTTTAACAGTCATCTTATTTAAGCTTAAGGCACAATGCTTAGTGCACATGTTACTTTAGAAGGTTGGAAAACTCCCAGGAATTGACCCTGAAATTATTTATTTCATGATTTAAAGAATGCTGATGAACACTCTCTTTCCAGAAGGAAAGTATAGAAGCATAAACAACCTGAGAGAAGGCATTTTGAATAATTAAAACATGTTTCTAGCAGATCACCGGAGAAGGCAATGGCACCCCACTCCAGTACTCTAGCCTGGAAAATCCCATGGACAGAGGACCCTGGTAGGCTGCAGTCCATGGGGTCGCTAGCGAGTCGGACACGACTGAGCGACTTCACTTTCACTTTTCACTTTCATGCATTGGAGAAGGAAATGGCAAACCACTCCAGTGTTCTTGCCTAGAGAATCCCAGGGANGCAAACTGGCATAAATAGGCCTTCGCAAGTGGAAAGTCATTTAACCCCTGTCCTTGTCACACTCCCAGTCCTCTCAGTGGCCAGAGAACAGAAAGGAAATCTGACTGTGCGTGCCTGGAGGGTGAGCCGAGAGTACACCCCCAACCCGAAGGCACCTCTGCAGGGGGAACCTGGAGTCTGTCTTTCCTCTCGGAGACACCGGACACTCAACCCAAATAGGTTAGTGCGCAGAGTAAACCTATGCATTTTAGCTCTGACCTCTTGTCAATGTGATCTGGGTTTTTCTGACAGAGTTGTAATGGAAGGGTGACTGTTAATGGAGAGTTATTTGAGGACTCATTTAAAACTCTGGTGCCCATGATAACAAATTATGAAATTGGGCTTAATTTATGTTCCCCTCCCAATTTTGCTGTACTCATATTAGACAAATAGACGAGATGAGGATGGAACAATGGAACTGCTCTTGTAACCTGAGTCCCACAAAAAAAGGAATGGCACTTACTTTTGCCCAAAAGTCCTGTTTTCTTTGTTAAAAATCAGTCATATTGAAGCCTTAGGTTGGTGATTACAAAAAATACAGCTTCAGAATATAGTTTCAAAATTTCACGTTTTTTTTCTTTCTAGGGAAATTAGGTAAATGGGAATTAGATTGTTTCTTTACATCTGAATAAAGACAAAAGATGTCCTTGTTGATGGTAAAATGTGTACCATGTGATACTATGTATATAAGAAATCCGCTATCAGATTTATTAGTTATGTCTAGTACGGTTCTACCTAAAAACTTCATAATTTCAGTCTAAATAGCTCTGTAAAATCCTCCACATAGATCCTTTCCAAAGCAAAAGATTTCAAAGAAATTTCATTTTCTGTGTGCTACATGTCAGAGCTGTAGAGCAAGATTTCCAAATAAAGACCAGCTTCAGAGCGTCTTCTCAAAGTCTGAATGTTTAGTATCTCGGTGAAAAGCAATGGAATTTCAGAGAACTCACTGAAAACTAGGATTTGGGGCCCAGATCTCATCCTACTTACATCCATGGAACAGATCCAGGTGGAAAAGGTCTTAAATAATGGCCTCCTTTTTTTCAGTTCCAAAGAGAAAGTGACCTAAGCATTTTACATAAGACATTTCAGTGGGAAAATGCACCTTACTTAGAATTACTGTGGCCTGATGTTTTTTCTACCTTTTGAAGTACACAGAGTGCACTTGGAGCTCCACTAAAGAGACAGTTAAATTAAAACCGCCAAAAGTAACCCATCAATTAAATTCCCAAAAGGGACTTGCTTCTCCTGATTTCTAAGAGAGCCATAACTTCCTTCAAGGAAATTTAAAGGCAAAATAAATGCCTATTTACATAGTTTAGCTAATAAAGACCCAAACTGATTTGGGTTTGACTATTGATTTGGAAACTATCAATGACAAACTGAGAGAGTAGTATTGAAACATATGCATTACCATACGTAGAACTGGATAGCCAGTGGAAATTTACTGTATGGTGCAGGGAGTGCTCAAATCCAGTGCTTTGTGACAACCTAGAGGGGTGGGATGGGGTGGAGGCTGGAGGGAGGTTTAAGATGGAGAGGACATATGTATACCTATGGCTGATTCATGTTGATACAACACAATGCTGTAAAGCAATTATCCTTCAATTTAAAATAATTAAACTTTAAAAAACAGCAAAAAAGAGAAAATATCAATTAATATAACATATATCAATACCTTAAATCTTCCCATGGATGCAGAAAATATATGATAGATGATATTACAATGTATTTCATATATCTTATTTAGTCATTCAAATATTTATTGAGTGATAGTCATATAATCCCTAAATAATATTTAGACATGAGAGCAAGCTTAAGATGTCTAATATTACTTTTTCCAGAACTACTTCCCTCCCCTTTTCTACTAAAAGATTTAGCACTGAGGTCGTGGTTATCTCCAAACTGTTCAAGCTAAGAAAGGCAAATTAGTCAAGAAGACTAACTCGTTGCTGACTAGGATTTCTTTGAGATACAGATTTATGCTCTGTCTTAAACATCGCTTTTTACTTCTGTTTTGTCTTCTTGCTCTTCTAGAAAAACAAACAAACAAACAAACTATCCAAGATGACTGTCACTTACTCCAGTAAGGTAGCAAATGCCACTTTTTTTGGATTTCATAGGTTACTCCTCAAGTGGAGAGGCAGCATCTACAAACTATTGTACAGGGAATTTATTGTTTTTGCTGTACTTTACACAGCAATAAGTTTGATGTACAGGTACTTTCCTTTGCATGTGTTCTTAAATGGCCACCAAATAGCGTATATGAATACAGTCTCAAAAATCCAAGTCCTTTGGTTACCTCTGACTTTTGCATTATGTAATCTCCTCCTTTGCATGATTTTCCATCGCCTTCTTCTCCCTGGGACTGAGTATCTGAATCCACACTTCTCCATTTTTGAGATGTTAAATGGACTCTAATCCATCATGCTTAGGTGGCTCCCATTCCAGCCCCACTTAAACTGGTCGTGATGAAGTATTATTTGTGCTTCAGGAATTTTGCTCCAGGCAAAAAATGAAAGATTTATACCTAGATCCTTACTAGGTGATGATTTTTACCATTCAAAATCATTATTTTTGCCTCTCTGAATGATATCATTCATAGTTTATGATTTGACTGCTTGCAGCGACTACTTACGTAATTAAAACTTTCATAAACAGTGTATATCAGGCAATTTTCCTTCCTTTTTCCTGGAATGACAAAATCTTTTCTAAGATGGTGCCCCCAAACTTACCAATATTTCAATTAAAGAAAAAGGCTAAAAACAAATTTATTTTCACATTATCTTCAAAGTTGAAGGCACATTATATTCACAAAAGATGTTTACTCTTTATAACATCACAAACTTTGCCTGTCAGACTGACAGGTAATTTGAGCAACATTACGTCCATGAAATACTTTTATGACTAAAAATTATAGTCTTAATAAAATTTTATCAGTATTATAAATGGGAAGCTCCATGAGTTCTTTTAATTAATCTTGATTGCATAATTTCTTCTCAGGGAGAAGTTAAAATTTAAAATAGAAAAGTTAAAAGGTTTTTGAGGCTGTATGTCCACCTTTTCTGTGCTTATCAGTTTGTCCTTTCCCTTCTGCATACCATGAACAAATTTGCATGTCATTGCTCTCACCTGTGTTCTTCCTTGCAGTGACAGGACCCCATGTGAAGAAGGGGGAAGTTAATTTCACTGGTCAAGAATGACCAAAAGTGAACAGTTACTTTGCTATATATCAAAACTACTGTTCCAAAAAAATGTATATATTGGTATACATTTTGGCAAAATATCTTTAAAAGGGAAGTTTTATTAAAAAACCTCTAATGATTTTTTGAATACATCCTCTAAATACAGTATTATTTTGACAATTTATTTATATGTCATCCAATCCTTCACAATATCAAATGGTGGAAGACACATGACGTTTCAGGATAATTGTCTCATTCGTTTATTTTTACTAATGTGTATTTATTGCTGCTACTGCTGCTTAGAATAGAATAGCTCTTAGAACAGTTGCATCGTAGCCAGAGATGCTCCACTGGGCCTTAATTTTGGCTCCAATGTCTTATTTATTTCCCACAAAACTGTATGCACATATTTTTTTGAAAGACCAAAAAGTGCTTGTGTTTATAACAATCATTAGTTCAAGCCATTTTTCATTCTTTAAATTTCAAATGTAAAAGCTTATTAAAATAGATCCTTTTATCTTGATCAAAGCTCTACCAAGTACTACAGGCTGAATCTGTTGAGAAAGTCAGACATACCTGTAGACAAATATAGACATAATTTCATTCTCATATCTACTAACAATGCTAAAGTTTTTTAATCCCATTATAAGCAAATAGTTACGCTTGTCAAAAAATCATAAGATAGAACCTGAATTCACTAGTTTGATTATCTCTCTTTGTATTTTGGGATACATTTGACAAAATACTTGCTATAGTACCTTCTAGCTGGCAAAATTTCTATGTGTCTCTTAGCTTAATATTTTTTCCTTTGGCCAATTATTAATAGTAACAACCACTTTATTATTGACTATGACATTATATGCTAAGTGGTTTTATATATCATTTATTCTTTAATCCTCCTAACATCCCTGATACACAGGTATTATTATTATTGTCCTCACTTACAAATGAGAAAACTGAGACTCAGAGAGATTTAAAAATATGCTCAAAATCCAAATGTATAAGTGGCAGATCTGGGACTCAAACATGGCTCTCTGTAAGGCTCTATGGTGTGTGCTCTCCACATTTAAATCTCTCTGACCAATTCAATTTGAGTACCAGAAACCAATCTGGTTGTAACTTGTCATCAGCCTCACCTTGAGAGGCCTATCCACCAGGTGATGCCTTGCCTGGCATCTTTCCTCGACCGTAGAATTTCTGAAATCCCCTCCAAAGCTAAGGCTGCACCCTCAGTGTTGGGCACTCCAAGCCCACCCTGGATCCCACACACATTCTTAGCACCAGCTCCCAGCTCTTCACCAGCAGTCTGATTGGTGGCTCACTGTCACCTCATTATCCCTCCACTTCCTTCCTCAAAGCTCTACGGACCCAACTAGGCCTCTGGCATATGTCATAGTGTTTCCAAGGCAGTCCTGATTCTTTTGGAACAGGTGCATTCATTCATTTATTCAAATTCATCTGCTTTCTTTCCGGATTTTGATCGTTATTATTAACCTGCCTTGAGATATCTCTTCTGATTCTGAATCTCCCCCTTGAAACATAAATATCAATAATAGCTTTATTAAATGGATTCATGTTTAACAATACCAGAAAGTGGGTTTCTGTCAGATCTATAATATAAATTTTGATATTTTTATACTATAGAAGTAAAACCCACATATAATAATAAAAATTTCACTTCTAACTGTTAAACCTGTGTTATTGTTTTATATTTTAAATGACTTAGGCTTTAAAATAAACAGTTATAACATCCCTTGAGGTATAACACACATAACTGAGGATGTACTGAGTGGAATATTCATGAGAAAGTAAGATCAAGGTGTCAAACCCAGGGTTATTATTCAATAATTACTTAATAAGCATATTCCAATAATAAACATAATTAGACATTCTTTTTTAAGTACATATGTTTAATAATTGGATAATGGACTCATTTATGAAGTATTTTGCTCCAAATCCCATGCATTAATCATATAAAAATTTAAAAATATAAAACATTCAAAATAAAATGGATTATGTCCCACTGTCTAATGACCAATAAAATTTATGTACTAAAAACATTAGTACTTAAAATGTTCAGCAGTTTAAAAGCTTTTGAGATACATCAGCTTAGGTATAAAAGGAAAAGCTACTGCTCCTTTAAAAACAAACTGAGATTATTTTTGCTTAATTGTTTGCAGTGAATGTCACTTGCAAAGCAGGTGCAGAAGTATAATATCATAAAGGGCTGTGCATTTTATTTTTGCTCTAGATTGTTACTTACAGGAGCCCAAAAACGTTTCTTTGAAAAATTATCAATTTACTGTGACAGATATGCTGAACAAATTCCAGTAACCTTTGTGCTTGGTAAGTATAGGTCACACGCAGCATGCAGCCACACAGCTGTCTCCGCAACGGTGACACCAGTGACTCTGCATGGGAGTGTTTCCAAGCTGAGAGGCATGCCTGAAAAGTCACCACTTGCAATAGAACCAGAATCATCCATAAGGTTTACCTTCAAGACTGCTTTTGCTAAATTAACACCCAACAAGTTTGAGGTAATGATCTGCTCTTGGACGATTAAGCTTTCTCTTCACTAACTCTCCACTTTTTGCCATCAATATTTGAGTTCTAATATCCACTTACTGAGTGTTATGCCATTGCCAGGCACAAATTACTTTTTTTTTTTTTCTGGAGGGAACAATCATAAGATACGGATAACTAAATGTTTTTACACTCTGATCTCTAAAAAAGGCTAAAATTCTGCTAAAAGCATCAGTGTCAACAACGTGTCTTCGGTACGAAATTGCTTTACAGTTTCCTGTTATTCTGCAGGCTTTTATGTTACTCTAGTAGTGAATCGATGGTGGAACCAGTTTGTGAATCTGCCCTGGCCAGACAGGCTGATGTTTCTCATCTCCAGCACTGTTCATGGAAGTGACGAGCATGGGCGCCTGCTCAGGAGGACGCTGATGCGCTATGTCAATCTCACCTCCCTGCTCATTTTCCGCTCAGTGAGCACAGCTGTGTACAAAAGGTTTCCGACGATGGACCACGTGGTTGAAGCAGGTATTGTGAATTACTCTTCCTTCCATGGGGCTCCTCTCAACCTTCAAATTCCCTCTGAAAATATCTTTTACTCATTCATTCATTCACTCATTCAAGAAACATTTACTAAATACCTATCCTGTGCCAGAAACAGTTCTAAGAGGCAAAAAATGAATAAGCCATCATTCCTGCCCTCAAGAGGTTTACTTGGGGGGCAGAGCAAAAGAAACAGCAAACAGTCAACCTCATATTAAGTTGCCAACAGTCATAATATAGTAATACTATATTACAATCTATAATATAATAATCCTATTCCATGTTCATATTTCATCACATATCATTTTTAAAGAAATATAAACCATCTGTAATATTATCTTACATTGTCTAGCACTTTATAGCTTATGTACTTTCACAAACATTATTTCATTTGGACCTCAATAAAACCATGAGAGATTCAGAGAGGGCACGACCTACCCTGGATCACATTGCTCATTAATGGGAGAGTCAAATTTTCAATTAAGACTCAGAACTCCTAATTTAATACTTCTCTCCAAACATAGCAGATTCTGATAGGAAATAGCAATGTGGGTTTTCATCTATGCAGACTCTGATAAGTGGCAGTAAAAGGCAGCTTCAGTGGAGGTCTGTTATCTCTTCTGTTCCTCAGAGTAGATGTAGTTTTGTACCTGGGTTCCTGGACACAGGATGCTGAGAACAAATCACATTTGAAGGATGGTTCTCTTTGCAGTTAATATTTAGCAGAGAAGCTGTTAAATCAGCCTTCAAGGGGATAAGGATTAAATGAGATCATTGTTGGCATGTACAGTATAAAAATGGGTTGTTGCGCTGAGTTGTCTTTGGTCAATCTGAGAGTATGTTGGAATGTATAAATGAATATATAGTAAACACAGGAACCATGAGATGATTTTGCCTTTGTGTTGAGTACAGTCTCAAATTAGCTTTCATTATCCAGTCTCTTTTTCTGAAATGTCCTTGAAAATGCATAGAGATATGTATATATATTTTAAGAGTGGCACTTTTGCTTGGTTTTGGAGTTTTGGGAAGTTTTTGTTTGATTTGGTTTTGTCTTTTCAGATGACAATATAGTGCCCAAGAACACAGAGTAACAGTTCAGCTCCTTCTCCACCCTTTGCCAGCCTCATGACCTTGTCTAAGTTACTTTACCTTTCTAATGCTTCAGTTTCCTCATCCATAAAACGAGGTTAGAGTGATTTTGTAAAACCCTCTGATCTCATTTCCCTCCTAGCTTGTTGTGAGGATTAAATAAGACAATATTTGCAGTATCTAGAAGCTTACTTGGCACACAGTATGACATGCATTCTTGCTTTTAAGAATGAAATCATCTAATGCAAAGGCATAACACAGGCCTTTGATCATTTTAGAAGAATCATTTGATGTGACATCCCAGGTCTTCCTGATCATCTGTGAGCAGGAGGCTGTGAAAGTTAAGATGGAAATAAGGAAGGAACATAGAGGCTGTTGTGAGGAGTACTGAGCAAGTTGTGAGAAAGTAATGAGTCAAAAGGACTCAGTTACAGAGTCAGATGAAGGGTACAAATGGCCTGGCAAACATACGGGTATGTTACGATGTAAAACCGGTCAGAATTTAAAGAAAAATTAACTGCCACCCATCCTCCAAACTTAAAAGTGGAATACTGCTTCAGAATGACCACTTGATGGTCATTCTGAATGACCACTTGAAACTGCCACTTGATAGGCTAATTTTCTTACTCTAATATCTAAAGGATAGAATGAGATAAGAATTTCGACCTCTGGAAAAAGTTCTAAAACAAATGAGAAAGATTTGGCTGATTCTAAAGGATAAGTGAGAGCTAAAGTTGGCTCGGATGGATAAAGGTGTCTCTAGTCCTGACGCATCCTTGGGAAGAAGAGGGCGCTTTCTGACGGGAATCGGGACCCCAGGCCCAATTCTCAGAGCAGATCTCCTCCTCTCAGAGTCAGTTTCGTATTAACACCAAGTGGGGAGGTGGCAGGGCAGCTGGCAATGGAGCCCCTTTTGGGACCCCAAGTCAGACATGAGCTCAACGAGGCCTGAGCTGTTCTCAGGTCCGAGGGGCAAGTAGAAGTTGTGCGATGAGTGGGAGAGTGATGTTTAACAATGTGAATTCACTTCTTTTAGGTGCACTTTTCATAACATCAATGCTCACTCATTACCAAACTTATACAAATGCCTGTTTTGGTTACTTACATTCACCCTCTCTCCCTTTCCAAGACATTCAGAATACTCCAATACTTCTTTCGCTCCAACCACCAGGACCCCAACCATTCCAAGGGCATATGAAGTCATTTGCTCCTTGATGTGCATTTAAACAAGTATGTCTCAAGGTATGATCTGCAGACCCATTGGCCCTTTACACCTTGAATAGCTTGAGTTGTTTATTTAAAATGCAAACTCCTGGCCCCTGCCTCAGACCTACTGAATCAGAACCATGGAAGGCCCAGGAAATCTGCATTTAAACATGCCCTTGTGCTGCTTTGTTTATACACTGGCGTTTGAGAAGTTCTGAATCTTTTCTGAGATGCTTATTCTTTAATCCTTTTTCTCACCCCTGGGGTAAAAAGCTTTGGCATTCACCAACTAATTCATTACTAAAAACAAAGCTGTAACAGTTAATAAAAGGGTGAATTCAAGGTTTTGACCATGCTAGAGGCTCCAGAATTTGCAGGGTGGCTTCAAGCAGCAGTTTGCTCAGAGCCCATCATCTAGGGCAGTGGTCCCCAACCCTTTTGGCACCAGGGACCGGTTTCACAGAAGATAATTTTTCCATGGACTGATGGGGTGGGGGGTGCTTCGAGGTGATTCAAGCTCATTACGTTTATTGTTCACTTTATTTCTGTGGTTACTACATTGTGATATATAATGAAATAATTGTACAGCTCACCATTTTGCAGAAACTGACAGGAGGCAGAACTTAGGCAGTAGCACAAGTGATGGGGACGCTATACAGATGAAGCTTCGCTCATTCCCTTGCTGCTCAGCTTCTGCTGTACAGTCTGGTTCCTAACAGGCCACAGGCCAGTACCAGTTTATCACTTGGAGGTTGGGGACCCCTGATCTAGGGGACCTGAACCCCTGATCTAGGGGACCTGCCTGGACACAATAAGCATCATTCTCACTTTGAGTTTTTGGTCAGTTTGTGTGAAGAGTCTGAAGGAGGAAGAGAAGTGAGGGCGATAGGAGGGGGGTTGCTAAAGCCTTTGCAAGTGCACTCTGGGGTCATGANTGTGAGTCTGAGTGAACTCCGGGAGTTGGTGATGGCCAGGGAGGCCTGGCGTGCTGTGATTCATGGGGTAGCAAAGAGTCGGACACAGCTGAGCGACTGAACTGAGCGACTGAACTGAGCTAGCCTGCTAGGATTTTTGTGCCCACCGAACTACTCAATCGAATTAAAAAAAAAAAAAGGACAAGTATAAACAGTAAGCTTTTGAAAGACATATTTATATGAACAAACCTTTTTACATAGTAAATGTTTGTTAATAAGCCTGCTACCTTATTATTCCTCTCCTATTATTCAAGTCACTTCTTTCTGTGTGCAGGTGGCGGAGGATGAGTAAAGTTTCACATAGTATATTATGTGTTAGCACTTGCTNTTTTGAAAGACATATTTATATGAACAAACCTTTTTACATAGTAAATGTTTGTTAATAAGCCTGCTACCTTATTATTCCTCTCCTATTATTCAAGTCACTTCTTTCTGTGTGCAGGTGGCGGAGGATGAGTAAAGTTTCACATAGTATATTATGTGTTAGCACTTGCTGCTGCTGCTAAGTCGCTTCAGTCGTGTCCGACTCTGTGCGACCCCATAGACGGGAGCCCACCAGGCTCCCCTGTCCCTGGGATTCTCCAGGCAAGAACACTGGAGTGGGTTGCCATTTCCTTCTCCAATGCATGAAAGTGAAAAGTGAAAGACTCTTAGTGACCCCATGGACTGCAGCCCACCAGGCTCCTCCGTCCATGGGATTTTCCAGGCAAGAGTACTGGAGTGGGGTGCCATCGCCTTCTCCGATGTTAATGAGTGTTATTTATGTGCAAAGTGTTATGTTAACCTCTTGACATGTTTTCCTCATCTCAGGTACTTCTACAACATCCTTGTGAGGTAGACATTATTGTCTCTTTTACACATGAGAAAACAGGCTCAGAAAGTCACTGAAAGCTGAAGCAAATTGTGTTATACACACACACACATACATACACACATATACACAGGGAGACACACAAAATCAAAGAAACGCTTTTAAAGTATATGCTAAATGCTGTGGGGACTGCGAAGATAATATGCTTTTTGCCCTCCCTAAGGGTCTTAGCAGGGGAAACATTTATGTGTAACACGACCATAACATGAGGCAAAAGAGAGCCCTTTGGTGATTTGAAGGGGAGAGGCAGAAGGAATCAAGGAAGGCTTCTCAGAAGAGAACCTGGTTAATTAGGTGTTTGAAAAGAAGCAGCAGGAGGAAAAGTCATGTGATTCACCTGTTGGGCAAAACACTAAGTGCTTTGTATACGTTATCACCTTTTATTCTTTAAATCCGAACAATTCTAAGTATTCCTGTTCTCAATTTTACCAACATTCCCTTGATGTCCTAGTCCACATTTAATATCACCTTGCTTCCTATTGGCACTACGATCACACACACACACACACACACGCGCACGCACCCAGAGTTATATATCAGTATATAAGGCAATGCATGTAAGCAGTCCTTACAGAGGTAAATAGTCCTTTTCTCTAATACAAGTAAAAACTACTTGAGACAGGAACCACATTATTTTTTATTTATTGAATATCCCCCATTCTATGCTCACATGGTGGACGCTGAAATATTTAGGGTTATATATTAATGCTAAGGGGCTTCCCTGGTGGCTTAGATGGTAAAGAATCCACCTGCTATGCAGGAGACATAAGAGATGCCAGTTCAATCCCTGGGTCAGGAAGATCCCCTGGAGAAGGAAACGGCAACCCACTCCAGTATTCTTGCCTGGAGAATTCCATGGACAGAGGAGCCTGGCGGGCTACAATCTATGGGGTCACAAAGGGTAGGACACGACTGAGCAACTAAGACAAACATTAATGCTACATCAAGTCTGTATAACCTATCTCTTTTTATTTTGTGTAAAGGTTTTATGACAGCAGATGAAAGAAAATTATTTGACCACCTCAAATCTCCTCATCTGAAATACTGGGTTCCGTTCATCTGGTTTGGAAATCTTGCAGCTAAAGCCCGGAAGGAAGGTAGAATCAGAGACAGTGTTGATCTTCAATCACTGATGACTGTAAGTACTTTGCAAACATCAGTTAAAAGATATGACTCAGACACCAGCAGGGACTTAGATGTGAAAGGCTGGATCTGGACAAGTCCGCTTTGTTCAATCCTGGTTCCAAAGGAACCAGAAAGTCTGGGCAAGGATTAGAACCCTCAAATGCAGGAGGAGAATATAACACAGTTTTAACTGAGGTTGATTGGAGGTGGTTGCTTAGAGGCTGTTTTAAGCAGAAGTAGGCTTTGTAATGAATGTTTGAGTTTTTAGCCAACTTTTTCATCATTCATTATAAAGCCTACTTTGAACTATGGTTTTGGAGAAGACTCTTGAGAGTCCCTTGGACTGCAAGGAGATCCAACCAGTCCATCCTAAAGGAAATCAGCCCTGAATATACATTGGAAAGACTGATGCTGAAGCTGAAACTCCAGTACTTTGGCCACCTGACGCGAAGAACTGACTCATTGGAAAAGACCCTGATGCTGGGAAAGATTGAAGGTGGGAGGAGAAGGGGACGACAGAGGATGAGATGGTTGAATGACATCACTGAGTCAATGGACTTGAGTTTGAATAAATTCCGGGAGTTGGTGATGGACAGGGAGGCCTGGCATGCTGCAGTCCATGGGGTCACAAAAAGTCGGACTCAACTGAGTAACTGAACTGAACTGAATTGAAGACTTTATAATAGGCTTCCCTGGTGGCTCAGACAGTAAAGAATCCACCTGCAAGGCAGGAGATTCAGGTTCAGTCCCTGGGTCAGGATGATCCCCTGGAGTAAGAAAATGGAAACCACTCCAGTATTCTTACCTGAAGAATTCCATGGATGGAGGAGCCTAGCAGGCTTCAGTCCATGGGGTTGAAAAGAACTGGACAGAACTGAGCGACTAACACACACAGGCTTTGTAATAGGCTTTACAAGAAAATGTTCCTTGATTGATCAGCAATGTCTGCAAAGGGCTCAGAAGGTTCTGGCACCCAAGAAGCATATTTGCCATCCCCAACTCCAGGATCCGGGACCCAAATCCCCAGTCAGTTCCCCCAAATTGGAATATCCCAACATCAATCTCCTGGAGGAGGAAATGGCAACCCATTCCAATATTTTTGCCTGGAGAATCCCATGGACAGAGGAGCCTGGCGGGCTACAGTCCGCCAGTTCGCTAAGAGTCGGACATGACCGAAGTGACTTAGCAAAGTTAATCAGCTTTCCAGATGACCCAGGAAACAAAGCTGTGTTTTCACTAAATGAAATAATACTGAATGCATTTGAGAAATAAATTTATCGATGGGCTAGATAGATTTGTGCCATGACAGTCTCCTGCCTTCATTAGGCTAAAAGGAGTGAATGATTTTAAAATAGCTCCCAAATTAGCATATACTCTTTCTCAGTCTTAAATAATAACTTGTGTTCAGTAGAGAAAAAAGAAATCAATGGATCTCAGTCCTTCCTGCTTTAACAGAGATAGATTTTCTATCAATAAAAGTAGTCTAAAGTGTTCATTTGTTGGGGGGAAAGGCATAGATGTATTTAGGCTTTTTTCTAAGATCTTCAGTAAGCATGTTTTCAAAAGAGAGGAAACACAAAATAATCTGCTCTCCACATAATTTAGAAATGATTTGTTTGAAATATTAACTACTGCATTTCCACCACCCCTTTGGGCCTATATATATATAGTGGGAAATTATGAATTCAGTAGAGTTGGGGATATTTCTATACCATCCTGATTTACCTTAATTTTTTTTAAACTGTACAACTGTACTTGTCCCTTTGGCACATCATTGAATGATGTCAATAGCTTGTCATTTTCAAAGTTTTCCTTTTGGAGTGGACTTCAGGACCAATTTCTAGTCTTTTGAAGTCACGATCATTATTTTATAGGTGTATTTCTATAAGCCACAGCCATATTCTGAACCCCAGTAAATGTTATTTACCACACCCATCATCTTAGTAAATTGTGTTTTATCTATTTCTGGCTTAGGAAATGAACCGATTTCGCTCCTGGTGCAGCCTCTTATTTGGTTATGACTGGGTTGGGATTCCGCTGGTTTACACCCAGGTATCGAATCCTTAGCACGTGATTTTTTCTTTCCATTGCCCACTTTGGCATGCTGGCTCTCTTGGGGCAGCCAGGGCTGTGCTCTCAGTAGAGTTTCTCTCTGTTTCAGGTGGTCACGCTGGCTGTCTACACCTTCTTCTTTGCCTGCCTGATCGGACGCCAGTTTTTGGATCCCGCCAAAGGCTATGCGGGGCACGACTTAGATCTTTACATTCCAATCTTCACTCTCCTTCAATTCTTCTTCTATGCAGGATGGCTCAAGGTAGCCAAGAGTCTCCATGCCTGAGACCCTCTCTACAATCTAGCTCCTGTTCCAAACTCTGCACACTGATCCCTTACTGAATCACTCATTCATGAGTGACTCCAAGGTAGATTTAACATTTAATAGCTGAGATGTTACTATTTTTCAACTGGGAGTTCAAGTGGCAGGGATGTGGTGAGTACTGCACTGCACAGATCTGAAGCAGCTCATTTATGCAAAGACGTTATGTTATTCCTTTATGGCCATTGATTGTGCTGTCTTCGTGTGCTCTCACTAGGATTACAATAATGTAACTAAAGTATTAGGTATACCTGCATTGATATTTTATACCACAACAAGCGACTAGGCAGAGTAAAACAAAGTAAATAAGAAGTCTTGTATCTCAGACTTAAGCATGATTATTATATTTTTATCTTGGTTCTCGGCTTCCCAGGTGGACCAGTGATAAAGAATCTACCTGCAATGCAGGAGACGTGGGTTCTATCTCTGGGTCAGGAAGATCCCCTGGAGAAGGGAATTGGCACCCCACTCCAGTATTCTTGCCTGGAAAATCCCATGGACAGAGGAGCCTGGCGGGCTACAGTCCTTGGCTTGAAAAGAATCAGACACGATTGAGCGACTAAACAATCTTGGCTCTGCTTAACTCTAAATAGTTAGCTTCTATTCCTTGAAATCCCACTAGCTGCCCCACGACATTAAATTCATTCCATTTTCAAAACCAGAACTGAGACTCGAAGGAATTCATCGGAATCAAAACCAGAAACACCAGGATTAATGACAACATGTGGTTTGCCAGGAAATTAAAAGCAGGTCAGAGCAATGAAAAGAACTAGTCCAATCATCAGCATTAAATTTTATTTGTTCCCACCATCTCCTTTCTACCCCAATGTATATAACAATATCAGAAACCTGATTCTTCCCTCTCTTTAGTATGTGACAGGAAACGGTCAAAGATTATGCCTTCTTTAAGGTAACTGAAATCTAAGGACAGCATGAAGATAACTTTAATAAAGTAGAATTTCAAACGTCTGACCTTCCAAACAACCACGTGTCGACATGCACATCCAGGTCTTCCACGTTGTTGCAGCCTTTTCCTTGCAGATGCCTTTACTTTCATTGGTTTGAATCTTAACCAGGAAAAAAATAAATATGTTGGCATTTCAAGTTACCCTCCAAAGAGTAAAGGCATTTCCTTTACAAATGGCAAAAACATTTTTAACCAGATGACAGTGAGTGGATTATTTTTACCCATTTAAAACAAAGAGAAAGAGAGACTAACAGCTCTCATTTCTCATTAGAGGAAAAGTACACTCTACTTTTATAAACAGAAAATTGCCACAGTTGGCCCAAACACTTGATCCTCTGTTATTCTGGTCTTCTATTGTCCTTTTGCCTGAGTTGTGCTGAGCTTTATTCTTCACGTTGTGCCCATGTGAAGTATTCAGCCAGGCTGGAAGGATCGGTCAGCAGTTCCTGCCTTCTGAAGTGCTTTCTAATATATTAACCTTCTTGGGACTTCCTTGGTGGTTCAGTAGTTAAGACTCCTGCTTACATTGCAAGGGACATGGGTTCGATCCCTGGTCAGGGAACTAAGATCCTGCATGCTGTGCAGAGTGGCCACCAAAAAATAAAATATTAACGTTCTTTCCCTTTATGAAATATTTTTGAAGGCAAAATATGAAAAGAAAATCTTAGCTCCATTGAGAGATAGGCGACTCTAAGAGAAGAGAGTTTTCCCATCCAGTGGATCATATCTCAATTTCTAAACAGCTGTTTTGTCTTGACCATTCTAATAATGGTCTAATAAATATGGAAATGTAGAAAACCCAACTTAACCTTATGAACAGTCTATTACTCAGTTATTTGCTAGAAACGGAGCCTCAAAGTGAGTAAAGTCCATCTTTGTGACAGTCAATTAAAAATCATGGATATCACTCTGGTAGTTAAATGTAGACTGTAATACTATATGCAGGACTGATGTCAAAAAAATGAAGTTCTGGATGTAACAAAAGTATTTTCAGGATCCATCCAGTGGCCCATTTTATTTAAAGAAAACCCCAGGCAAAAATAGGCTTCCCAGCTTGGAATCCTTGGGTTGGGAAGATTCCCCTGGAGAAGGGCATGGCAACCTACTTCAGTATTCGTACCTAGAGAATTCCATGGGCAGAGGAACCTGGAGGGCTAAAGTCCATAGAGTCACAAAGTGTCAGACATAACTGAAGCAACTTAGCACGCATGCTCGCACCAGGCAAGAAACGGTAGACAACCCCTTGGAACTTGCATTGACAGACTCTTTCATGGATATTGCTGTGCAGCTGACTGATCCAGGCACCAGCCCTGCCAGGGCTGTCCTTTAGAACAGAGGGATATCCTTCCCTATCAGTGGTTCTCAGCAACGGCCACACATTAAAATCTCTTGGGAGCTCTACTCATTACTGATGCCTGGCTCAGCTTCATACCCATTAAGTCAGAATTTCTGGGGGAGGGACCTAGCCATCAATTTTCTTTAAAAGCTTTTCAGATAATTTTGATGTCCACTCAATGTTGAGAACAGATCTAAGTGAATAGACCTAAATCCTAAAAAATATATAAGTAGATCTTTTTACCAAGAAGTCTCAGCATCTGGGAACTCAACTAATCAATGGTGCTTTTATTTTCTACACTTGTAAGTTTTTCACATTTAAGCCCGATGTAAAACCATACACATGCGTGCACGCACACACACGCACACACACACACACACACACACACACACACATCCAAATAATTAAAAAATCAAAGGGAATGAATCAAAAAGAACGGGTGAGTCTCATTTGGTACATGAATCTCTCATCAAGAAAGCTATTCAGGGGCTTCCCTGGTAGTCCAGTGGTTTAGACTCTGCCCTTCCACTGCAGAGGATGGAATGGGTTTGATCCCTGGTCGGGAACTAGGATCCCACAGCATGCAGTGCGATAAAAAAAAAAAAAAAAAAAAGTTTTTAAAAGAAAGCTGTTCAATTCAGAAGCATGGTAAGAACATCTAATACTGACCAACTATTAGAAGATATATGATAAAAAACCTATGTGACTTCTAAGTAACTTGCAGTAAATCCTTTAAGTTAAAACTAAGTAAGAAAAAGTCCAGCTTTGTGACTTACTAGCTCTCTGACTCATTCACTTAGTAGTTATGTCCAGTTACTGTGAAATCTCCTTGTAATATTTTCTTTGCGATTTAAGTCTTTCTTTGCTCTTTAGCCTTGCCCACAGTTACATTTTCTCTCATCCCCTGGGCTTTTGTAAATTCTTTCAGAGCACAGGCTCTGCACCCCTTGAAGTGCCTAGCATATTGTCAGAACTCCTTCAATATTTGCTGGCTGATTTGTACTTGAGAATCAGTCTTTTGGTTCCTAAACAGCCCATGGTTTCTCCTGGATGGGACCTGCATTGTCACTAGCTGAATAGACAGAGACTTTGAAGAGCAGTCCCATGCAGGTGCACGACTGATGGTCGGAGAGTTCAGTCTTGCTGACTGATAAATACCTGTGTATTTATCAACCCACTCCCACTCTGCTCTAGGCTTCCTACTGTGAAAGGTGACAAAAGAAATCAGAGTGAACACAAGAATCCTCTCCAACCTCCACTCTTGGCGGACTCATTCTGTGTTCTCAATTGCAGGTAGCTGAGCAGCTTATCAATCCTTTTGGAGAAGATGATGATGATTTTGAAACTAACTGGTGCATTGACAGAAATCTGCAGGTTAGAGAAGCTTTTCTGTCCCTTACAAACATTAATCGTCTAAACAGACTCTGAACACAAGCTTCTGAAGTTGAGAGCTTTATCCATAAACAAAGAGGTTTTTGCTGTTCAATATGTTGCTTCCAGGTTCTTTTGGAACCCTACAAACCTCACTGGATCTCAGTTCCAGTAAAATTCCATCCCTTTTCAATAGAACTTCAATCCAGTTTTCTTTGTAAGTTTCTTTATTAGCCTCTACATAGCCTTTTCCATCTCAGTACAGACCAATATTTTATGACATTTTTAATGTTTCCAGTTGCCACCTAAAAAGATTAGCAGTGACATGAAGTGGCAGCCCTAATACAATGTGAGTTCCCAAATGCACATCATGTAGACCCCTAGAGTCGGATGTCCAGCAGCTGAACACTGAGAATGTGGGGCCAGGCCAGCCTGGGACTCAAAATCTCCCTTAATGGCACCAGATGGGCCCCAGGGCTTTCACGCTGAACCATTATTCCAGAGAAGTTATTCATGAAGAGGTAGCAAGAGAGAATTTTTAATTTAAGCAAGATTCTCCTCCAACCGTTCTCTTTCCTGAAAATCTAACTAAGAAAAGGCCTTCAGCTTGTCCATTTGTTTCAAGTCCTTACTCGGTTCTTGAACAGTATCGAACATTTTACTGTTGGTTCACAAGCTAGTCCCTGTACACGGAGGGAAAGGGGAGACCAAAGGAAAAGGTGGACCAAGTTAGGCTGGTATGTGACAGTTTTAACCAGCTAGGGAACTTACTCAAGAGGCTTGTCTTGGGTAGATACAAGGTGAATAGACCTCCATATCTACCTGCCAGAATCCTAAAATTTGATATAGAAGCCTTACTCGGGTTCGGTCATGTAGTCAGTCCAGATGGTCTCAACAACACATTGCTCTCTGAAGATTGTATCCTTGAAACAGCTCTCACTATGGGGACAATGGGTGGAATGTATATTCCAAGGACAGGGGAGAGAATCCCATCCCATTACCCTGGTGCAGCTCACAGATCATGACCTCCGTATGACCCCCAACAATCAACCTGTCAGCCTGTTAAGGAGGAATTGTAACACCTACACCACTCACTGTAAAAATTGGATTCCCAGAAGTTTAATAATTTATTCAAGCATCAATTTGTCAAAGTCAAGAGGAGAAGACCATTATGACCACAGGCAGTATAGACTTGTTATATTTTTCTAAGCAAACAAACAAAAATTCATGGCAAATAAGAACTATAAATATCACGTATAAATGTACTTATGGAATCAATGAAATGGTATATTGAAATCTTCAGCTTCCTATAATATCTGGGATTATGTGGTTGCTGTCAGGATATCCACTAGACAATTAGCTAATTTTGAGCAAAGAATAAAAAGGTGTCTCTCCTGCCTCCAGATAAGATGTGCTCCACTCTGGGGTTTGTGACTTGATGAATCTAGTCTGGGTAGCTTCATGGCCCCACTTACCCCCACTGCCAAGTGCTCTCGTGAACGACGTGTACAACTCTCGGTAGCAGCTCTAGCTGTAGCAAATACAAACTGTGGTCATTTATATATTCACTCATTCACACTGTGTTCTATCTCATCCCAAACTTCATTCACCCACTGGAACTTATTCTTTCCTAATGCAATTCGCACCAGAATTATTCTAACATTATACTTATGATTTTAGGTCTCTCTTTTGGCTGTGGATGAGATGCACATGAGCTTACCCAAGATGAAGAAAGATATTTACTGGGATGATTCTGCTGCTCGTCCACCATACACGCTGGCAGCTGCTGACTACTGCATACCCTCATTTCTGGGGTCAACAGTCCAAATGGGGTAAGTGCATTTCTAAAACTCACCAACATTTAGAAAATAAGTAAGTCACCATTCTGATCTTTTTATACTGTGGTCCTGAAGTTACTTTCATAAGAACTCTCAATTATTAATAACCCATAATGGTAGTCTTTTCAAATTTTCAGACATAATTAATATGTCCAAGAGTGTGAGAAATTAAAATGACTGTAGTTTTTGGTTTAAATATGGAGTATGTGTGTGTGTGTTTGGGGGTAATTTGCATTTCACCTTGCTTTTATACCACAGCAAATTTTTCTAATAGTTGTGAAGCTATCTTTTTCTTTTCCTTGAAACTATCTTTTTTTCTTTTCCTTCCAACTTGGAGTAGTTATTTAATTATATTGTTATTTATTATTTAATTTTGACCATCATAATGAAATGCATTTTAAAAAGTATTTATTGACCATATACCATGTGTAGGCACTGTGCTAGACTATTTTGAGACAAGTAAACCTTAAGATAAATTTTATCAAAAAAGTTTCCTCCAAGATTATGCTTTGATCAAACTGACTTGTTTAGTGTACAAGCCACTATTCAGTGGTTTGAACATAACAATCTGTCCATATGTACTGTGAACTTTAAATAAATGGGCTGAGGCCTTCAGTAAATCATGCGCAGTTCTTGAATAATGTTATTAAATCTGATCATGTATTTGATTTTGCAGAAATGTGTGAATGTGGAGGAAGTTTAAGTATATTTGCTGAAGGCAGATGCCATGGTTTCCAAATAAGTTAAAAAGTGTGGACAAATTTAGAAAAGTAAAAAGAACCTCTCCAAAAAAATATAGAAAAAGGAAAAACTTTTACAGAATTTTTCTTATAATTTTTGGCAAAACTGTAGTTCATTTTTCCCTTAGGCCAGCTCTAGGCAGATTTATGAAGTGAGATCATGTCTAAGTTGCAACCTGTTACCCTCTTTCTCTCCCTCTCACCTTGTTCAGCCCTTTTCTTTCGCTACTGTTAAAAAGCAAAATTCAACTGGGTGAATTTTTTTGAAATTCCCTCCTTAAGGCTTTTTTAAATGTATTTATTTTTAATTGGAGGAAAGTTGCTTTACAATATTGTGTTGGTTTCTGCCACACACCAACATGAATCAGCCGTAGGTATACGTATGTCCACTCCCTCTTGAACCTCCCTCCACTCCCCACTGCATCCACCCCCCTAGGTTGCCACAGAGGACTACACTGAGCTCCCTGTGTTTTACAGCAATTTCCCATTAGTGATCTATCTTACATATGACCATGTATATTTCCATGCTACTCTCTCAATTCATCCCATCCTCTGTGTCCACAAGTCTCTTTTCTATGTTTGCATTCAACTGAGTAAATTTTAAAGGTTTTATTCCTTCATTCACCAATTCTTGAATTGGGCAGCATTCAATCTAGCAAAGACAAAGGAGCTCCACAGAACTATACAAATGAGAGCCTTTCATAGGCAGAAGGGAGCAGGAATAAGGAAGTTACACATGGCAAAAACTGAGCTGTTTATTGCAAGGTCACTTTCTTATAGGAGATGGCAGGAGTCTAACAGGCAGAATACCTAACCAGTGCTGATCAGGCAATTCCTGATTGACTGGCTTAAGATTCCATTTCTGGAAAAACCAAAACTGTAATTAAGTCTTGGTTTCATGACATGGTGCTTAGCATAAGTGACTCCATTTGGGGCCTACTATCTTGTTTTTAATGCTAATATGAGAATATTTAGCTTCAGTCCAGTCCATATAATGCTTTACTCTTAGCTGAATGTTTCCTGCCTGCTGCCTGCTGCTGCTGCTAATTCACTTCAGTCATGTCCAACTCTTTGTGACCCCATGGACTGTAACCTGCCAGGGTCCTCTGTCCACGGGATTCTCCAGGCAAGAATACTGTTGTGGGTTGCCATGCCCTCCTCCAGGGGATCTTCCTGACCCAGGGATCAAACCCATGTCTCCTGCATCTCCAGCATTGCAAGTGGATTCTTTATCACTGAGCCACCAGGGAAGCCCTGAATGTCTCCTAGGGCTCCTCGAACCTCTGAGGCTGAAATCCCTTGAAGACTCAAAGAAAAACATGACTGAAAGTATAATTTCAGGCGTTGTGGCAAATAACAAGACAACATAGGAGTCAGGAAACTTGCCTTGCTGCTCTCCAAACACAGCTTGGTAAAGGTGACTACTCCAGGCTGGCCTTGTTTCTGCTTCTAGATGCCTGCTAAGCCTGGGCCCTCCTGTCCAGAGCCTCCTCCTGACCAAGGTACTCATCCAGACCCCAGCAGATTGCTTAGTCTCTATAAATAGTAATTCCCTGCTGTCTGCACTTCTTAGTCTTTTGTAATATATTCTGCAGTGGTAGTTTCACAGATATCTGGCAACCTTCTCAGTTTTGAAAATTAATAGATGTTTTTCTGTCAGTTTGGTTTTAGATCACTCTATAAGCTTTAACCTTCCCCTCCTCTCCCTTCGTTGATTAATACAAAGTATTTGAAGATCTGACTTGTAAAAGAAAGGAGACCAGCACCATTGATAGGGCTGTGGAGTCGTAATGACTCTGTTTGGACTGCAAGTGCCACTTGCATCCATTCCCGGGTGGCTCAGTGGTAAAGAATCTGCCTACCAGTGCAGGAGACACAGGTGATGTGGGTTCAATCCTGGGTCAATCCCTGGGTCAGGAAGATCCCCTGGAGAAGGAAATGGTAACCCACTCCAATATTCTTGCCTGGAGAATCCCATGGACAGAAGAGCCTAGTGGGCTACAGTCCATGGGGTCACAAAGGGTCAGACACAATTGAGTATGCATGCATAAAATGAAGATTTTTTTTGGCCTCAAGATTTAATTTTGATCTACATAGTCATCCTAATCATCATAATTTCACATTCCTATGCAAGTGTCCATATTCTTTAGAAAGTATTAAAATATATATTTTGGGAATTCCCTGGTGATCCAGTGGTTAGGACTCCATGATTTCACTGTTATGGGCCCAAGTTCACTCCATGGTCAGGGAACTAAGATCCCACAAGCTGTGTGGCAGAGCCAAAAAAATATTAATAATAAAACAAAAATCTGTGTTCCTCCTATTTATAAATATAGAAACATAGTATTAGGAATTTATAAGACCTTGGAGAAAATACATAATCCAAATGATTATTGGGAAGATTAAACAAGATGGTAAGCATAAAAACACTCTATAAATAACCGAAGAGCATTATAATTGTCAACAAGTACAGATCTCTTATTTGTGGATGTCAAACTTTGGCACAGAAAGATTGAACAAGTCTAAGCTATTTTTCATATTTAACTAAGCCTGGAAATCTGTCACAGAAAATAAAATGCTTGAAAGCAAACCAGGAGGTAAGAACAGTTACCAACTGTCTGAGAGATCCTGTGGTTAAGTTGGCATATTCACTACTAAATAAGATGACCTACTTACTACTAGTTATGATGGCCTATTTCAGTTCACTTCAGTTCAGTCGCTCAGTCATGTCTGACTCTTTGCAACCCCATGAACTTTAGCGCGCCAGATCTCCCTGTCCATAACCAACTTTCGGAGACCACCCAAACTCATGTCCATTGAGTCGGTGATGCCATCCAACCATCTCATCCTCTGTCGTCCCCTTCTCCTCCTGCCCTAAATCGTTCCCAGCATCAGGGTCTTCTCAAGTGAGTCAGCTTTTCGCATCAGATGGCCAAAGTATTGGAGTTTCAGCTTCAACATCAGTCCTTCCAATGAGCACTGAGGACTAATCTCCTTTAGGATGGACTGGTTGGATCTCCTTGCAGTCCAAGGGGCTCTCAAGAGTCTTCTCCAACACCACAGTTCAAAAGCATAAATTCTTCGGCTCTCAGCTTTCTTTATAGTCCAGCTCTCACATTCATACATGACCACTGGAAAAACCATAGCCTTGACTAGATGAACCTCTGCTGGCAAAGTAATGTCTCTAATTTTTAATATGCTGTGCTGTCTAGGTTGGTCATAACTTTCCTTGCAAAGAGTAAGCATCTTTTAATTTCATGGCTGCAGTCACCATCTGCAGTGATTTTGGAACCCTCCCAAAATAAAGTCAGCCACTATTTCCACTGTTTCCCAATCTACCTGCCATAAAGTCATGGGACTTGGTGCTATGATCTTAGTTTTCTGAATGTTGAGCTTTAAGCCAACTTTTTCATTCTACTCATTCACTTTCATCAGGAGGCTCTTTAGTTCTTCACTTTCTGCCGTAAGGGTGGTGTCATCTGCATATCTGAGATTATTGATATTTCTCCCAGCAATCTTGATTCCAGCTTGTGCTTCCTCCAGCCTCACGTTTCTCATGATGTACTCTGCATATAAGTTACATAATCAGGGTGACCATATACAGCCTTGACGCACTCTTTTCCTGATTTGGAAGCAGTCTACTGTTCCATGTCCAGTTCTAACTGTTGCTTCCTGACCTGCATGCAGATTTCTCAAGAAGCAAATCAGGTCTGGTATTCCCATCTTTGTCAGAATTTTCCACAGTTTATTGTGATCCACACAGTCAAAGGCTTTGGCATAGTCAATAAAGAAGAAATTGATGTTTTTCTGGAACTCTCTTGCTTTCTTCATGATCCAGCGAATGTTGGCAAGTTGATCTCTGGCTCCTCTGCCTTTTCTAAAACCAGCTTGAACATCTGAAAGTTCATGGTTGAAATATGGCTTGGTTACTTTACTAGCATGTGAGATGAGTGCAATTAAGCAGAAGATGTTAAGAAGAGGTGGCAAGAATACACAGAGGAACTGTACAAAAAAGATCTTCATGACCTGGATAATCATGATGGTCTGATCACTCATCTAGAGCCAGACATCCTGGAATGTGAAATCAAGTGGGCCTTAGAAATCATCACTACGAACAAAGCTAGTGGNAAACCATTAGCCAGACTCATCAAGAAACAAAGGGAGCTAGGGTCTTTTAGAGGTGGTTTTTGTGAGAAGTTTAACTGGACTCCACTAGAACTAACTGTTCAAGAAACAACTAGGCAAAAGTTTACTTGTTCTTGACTTTCTGCATGAATGAGAACCCTAAAGGGGGGCCTCACAGTCCAGGAAAGGTCACTGCAGGAATTCGGGCTTTTGGAAGTTAGCAAGAATGTCCTCTTCAATCCATTAGCGTCACTTTTTCCCATGAGTATGTTATTAGACAACATGTTTCTGGTTGCCAATAACAGAAAACCAACTCAAGATAGTGTAAACAAAAAGGGATTTCATGGGTCACATCCAGAAAGTGGCCTAGCTTTGGATGTGGCTGGGTCCAGAGGCTCACGTGTGTCACCAAGACCTGCATTGCCCTCTCTGTCTCTCAGTTCTTCTTTTCTCTCCACTGGCTGAGGTTCCAGGCAAGCTCTCCCTTCCTGATGGCAGACAGACAAGATGGTAGCCAGCAGCTCCAGGTGTACAACCTATCTTCCCAACAAATGCTGTGGAAAACTGCATCTCTTTTCCAACTCTGAAAACTAGAGTACTGGATTCATTATGATTGGCTAGGGTTGGTGAACATGTCTGTTTCTGAACCAATACCTATCAACAAGAAAACATGATGATTTGATTAGCTAATGTTGTTTCATGCATCCATCTTTGGACCAAGGGATATGGTCAGCTCCAACCAATAATATGGAGAAGGTGATGCTGGCAAGAAAGATAAAGGTGCTATTACAGGAGAAGGGTGAATGGTCTGCTGAGCTGGCAAAGACAATAGGTGTCCTCTAAAATCTTAAAAGATAATTCGCTAAGCATCAAATTATTCACTCACCAAATACAACATCGATACCAAGTAAATCATCTGAGTGAGGTACAGGGAAAAGAAGGTAAAAGTAAGGATTATTGTAGCACAGGTGGTTGATGATGACTGAGCCAATAAGTTTTTCTCACATTTGGATGAAGACTAGGTGTCAGCATGGTATGGATGCAAACATCTCAATGGGCATTTAAAATCCCTTCCTGAACATTTTTTTTAATTGTCTTATTTTGTTTAAGATATATGTTCCCAGCATATTTAATTCAGAAATCAGATTTCCCTTATCTTTTTCTATCAATGTTTCAGGTTTGTTATCACAATTCCCATGATTCAGAAATTCCAAAATGGAGTCAATGTCTTTCCGTAACTGAATAACAATATTACTATCCAAGGGGAACTTGAGAAATCACTCTGCCTCATGCATTTTTTCACATTTAGCATGCTATGCATTTCCACATAAAAAGAAAACTCCTTGGAGACAATTTCTTTGTTTTCTATATTCAGGAACATGTTCAAAATATTGCTCTATTTTCTACACATTTTTCAAATATACATTACTGAAATAAAGTAATTCTTCTCATTTTTATCTCAAGTGCAAATTTAAATTATCGTTTTCCTTGTGTCTTCACGTATGGAGCATACATTTCATTTATTCAAGCAAAATTTTCTTTTAGAGCCTAGTATATGGTAGGTTCTATGCCAGATGCTGCTGCTGCTGCTGCTAAGTCTCTTCAGTCATGTCCAACCCTCTGTGACCCCATAGACGGTAGCCCACCAGGAAGGAGTCCCCATCCCTGAGATTCTCCAGGCAAGAACACTGGAGTGAGTTGCCATTTCCTTCTCCAATGCATGAAAGTAAAAAGTGAAAGTGAAGTTGCTCAGTGGTGTCCAACTCTTAGTGATCCCATGGACTGCAGCCTACCAGGCTCCTCCATCCATGGGATTTCCAGGCAAGAGTACTGGAGTGGGGTGCCATTGCCTTCTCCAGTGATAGATGCTAGAAATAGGCAAAAACAAAACAAATTAGAAAAAAAACAAACATGTCTTTTAAGCCCTCAGACATAATGAGACTAGTTATAAAACTATGTGGTAAATGCGGTTATGGAGAAATGCTGAGAGTTTTATGGGAATACAGTGAAGGTACACTTCATGGGGTCTGATAAATCAAAACAAGCCCCTTTCAGTTGGGGAATGTAGTATGCATCTCATTTTTTAAATTTTTATTCTTTAGACTGAGAGATGTGGCCTGTGGGATCTTAATTCTCCATCCAGGAATCACACCTACATCCCCTATACTGGAACACAGAGCTAACCACTGAATACCAGAGAAGTCCCTAATATGCATCTTTAAGAATGAATTTGGACACTACTATATGGGCTTCCTTGGTAGCTCAGATGGTAGAGAATTTGTCTGCAATGCAGGAGACCTGACTTCAGTCCCTGGGTGGGGAAGATCTCCTGGAGAAGGGAAATGGTTACCCATTCCAGTATTCTTGCCTGGAGTATTCCATGGACAGAGAAGCCTGGCAGGCTACATGTAGTCCATGGGGCCACAAAGAGTCAGACATGACTAAGTGACTAACATTTTCACTATATATAAAAGAGGTAACTATTAAGGACCTACTGCATAGCACAGGGAACTCTACTCAATGCTCTGTAATAGCCTATATGGGAAAATAATCTTTAAAAAAGAGTGGAGGTATATAGATAGGTAGATATAGCTGATTCACTTTGCTGTACACCTGAAACTAACACAACATTGCAAATCAACTAGAGTCTAATTTAAAAAATTAAAATAAGATTTAAAAAAAGAATGAATTTGGAAGGATTCCCACAGTGGTCCAGGGGTTAGGTCTTGGTGTTTTCACTGCCGGGGCCCAGATTTGATCCTGGTTGGGAGACTAAGATCTTGCAAGCCACAAAGCACAGTCAAAAAAAAAAAAAAGAAGAAAAGAAAATCAGTCAAAAAAAAAAGGAATGAATTTGCATATAGCACATAGAAGTGGGGGATGCAGCAGAAAGTACACTCTAGGTATGAGCAAAGACAGAAAGGAATGATAGTGTATTCAAATAAACAAGTTTTTAAATTTCAGCTTTATTGCAATGGAGTTGACATATAAAATTATAAGATAAAGTGTACATTGTGGTGATTTGATATATGTATACATTGTGAAAAGATTCCCCCATCTCATTAATTAACAAGTTCTGCACCTCACATATTTATCTCTCTCTCTCTTTTTTTTTTTTTTTGGTAAGAATGTTTTAAGTTCTACTGTCTTAGCAAATCGCAATTACACAATACAGTGTCATCAACTATATTCACCATGTTTTAATTAGCTTCTCAGACCTTATTCATCTTACAGCTGAAACTTTGCACCTTTTTACCTATTTTATCCCTAGTTCCCCCAACCTCCTAGCCCCTGGCAGTGATTTTTCTACTCTGTGTCTCTAATGTTGTTGTTGTTTAGTCACTAAGTTGTGTCTGATTCTTTGTGACCCCATGGGCTATAGCCCACCAGGCTCCTCTGTCCATGGGATTTTCCAGGCAAGAATACTAGAGTGGGTTGTTTTTTCCTTCTCCAGAGTAACTTCCCAACCCAGGGATCAAATCTTCATCTTCTGCATTGGCAGGCGGATTCTTTTACTTCTGAGCCACCAGCAAAACCTGTTTCTATTAGAATAACAATTTGATATGCAAAGCAGAAAAGCCAAGAAATGAATCTGGAGGGAGAGGTAAGGAAGGATCATAGAGGGTTTTAGAGTCTGAGTAAAGAATTTCAGCCTTTTCCCAAAGCTATTAAATGACATGGTCACATTTGTGTTTTAAACAAGTTGTCCTAGCAGCTGGCTGAAAGATGGATGCCTAGGAATAAGATTAGAGCCAGAGAGACCAGTGAGCAGGCCATTGGTATAGTTTAGACAGGAAAGCATAAGGGCCAAAGGAGCACAGTGCTTCAAGGTATGCTGATAGTGGAGATGGCAAAAGGGACAGATTTGAGAGAGGAGAAGGAGTTTAAAATGATGGAGTGATTGGTAATGAACTAAGGATGACGGAGAGTAGTGAGAGAGAGCCGCTGAAGGGGAAAAATATGAGCCAGCTTCCTTGCACATGGGTTCCACTTAAGGCATCTGTGGGCAGTTCACATGGAGATGTCCAACAGGCCGGGAGCACAGAGACAAAACTAAGCGGTGGGATGCTTTTAACTGTTATCCCTACATGGGTGTGTTAGAACCGAAAGAGTGGGGCGAGCACCCAGGAACCAGGTCAAGTGAGTAGGACAGAATACAAAGGACAGAGCACTGTCACCTAAAGGGTGATCAGAATAAAGGGGTCCTTAAAAGAGAGTAGGAATCCTCACTACACATGCAGGAGAAGAGCCCCGAGAGTGCCCTGTCCTACAGACCAAGGCTGGAAGTTTCAACATGAAGCCTGAAAAACACCATAGGAGTTTGCATTTTAAAGCAACTGGAGACCTAAGTGAGAGTGTGAGGCAGAAGCTAAATTATAGCAGATTGAAAGGTGATTGGGAGGCAAGGAGATCAAGATTGCCAATGTAACCTATTTTTCCAATAATTTTATAATAGAAAAACTCAAACATATACAGAAGTAGAAAACAAACTATAATAAATCTCAGGTAGCAATCACCCACCTTCAATTATCAAGTCATGGCCAACCTGGTTTCAATACATCTTCCCACTCATCTTTACCCACTGTGAAGCAAATATAACCACAGTACCACTTTCATGCCTAAAAACAGAAGACCCAAAACTCAAAATAATTCCTTAACTCGTTAACTATACATGAACTCTTTTTTTGAGAAGTCTGGATTGTGGAGAGGAGATACACTAGACAGTATCCAATGAGACATAAAGTCAAGGACAGTGTCACATTTTTTAGTTGTTTTATAACATTTTAGGATGGGAACACCTTTAGCATGTTTACAGGAAAAGGGGAATCTGCCCTCCCTATGCTACCACCCGTCCTTGGAATTACTTTAACCATGTCTACGGAATTTCACTTCGCTATTACGCCCTGGTCTTGTCTGGACAGACCCACCTAGACTGTCTATGGGATTTACTGTAGCACTGTCCACTGTGTGTGAACTGTATGATTTAGCATCCCTTTTATCAAAGCACCAATGGAAAAATTTATCTCAGCCATCCATGGGGAGAAAAAAAAAGCTTTGCCTCGTATGGGTGCCTCTTACACTACTTCTCTTACAGACTGTGGGCCTTATAATTGATGGTGGTCTTTTCATTTTGGCTACTGAAAAGTGAAAACCAAATCCATAGCCCACCTTTAGTCCATCTGTGAGATTTTTTGGCATGGATCTCTAGGCACCCTGTCTGTTGGCCTCATCTTGTTAGTGTTCCTTACTCTTTGCTGTTGTGGTTCAGTCACTGAGTTGAGTTTGACTCTTTTGTGACTCCATGGACTGTAGCCCTCCAGGCTCCTCTGTCCATGGGATTTTCCAGGCAAGAATACTTGAGTGGGTTGCCATTTCCTTTCCCAGAGGATCTTCCCAACCAAGGAATTAAACTGCATCTTCTGCATTGGCAGGCAGATTTTTTTTTTACTACTGAGTAACCTGGGAAGCCCGTTCCTTATTCTAGCCCTGTCTTTAGATATTATTGCATTGTATTATCTTTATAAGCCACCTTAAAGCCTTTATAAGATGAAGTAAGATATAATAAAGAAACAAACCAATGTCTCTTTTTGCTCTGAAAAAGGACAGGTAGAGTGAAGGGAGAGGGAAGGGAAGTCACGGGAGCCAGGGGAATTGACAGAGAAGGGCCTAGAGAAAACCTGGGGGGCAGCAGGGGCTGGGCTGCTCACAGGGAGGGAGGCCTCAGAGCCTGAGCTGGAGGGAAGGACTGAGGATGGATGTTGCAAAGGGCAAGGGGAAGCAGTATCTGTGCAGCCAGTGAAGCAGGAATGTGTTCTCACCACATCCAACCATTATCATGTCTTTTTTTAATGTTTATTTTTATTTATTTATTTGGTTGCCCCAGTCTTGGTTGTGGCATGGGAACTCTTAGCTGTGGCATTTGGGATCTAGTTACCTAACCAGGGATCAAACTAGGCCCCCTGCATTGGGATCACAGAGTCTTAGCCTTGGGACCACCAGGGAAGTCCCTTACCATATCTTAATTCAAAGAAAGATGTAACTGACAAAGCTCATCCTTCTCTGTTGAATCTGATTTGAACATCTTTAAAGATGTGTCAAAGGCTTCTGTTTTAAAACAGCATTTTATAATTTCTAACACCAAAGCAATGCTGAAGTTCCATCTCCCAATCCTTATGCTTAGCACCCAGAATAGAAATGCTTTCATAGATATATTTGTCTTGAGCATTTAATAAACCACATTATTTATTGTACAGCCTCTAATCTCCACTTAGTAAATCATCCTATGAAATAACTGAACAAGGAAAAATAATCTTTCCTATTTGAATTCCATTCCCATTACCATACCTAAGATGATTTCAACTGAAGCTCTTTGTTCTTTGTCATAATATAGAATGCTTTCTGATCTGCTATTTCGATTGAGGCATCGTTTCATTAGCTTAACCATGGAAACACTAGTAACCAAGATTAATAAGGCACTCACAAGCAGCCAAAAGAAGAGCTGTCCATAAGATGCACATCAAGAAAACATACCCAAACCCTTAAATGAAAACATTATTAGATCTTCTTCAGGCCATCGCACTTAACGCTTGATAAACCTCACCTAACCAATTCAACAAAGGTCCATCTAGTCAAGGCTATGGTTTTTCCAGTGGTCATGTATGGATGTGAGAGTTGGACTATAAAGAAAGCTGAGCGTCAAAGAATTGATGCTTTTGAAATGTGGTGTTGGAGAAGACTCTTGAGAGTCCCTTGGACTGCAAGGAGATCCAACCAGTCCATCCTAAAGGAGATCAGTCCTGGATGTTCATTGGAAGGACTGATGTTGAAGCTGAAACTCCAAAACTTTGGCCACCTGATATGAAGAGCTGACTCATTGGAAAAGACCCTGATGCTGGGAAAGATTGAGGGCGGGAGGAGAAGGAGACGACAGAGGATGAGATGGTTGAATGGTATCACCGACTCAATGGACATGAATTCAGATAAAGTCCAGGAGTTGGTGATGGACAAGGAGGGTTCATGGGGTTGCAAACAGTTGGATACAATTGAACGACTGAACTGAACCAAACCAAACAAAATCAAACCTAAAATATTCAAACTCAAGTCAACTTTGCTGAAAATAAATTTCTCTTTTAAATAAACGAAAAATAAGATTCAGGCCCAGGCCACCACAACTAACTTGAAGGAGAATGCTTGTCTTCACATTTTACCATCATGAGTTCACTCTAAAATTCTTTATTTTTTAGATACTTGGATTTATCTGTTAGCACATACTTTTAAGGCTCTGAGGAATGGGACACATGGATATAAAGACGTGAAGTCTCATAACTCCCTTTAATCCTGTGTTGGAAATCAAAGCAGCCAAGAGTAAAGCAGCAAAGATCCCTTAAAGGCATTGGAAAAACCCTAACAAAATAATCATCCATAACAGCTAAAGGGCTTTAAATTCTGGAGAAGAGAGGTTGCGCTGCTTAAGAAGTGAATCACTCAAGGGTGTTGTGAGGGGCGTCCACGTGGGGCTGTGCTCACAGTGTGCTGCTAATCTAATAGCAGCTCTCAGTCTGGCAACCTTAAACCTGCTGACTGAAGCCCTTTTCAAAAGTCAGTGCTGTATTGGGCTTTCTGCCATGATTCAAATATGTTGAAACTTCCTCACATTGGTAGTGTTCCCAAGGCATAGGTCTGTGAATTCAATTAAGTATCCACTTAACAAAGAGGTTGTTGTTCAGTCTCTAAGTCGTCCAACTCTTTGCAACCCCATGGACTGCAGCACTCCAGGCTTCCCTGTCCTTCACTATCTCCTGGAGCTTGCTCAGCCTCATGTCCATTGAGTCAGTGATGCCATCCAACCATCTCATTCTCTGTCATCCCCTTCTCCTGCCCTCAATCTTTCCCAGCATCAAGGTTTTTCCCAGTGAGTCATCTCTTCACATCAGGTGGCCAAAGTATTGAACTTCAGCTTCAGCATCAGTCCTTCCAATGAATAGTCAGAGGTGATTTCCTCTAGGATTGACTGGTATGATATAGTTGGTGTCCAAGGGACTCTCAAGAGTCTTCTCCAGCACCACAGTTCGAAAGCATCCGTTCTTTGGTGCTCAGCCTTCTTTATGATCCAAATCTCACATCCAGTAGACAACTACTGGAAAAACCACAGTCTTGACTATATGGACCTTTGTCAGCAAAGTGATGTCTCTGCTTTTTAATACGTTGTCTAACCCGTGTCTATGTCCCCTGCATTGGCAGGTGGGTTCTTTACCCCTAGTATTATCTGGGAAGCCCTAAGGCAGAGGGCTTCTTTCCACCTGGGAAGAGGAGAGGTATTCACATTTCCATTAGAGTTCCTTCTGGGTAGGAACTGAGGACTTTAAGATTTATTCAGTTCTGTCAAACTACAACCACGTACCTGGAAATCATTCTAAAAGTTCTAAAAATATGTAGAAATAATGCAATTACTTTTTTGCAATTATACTTATATGTATTTAATGTGCACAAAGCATTTAGGATAGTACAGTACATTTGGAAGTATTCTTAGTAATATTAGTTCAAATTTTCAAAATATGTATTCAGGCAAGCAGACTGCATCAAAATGTGGTTAAATATACTTCTAGATGGATGTTTTATTCAGTAATCGCTTCTTAGCCAACTATATTCAAACATTTTAACTTAACAAGAAAATACATAGTCTGATATATATATATATATATATATATATATATACACACATATATACTATTGCATGCGTGTGCCATAAACAACCAGAAGTATCTCAAAATCTGAATCACTAACTTCAACAAAAATTCTTGGAACACTGATTTTCACTTAATGTACAAAAAAAGAAGGAGAGATGGAAATTCCCAAGGACGTGAATGTGCATTAAGTTCGTAATTGTAGAACTTGCTCAGGGATTTTTTCATATACTGACACAGCGTCACCGCTGACGCTTAGTTTTCACTGTCTAAGTGGTATGAGAGGCACAGGCAGCTCCATGTCCTTTTCTAACAAAACTCATACAGGATACAGCAGTAGTGAAAGGTGGGGACTGTAACTTTGGGCCACAATTTCTTTTTGCAACAACAGCCAGTGTAGCAGAGCCAAAGTGATAACGTGAGGCTGGATATACCTGTTATTTAACCAGATTTGCCATAATCCTTGGTCCAAACTAGCAGAGGGGCGACAGAAAGGCCTCTGGAGGATGGCCCACTCTCTGGGCTCAGCAACCTCCCATGATGCTTCACTGCCTAAATCTCTCATCATGGAAGGAGCAGGCAGGCAGGTTGCTGGGTGACTACAACCTCTGTCAATCAACTTAGCATGAGGGTTTTTACTCATTTGATAAATCCCTGGTTAGCGTTGACAGTGATTCTGCAGTGCAGAAGGTTAAAAATAACAGTGTGCACCTCTAATGGGTTTGAAGAGTATGTTTGCTTTGCCCATGAATAAACACTCCTGCACACATGTCTCCACCCTGATAGATTTTCAGGCAAATTCTTGGCTCCCTCCAAGGCAGCTGCTTGACTTTGAGGACACTCACAATTTCAAAACAATAAATCTGACATGAGCCGTAGAGCCCATTGTATTAAATATCATTTTCCTAAATTTCTCATTTCAGCTCTTTTAAAATGACCTCTTATTATTTTAATTTAAATTGTCAAAATACCACTTCAGAAGTGGCCACAAAGAAAGAAAGAGAAACATCATCTTGTTTTATTGTTTGAAGTTCTATATTTACCTGATCATACTAAAGAGAAGGGGTTTGTTTTGCAAAAGGTTTGCTTTGAAAAACTACATTAAGTCTTCCAAGTCGTGGGAGCCGTTTTGGTCTTTCCATGTTAGACACACCCCAAGAAGTCTGGATGTCAGCTGCCATCTTCTGCAATCCTGTGCCCAACCTCTTCTTTATTGTAGCAACAGTAAGTGACAAGCGTTCTCCTGTACCCCTGAGCAATCCAAGCACCTTTTCAAGAGGCCTTAATTATATCAGAGCCCTCAGGTATTAGTTATTGGCCAGGGGGACTGTGGAGTTGGTGGTTTTGTAGGTATCCAAAAGACATTCTTTAAACCTTCATCACTTTATTTGTTATTTATTTAAATTTTTGTTTGCTTGTTTGGCTGCACAAGGTCTTCGTTGCCATGCAGGCTTTCTCTAGTTGCAGCAAGTGGAGGCTGCTCTTCATTGCCGTGTGCAGGCTTTTCATTGCAGTGGCTTCTCTTGTTGTGGGGCACAGGCTCTAGAGCGTGGGCCTCAGCAGTTGGGGAGCACGGGCTTCAGTTGTTCTGCAGCATGTGGATCTTCCTGGAGCAAGGACTGAACCCATCTCCCCTGCTTTGGCAGGCAGATTCTTAACCATCGGACCACCGGGAAAGTCCTCAATAGGCATTTTAAAAACCGTTTCTTTTTAACCCTTGAGATTAAATTAAGAATACCTCCCAATTCTGATGTATAGATGTGACTTGCAGAAATAATGCGTGCTCTCCCTCCTTCCAGAACCAACTAGCCTCCTGAGTTTAATATAACCTCTTCTCTCTCCCCCATGTATATCCCTCCTCCCTTTCAAAAATAGCCCAATACANTGGACCACCAGGAAAGTCCTCAATAGGCATTTTAAAAACCGTTTCGTTTTAACCCTTGAGATTAAATTAAGAATACCTCCCAATTCTGATGTATAGATGTGACTTGTAGAAATAATGCGTGCTCTCCCTCCTTCCAGAACCAACTAGCCTGCTGAGTTTAATATAACCTCTTCTCTCTCCCCCATGTATATCCCTCCTCCCTTTCAAAAATAGCCCAATACATGCCATAGCCTTTCTCATTCTCACTTTTTCTACACTGATAATTTATATTGTGCCATAAATGGTTTATTTTTTGCGGGATTTGACAATGTCTGCAAATGGCACCCAAAACAATATTGGGAGGCGAGTGAGGGCAGCCCCAGCATCTGATTGGTTTTATCAACTTCCTCTCAAAAAACCCAGTTCCTCTTAGCCTTTCATTTGCCCTCCACCTACTCAACATCCTCATCTCATCATTAAATGACTACAGTAGTCATCCCTTCCAACATGTTAATTGTTAGGTGGCAGCTTGGAGGTGTAGCAATGTTTTAAAGGACACTCTTAAAGGAGAGAAGGGAGTGACCTTCAGACAGACTCTATTATTTCTTCCAATCATATGTAGTCAGTAGTCTCTGAAAGTTTGCCAGTCACTGACAGAGTCATTTTTTTATCATCTACTCTTCAAAGCTTTTCCACATATATTATTCCTTTTGAACTTCCAAACACCCTTGTAAAACAAGTTGAGTATTGTTGTCATGCTTAGTTTCTCATACATCATACTTAGTTTCTCAAGTATGATGCTAAGCTACAGGGAGGTTAAGCGACTCTCCAAAGGTCACACAGCTAATTAGCATCAGCCTGGGCAGCAGTCATCCTGGTTCTGCAAGCTCCTGAAATAAATTATCCACCTCACCACAGAGGTAATTCTCAAATTCCATCCTCTGGACACTAATGGCTGCGTGGCACTTTCCATGAATGTGCTCTGGTCTCTAATTACCTGCCTATCTCAGTCCGAGTGAATTCCAGAACATAAGATTTAGATTTTCAGCTGACTTTCTCTAATATATAGTAATATAATGAGAATGCTTACAATCTCTGACATAATGTTTCCGCCATAATTGTTTTGGGGCATTTTAAGTGGTATTATATTTGGGCCTCAGGACTGTACTTATCCTGTACTAAAGGTACATTTAAAAAATCAAATGAGAAGAAAGTCTAAAAGGTCTGAAAAGGTACTTTGGAGTAAAGAATCTTTAATATACTCTGTTCTGCATTTGTTTTTAGGTAACTGGCTGCCCTGGGTTTTAGCTACAGCATGCAGACTTAGCTATGGGATCTAGTTCCCTGACCAGGGATTGAAGCCAGGCCCCCTGCACTGGAAGCACAGAGTCTTTGCCACAGGCAAGTCCCTATTAAACCAGTTTGTTCTCAAACCACAGTTTTTGCTGTCATATTGGAAACCATGACTGTCAGAGAAAGGAGATGGGCCTTGGAGGTTGGCGATGAAATCTTCCAACACAAAAACATCTGGAAGAAAGGTCATTAAGTCCATCATGCAGGGGAATTTCACTTTGGCTCTTTGGTAACGTGGAGAGCAGGAAGGCTTCCTTCATCACTCCAGCATGCGGTTTGTAAAACTGCCCCCAGATCACAGACCACCAAGTGTTCTTCCAAAGACCCACTAAGAGGTCTTTCTGACTAATGGTATGGGAAGTTTCCACCTGAGGTTTCTTATCCAAAGCGTTTTTGGATAAGAACACTCATAGTTTCTTATCCAAAGCATTTTTGGATAAGAACACTCACAGTGTTGTTCTCCATGTAGCTTTTCCCACTGGGACACGACCACCAAATGACACGACTCTAGATAGGCCCCCCACTCGCAGAGGCAACCCACAGCTGCCCACTGACCCTGGTGTAAAGTCCTAATCCTTCTACTTGGCATATATGACTCTTTATAATAAAGTCCAGGGCTACCAGTTTTACGCCTGACACTATTCTGTGTTTGACACAAATCCAAGTATTTCCTATTCACAAACACTTAAAGTTCCCTGCTGTCTCATTTGCTCAAGTCACTTTTTCCACCTGGAATATTCTTTCCCTTCTCTGTTTATCTGATTCCAATGCAGTGTCAAAGACAAACTCAACAACTTACTCTAGGAACTTCCTTGGCAGTACAGTGGTTTAAAATCCACGTTGCAATGCAGGGGATGCAAGTTCGATCCCTGGTTAGGGAACTAAAATCCCACATGGATTGGGGAAACTAAGCCTGTGTGCCACTACTGAGCCTGTGTGCCGCAGCAAAGAAGCCAAGTGATACAACTAAGACCCAACACAACCAAATAAATATTTTTTTAATGTAATTTCTCCCCTCAGATTATTAACTCCTTATTACCAAATTCAGACTTAAATTGAAGAAAGTAGGGAAAACCACTAGACCATTCAGGTATGACCTAAATAAAATCCTTTATGATTATACAGTGGAAGTGAGAAATAGATTTAAGGGCCTAGATCTGATAGAGTGCCTGATGAACTATGGAATGAGGTTNGAGGCCTGGAGTGCTGCGATTCATAGGGTCGCAAAGAGTCGGACACAACTGAGTGACTGAACTGAACTGAACTGAACAAAAGAGAAAGAACACATATTATATCTTCTTTTTTTTTTTAATGTCCAAGTCTCTAGATCCGTGATTCTCCAAGTCTGGGCAGGGACCTCTGGAAATCCCCCAAGAACCAAGACCCCGAGATCCAAGTCCTTAAGGTCAAAACTATTTTCATAATAACAGTAAACTGTTATGTGCCCTTTTCACTCTTGTTTTTTGGTGGGTATACAATGGAATTTTCCAGAGGCTACATGCTATGTGATGATGTCATCACTGAATTCATGGAATGTGTGCTTGTACATTCTTGTGCTTTTTTATAGCCCTCAATCATCATTTCCAACACTGTAAATAGCAGTAGCTATAACCACATAAACCAATCTCTCCAGGGTACTCAGTCACTTTTAAAAGTGTGAAAGGTAGGTGACCCAAAAGTTTGAGAACCTCTGCTAGATTATCTCACGTTAAAGTACCCCACTCCCTCCTCCATTTCAAAATCTGTAATGTGAAAATATCACACTCGGTCCTTAATTTTGAGACTCTGCTTGGGCTTTGACTCCCGAGGTCAAGCCCCTGAAGCTGCTCTGCCTGCATTTTGTCCTCATGTGTTTCAGGCTGTCTGGGTCCGACCTGCCGGGTGACGAGTGGCTGTGGGATTTTGAGAAGCACGGTCATCGCCGTTCGGTGATTAGAAGAGTCAAGAGGTTCCTGAGCGCTCACGAACACGCCTCAAGCCCCAGGAGGAGAAGCTACGGGAGGCAGGCCAGCGACAGCTCCATGTTCTTCCCCCCGAGCGACCTCAGCCCAGCCAGGGATCTGCTGGATGTGCCTCCAAGAAGCCCTCACCGTGCCTCTGCCGCTGGGAAGCACCCCCAGTCTCCAAAGGGGAGCCCCAAGCTGCACTCCAGCCTGGGAGAGCTGTCCACCATCCGAGAGACCAGCCTGAGTCCACAGTCCAGTGTGAGGGGCTCCCCCACCAAAACACCGCAGGTCCCCGAGGTATTGGTCACAGCTACCGAAACGCTAGTGCCTGTGGCAGAACACGACCACCATGACTCCACGGCCTCCATCCAGAGCTCCGATTTTACAGGGGTGCAGCCCAGCAGGCCTGGGCAGCAGGAGGACCCTGTGGGGCCGGTCCCATGCTCCTTCAAGAAAGGGGTGCCTCCTCGGGACCCTCGTTCCCAGACTGTTCCAGCCAAAGCTGAGAAAAACAGCCTCAGGTCTGCCTCTGAGGAGGACCCTCATGAGAAGGACAAGTCCCCCCAAAAGTGGAGGCTCCTGGACTCCAGCCGCACCTCCCTGGCAGGCCTGAGTGTGGATCCCATGAACCCTGAGCCACTTCCTTTACTGGACCCAGAAACATCCTCAGAGACCAGTGGAATCACCTTTGCGGCTGGTTCTCGAGTCTCTCCTGATGTGCTGTATTTAATAGAAAACCTAGATACAAAGGAAACGGATATTGTAGAGTTCAACAACGAGCAGAAGGACGAGTCTCCCAAGGGAAGGCCAGAACATTCTAGGACCTGGTTCTAGCCTAGATTCGTACTTCCCCAAAAGTTCAAGCAGTAGTTCCAGAACATACCTGGGTGCTGGTCAATTTTTTTTGAAATAANTTGTAGAGTTCAACAACGAGCAGAAGGACGAGTCTCCCAAGGGAAGGCCAGAACATTCTAGGACCTGGTTCTAGCCTAGATTCGTACTTCCCCAAAAGTTCAAGCAGTAGTTCCAGAACATACCTGGGTGCTGGTCAATTTTTTTTGAAATAATCATACTGTGTAAGCTCCTTAAAACTTTGAAGGGCATTATGATACTGACATTATGGGAAGATCAAACACATTCATGCTATCTACCACAAAGTGACTTTCATGGAAGTTACACAGACCACAGTGATGTACTTTAAACAAATAAGGAATCATATAAATTCATAGATTGTTATCAATTATAAATTCATAGATTGTTATAAATTTATAGATTGCCTTATAAATTCATAGATTGTTAAACTGTGAAAAAGGCTTTATAGATCACAGTCTGATCCCCTAGTTTTGCCAAAAGGGAGACAGATGATTCTCTCTTCCCCCTTTTTCCCCCTTTCTTCTTTTCCTCAGTTATAAAGACAGGGAGACGGATCATATGATGCCTCAAAATCCCCTTCCTAATGCTGATTTCCCTGTGTGAGGCTTTCTGTAACAATTATCATTTCCTAATTCTTAAGTTTCATCAGCATCAGAAAGCTCCGTCTCCCTTCAGTTTTCTTTTCAATTTTCATGACTTTATTTTCCTCTCATCTGCCTTTATTTCCTCATCCTTTTATCCTTCTCATCCCCCTAGTCTTTCTCCCTCTCCAGTGACTCTGTTCCCTCCCCCCACTTTCAGGTTGTAACCTTTTCTCTGGCTGACTCTCCTGCCATGATTCTCGAGGAGGTTTTGGCAAAGTTTCCAACCAAGCAATTGAAGTGTCAGTAAATCTGCCTGACTTCTCCCAGCCTCGCAGGAAGGGGCGTGGGAGCTTGCTGTGTCCCGACCACTCCCTCTCCGCCGTAGCCACCTCCTTCTGCAACGATTCTTAGGTCTCAAATACTGAAGAAGCAATGAGGCCATGAAAACTGCATACCAAATGTTTCAGAAGCAAATAACAAGGTTTGAAACTGTTCCACTCAGACTCTTTAAGTAAAAATCCCCATTATGTCACAGACCAGTTACTGCGTCTAGTGGGTTGTCTGGGATGAAGTAGAGTATTGGAGCTAGGAGGTTAAGAGAGTCCAGGATCACAATGGGGAGGGGACGCTGACTAACTTCCTCCAAGGAGTTCTTGGTCTTATTGTTGTGAGCTCCCAACTTTGCCCGGAAGACCATGTCTAAAGAATGCTGGTCTATTTTTGTCATATGATGAAGCTTGACTGCAAGCTTAAGAAACAAAATAATCCTAATTGCTACCACTTATTGAGTGTTCACAAGAGCATGTAAAGTTCACAGATTATCCTACTAATCCTCATAGGAATCCCATGAACTGATATACTATTATCTCTATTATTATCTTTGGCTATGGCAGTCACATTTATCTCTTAGTTTTTTTAACTTATTTATTTTTTAACTGAATGATAATTGCTTTACAGATTTTTTTTGTTTTCTGTCAAACATCAACATGAATCAGCCATAGGTTCTATTTTTTACCTATGTTTATCGATTTTTAAGAGGAGTCTTTCATTTCTTCATGTTAGTTGTTATTCTCTTATTGAAATAATATGCCTTAGACCAATGCTTGTTTGCTTTCTTTCTTTTTTTTTTTTTTTGACTGCATGTCATGTGGGATCTTAGTTCCTGGACCAGGGATTGAACCCCAACCCCCTGCAGTTAAAACCATGGAGTCTTAACCACTGGAACACCAGGGAAGTCCCTATCTCCATTTTAAAGATGAAGGAAACAGAGGCTTTAGAGAAATAATTTGACTAAAATTACCAAACTAGGAAATGGCAGGGCTCAGATTCAAGCCCAGGTCTCTCTGACTCAGAGCCCACGTTTCTGGTCCAGCATGCTTCCTCCCTGATGCATGCTCATCCCCGTTGTCTGTAGGGCCCTGAATCTGCCAGGACTTTGCCCAGAACTCTGGAGGATGCCCCACGAGAGCCGAGCATAAGACTCTCCAGCCTTGGAGGCCTGTCCCGGTCCTTCCCGTTGACGTCTACCTTGACCTTTTGTGTATGCACACAGGAGGGCAGTGTTCCAGCATGAAGCCTAGCCATGGTCCTCTTCATTTCTGAGGACAGAAGAAAATTAGCAGAACCCTCACCTCCCTTCCCCAACTTCTTCCAACAAGTAATGTTATAGATAGCACGTTTTTATAAGACATGGCACCCAATGGGCCACCCCAGCTGCATGGCAGCAATGACGTTTACTTGAACTAACTTTTTGCTAAGGGCTAAAAGGTCATAATACTGGAAGAAATGGTATCCATTGATGGTTCTCTATATTGGTCAACAGTGTTACACTTGGGGAAAGTACGTACCCACATTCCTGAAGCATTATCTACAGACTATGAAGTCAGGCCCCACTGCAACACGGCTGTAACACGGGAACCCTAACCTTTCCCGCACTCTTTTCTTTAAATACTTACTTGTTTATTTGGCTGTGTCCCATCTTAGGTGCAGCATACGGGCTTCTCTAGTTGCAGAGCACAGGTTTCTCTCTAGCTGTGGCATGTGGGCTTAGACACCCCATGGCACGTGCGATTTCAGTTCTCCAGCCACAGATGGAACCCAAGTACCTTGCTTTGAAAGACAGGTTCTTGCCACTGGACCACAAGGGATGTCCGTCTTCCGATCTCTAAATGCTATTTTCTTGGATGTTTCTATTTAAATCTTCTATTCTCTTCTCTTTGGCTTTATCTATTGCTCAAATTCAAATAAGCTTCTACTTAGCTGCTTTTGAAATATAATCAATTTCTGTCCCTAAATCCAAGGTGACAAATTATACACAACTAGAATCATACATTTTGTGGAGGACTAGGAGGGTTCATTTATCTCTGCCTCCCTCCAACCTTTATACACCTTTGTCCAAAGAATTATTTAACTTCCCCAGTATTTCATCACAATTTGAGGTGGCCTCTATTTCCTTCTGGCACTGAAAACTGAATAATGGCTCATTCAATGAGTCGATGTGGTTGGATTCAGCTATAAATTCCAGCCAACGGTTGCCTAGATCAGATGAAGAAACTCTCTATAAACTATAAGGTGAGTTTATAGAGACAGACTGAAGTGGCAAAAACAAAATAATTTCTTCTCCTGTGCCTGATTTTATTGTCCGCCTAGCCCATTTTCACCTAAATTCTGGAAACTTCCACCTGCTGGATGAATGCTCACAACAACCAGCAGCTTAGTCGTTTGGGCTTATCCTTTCCAAGAACAGGCTCAGCTCTGCTCTGCATTAAATGTAATCCGCAAGCCAGCGGTGCAATGAGGCCAAGCCCTACTTATTACATTCTCCTCTGTTCTCCAGAAATGACAACTCTGCCCTGCTCCTGAGGTCCACAGGTCAGTAAAGATAAAGGCCCAGGAGCTTTTTCTCTGTCATCTAAGAATTTAGGGATAACTGCCCACTCCAAAACAAAGAAGGCTGTTCTCTCCTCTCTGTAATGTTCCTGTCTATTTCTTGGGTCACACCTCCACTACTCCAGGCATGCAGTTTAGTCCAGTTCAGCTAAACTCTGGAAAATATATTTTAAATAGAATGGAGAAATATATAATTTACCATTAGTCTAAAAAGAAAAAAAATTCACTTAACCTTCATACACCGCTCTTTTTTAGTGTTTCCCCCTCTAGCTTCCTCCTTCTCCGGAGAAACTGACTCAGTCCTCAGTCATCATTCTGAGACCTTCCTATCACAAACTCTGCTCTCTGAGCATCTGCTGAGGCTAGGCAGCCGTGTGGTGTGAGTGACTGAGAACCAGACGCCCAGTGTGTGACTCCCCTCCCAGGGGCTTTGTGAGCTCAGTGAGCCCCCTCCTTCTGTCTCTCATATTCCCATCTGTGGAATGGCTTCTCTGCCCCACCTCACTGGCCATCGTGAGGAACTGAGGGAGTTTATGTGAAAGGCAGGGAGCCCAGGCAGCACTGTGTGGGTGAGGGGTCTGACTGGGAATTNGGGTTCAAGTCCCACATCCATCACTGCTTGTGAAGTTACTTAACCATTTTGTGACTTGCTTTCCTCACAGATAAAATGGGGATAGAAGTAATATTATCATTATGAGTATTAAATGAGTTAGTACCTACAAAAGTCATAGTACATTACCTGTCACATAGTAAGCACTTAATGAATGTTTGCTCTCATTATTATATCATCATGTTATTAAGTAGTATTGTGATTAAAAACCAAGGCACCCGATTCTATTCAGGCTCGGGCACTTAGGAGCTGTACAATCTGGTCAAGTTACCTGATGTGTCTTAGTCTCAATTTCATCAACTGTGAAATGACATTAATGCCAGTACCTTCCTCACTGGGTTATTTTAACAATTAAATGAAATTGTGGATTTAAAGCAATTAATGCAGGGTCTTCTGGCCCAGTAATTGTGAACTATTTTTATTATTATTTAATGAAATAGGCTTGACTTCATAACAAAAGTAAGATTTGAGAGTGTTTCAACTTCTTTGGTGGTTCAGTGTTTAAGACTCCATGCTACCAATGTAGGGGACACAGGTTCAATCCCTGGTCAGGGAACTAAGATCCCACATACCTTGAAGCAAGGCTAAAAAAAATTTTTAAATAAATGAAAGATATGAGAATGTTTAATGTTTCTTCCCTGAAGTATACAGCTGACTCCTTTGCAGAGTCAAAGATCTAGGTACATGATTTCTTAAATGTCCTGCCTTAAGCCCATTTGATAAAACAGCATTTAGCAAACTCCACTTGGAAAGGCCAAGGCCAAAGAGAGGCCTCGGGCTGCCTCCAGATGGCAGCAGCTGACATGTTGAGCTTGGGAAAGCCCCTGATCACATCTCCAGTTCATCCCTCTAAAGCCGAGAGTTACCATGATGTTGAATCCTGCTGGAGGATCTGAGATACACTTGAAATTGCCTCCAGGGGAGAAGGTTTGGGACATAATCAGGACTGTGGTTTCAGGGCTCCAGTCTCTTCAAACTATTTGTGTGTGTGTTGGTACGCTCAGTCATGTCCTTCGACTCTTTGTGATCCCATGGCCTGTAGCTCACTCTTACCAGGCTACTCTGTTTATGGAATTCTTCAGGCTAGAATCCTGGAGCGGATAGCCATTTCCTTGTCCACTGGATCTTCCTGACCCAGGGATCAAATCCCTGTACTGGCAGGTGGATTCTTTACCACTAGTGCCACCCAGGAAGCCCTTTAAACTATTTGAGTCACCTCAAATCAGCGTGTTTTCAGAAGGCCCAGTTCATGCAAAAATAAGGGAATAAACAACAACAATTATACCTATGCCAAGCACAATCCCCTGGCATCATGACCAGAGGACACCCCTCTAAGCTTTAGGCTGCCCTGCCTGGAGGGCATTGCTGGCCCTGTCAGTCCCAGCCCGGGGATGGATTTGAACAGGAGAAACTTTAGAGGGCAGTAGTCCAGGGGAGCAAAGCTTGCTAGGGGCAAAGATCCCTGAGTCTAATGTGATAAGAAGGAAAATAAAAGAAGGAAGCACGGGGTAGGATGAGAGGAAAGGGGGAAAGACAGAAATGCAAAGGGGTGCTTCACGCAGCCTCCCAGGGCCCACTCAGTACCCCCAGTGCCCTGGGTGGCCTGGCTCTCCTTCCATTCTGGGCAGAGGCCCGCTTGTTTTTGGTGTTCTCAGTCACTGAGTTCTATCCTGCTCTGTGAACCCCATGAACTGCAGCATGCCAGGCTCCTCTGTTCTTCACTACCTCCCAGAGTTTGTGCAAATTCATATCCATTGAGTCGGCCATGCTATCTAACCATCTCATCCTCTGCCACCCCTTTCTCCTTTTNTGTTTTTGGTGTTCTCAGTCACTGAGTTCTATCCTGCTCTGTGAACCCCATGAACTGCAGCATGCCAGGCTCCTCTGTTCTTCACTACCTCCCAGAGTTTGTGCAAATTCATATCCATTGAGTCGGCCATGCTATCTAACCATCTCATCCTCTGCCACCCCTTTCTCCTTTTGCCTTCAATATTTCCCAGCATCACATCCTCAATAATCCAAGGGCTAACGAGAGCCCACTCATACATACTCATTTCTTAAACTTCTGTTTAAAATCTCTTCCAAATAGGTTGTCTACCAAAGAGAACAATCAAGAAATTGGCAGCTAAGAGTCTCACGAGTAGGGAAAATGCAAGAAAGATGATTGTGTATCTGAGATCAAGGAGTAATGAATGAGCCCCTTCCCCTCCCGGGCAAGCTTGTGTCTGTGGATGTTAGTCACGGGGAGGAGGCAGATCAGGATGGGGACAGAGAGGCAAGGCTATAGCACTAGAAGCCTAGGGCCCAGTTGGAGAGGAGCTGGGGCTTCATCTCATCATGCCTCTGGGCCCCCAAGATCCAGCTGCTTCTGTCTTTGGGAATTACTGGGACATTATGGGATGGAGAGTCTCTTCATCCACAGGACATCAAGAAACAGCTCTCAGAGATTGCTGATAGTGCCCCAGCTCCAGGTGACAGCAAATGCATTCATGGTGCCTTTCTGTGCTGTCAGTCTGCCTGTTCCCAGAACCTCAGGGTGGAAAGGGAATTTCAGGGTCGCCTCGTACAGTGCCTTACCTTTGATAGAATCCTCCTTGTAACACCCCTGCCGAGATTCATCTGGCCGAATCCCTCAAGGGAAGGACAATTCACCTCCACCAGGTGACTGTTGTACACTGAACACAACACTCAGGAGATGGCCTTCTCTACCCTGGGGGCAAAGCTGCCTCCTGGCAGCCAGATCCCACTGGTTCTCAATCTACCCCGGGATCCATAGCTAATGAGCCCACCTTTCTCCACACTCAGGACCAGCGTCAGACATTTGAAGAATGCCATTATGCTGCATCTATTTAAGGTCCCAGGGTTTCCCTGTTTGCTCAACTGGTGAAGAATCCAACTGCAATGCAAGGGACCCTGGTTCAGTTCCTAAGTTGGGAAGATCCCCTGGAGAAGGGATAAGCTACCCACTCCAGTATTCTTGGGCTTCCCTGGTGGCCATCAGTAAAGAATCCACCTGCAATATGGGAGACCTGGATTCAATCCCTGGGTTGGGAAGATCCCCTAGAGGAGGGCATGGCAACCCACTCCAGTATTCTTACCTGGAGAATCCTCATGGACAGAGGAGCCTGGCAAGTTATAGTCCATGGGGTCACAAAGAGTCAGCCACAACTGAGCGACCAAGCACAAGCACAATCTAAGATCCCAACGCACGCTTGCCCACATCTTTTCTTGAGACCAAATCTTGCCAAGTGAAAGTGAAAGTTGTTCAGTCATGTCCCACTCTTTGCGACCCCATGAACTATAGCGTTCATAGAATTATCTAGATCAGAATAATGGAGTGGGTAGCCTTTCCCTTCTCCAGGGGATCTTCCCAACCCAGAGATCAAACCTAGGTCTCCCACATTGCAGGCAGATTCTTTACCAGCTGAGTCACAAGGAAAGTCCAAGAATACTGGGGAGGGGAGCCTATCCCTTCTCCAGCAGATCCTCCTGACCCAAGAATCGATCTGGGGTCTCCTGCATTGCAGGCAGATTCTTTACCAACTGAACTATCAGGGAAGCCCAGTCGAGCCAAACCAAGATCCAAACTGTGGTTTACATCTCACGGCCTTGAGCCCCTTTGCAACCTGCTCTCTGTCTACTCAAGACGTGTCAGTTTCCCAACGGCTCTACTCAAACATGTACCCAGAAGTGAGCGCAACACTCCTCACATTTTTGTGTGCTTTGCTTTTCACCAGTGCACAACAGAGCAGCATAGCCAGTTTCCTTGTTAGAGTCACTCGGTTTCTCTTCACCTACACCCCTGATGGGGGATTGTGTCCCTTCTGTTCACTGCAGTACCTGCTTCCCACCCCAGAGATAGGCCCACTGTCTGGCATAGGTGGACACTCAGGATGTGCTTGTTTAGTGAATGGATGACACTTTGAGAATACAGGCCCATTCTCTGGTTTGTTTTTGTTGTAGTATTATTAATAGTGTTGCTTCTTGTTAATAGTCAGAAGAAACAGTTTTATTTTGGGTTTATTAAACCCCAGCCAAGTAGACATATCAAGTAGACAGCTGGATAGACAGACAAGTATGGAGCTTAGAGGAGAGGTGAGGGCTGGAGAGAGATCGGACAGAAATGGAGCTGCATCACTGCATGAAGTTGCCTAGGAATTCAACTAAGCCAGGATTCTAGGCTCTTTCCATGTGGCTTTCCAGAGCCAGCGACCAGTAAAACAGAGAATATGGGCCTGTCCTCCGTGCCCCCAACCCAACCCAAGCAGTAGAAACCTCAGGCCCGCTCACCTGCCCCTGCTCCATCCCCACCATCCCTGCGAGGTCCCTGTTCAGTACTGAATGGGGAATATCTTCCCTGCTTGTCCAGGGGAACTCCAGGAAAGATCTGAATCACAGGGGCATTCCTGGGAGTGACGTGGACAGCTGCCCCTATTGCTAGAGTCAGTCACTTCCAGTCTAAAGCTAGCTTCTCTCTCAGAGCATGGCTGGCACCTTAGAGATCAGCACGTGAGCAAGGGGCATCCATGTGCTTCCTTCTCACATCTACCCACCAAGAACAGGCACACAACATTGGAATCCTGGTGTCCCATGAAAGAGCGGATCCCCATGGTGGACTCCAGAGCCACGAGTGCCCTCTGGTGGTCATAATAACGCAGCCGATTATGAGAATAACACTATGAGCTAGTTAGTCAACCATTGCCTGGAGAAGCGCATGGACAGGAGCCTGGCGGGCTACAGCCAATGGGTCAAAAAGAGTCAGACTCGACTAAAGTGACTTAGCGCACACACACACAGAATAACTAACACTTATCAGGAGCGTTTACTCTGAGCTGGTCCTGTATGGATGTGAGAGTTGGACTGTGAAGAAGGCTGAGCGCCAAAGAATTGATGCTTTTGAGCTGTGGTGTTGGAGAAGACTCTTGAGAGTCCCTTGGACTGCAAGGAGATCCAACCAGTCCCTCCTAAAGGAGACCGGTCCTGCGTGTTCATTGGAAGGACTGATGCTGAGGCTGAAACTCCAATACTTTGGCCACCTCATGCGAAGAGTTGACTCATTGGAAAAGACTCTGATGCTGGGAGGGATTGAGGGCAGGAGGAGAAGGGGATGACCGAGGATGAGATGGCTGGATGGCATCACCAACTTGATGCACATGAGTTTGAGTGAACTCTGGGAGTTGGTGATAGACAGGGAGGCCTGGCGTGCTGTAATTCATGGGGTTGCAAAGAGTCAGACACGACTGAGCGACTGAACTGAACTGAGACTTGTAATAAAAACTTTATCCGATTAACCCATTCACTGCTCATCCTAGCTATATAAAGTCCTGCTGTTTTACTATTTTCCCCATTTTTAAAAATGAGAAAATGATCAAAGCAATCAGATGATTTACTTAAAGTCATAAAGGGCAGAGAAGATGGACTTGTCTTCTCTTGGTCATCTATGCCCGCTAAATCCTAAGGAAAGACAGACGGCATCCTAGAAAGAAAGGGGGAATTTAAATATATATGTTTTTCACTTTAAAAGTAAACATATTACATATTTTGGAAAAAATAGAAAAATAAATTGCCCATTATCAAAACCATGTCAGCATTTAAAATGCTTCTTTTCCATCTTTTTTCTCCTTTCCATCTTTTTTTTCTTAATTATAAGCAAGGTATAATACACATTCTTCAATGAAGGATATTCTTTAAGATCTTTTTCCCTCCAGGAATTTTTGGTTCTTGGATGTGATTTTCACATTTTTTAGTCAAAGCAGTAGGCATTTCCTTGTACATCCAGCAAAGATTCTGACCCAGAGCTCCCAGATAGGAGCTCTGTAATATCCCAGCCTGCCCTGGGGTGATACCCAGAGAGTCAGGGTTGCTATGGAGACTGAGGGTAGCATGAAACCTCAGGATAAGTCATAATGTCAACCGTCTGTATGCACTGCCCGCAAAGTAGGTGTCCCAAAGGAAACTCTGGGGACTCACTTCTGTAGCTGGCTCACTTCTGTCAGCACAGAGGCTCTGAGCATGGAGAGCAATAGGGCAGCCATCTACAGGACCTAGGATTCTTGGGAAGTTTTCCTCTGGCTACCACAGGGACGTGGCTCTGTGGCAGCCCTCTCCATGAATTTGTTTCGCTTTTCTGCACTGTTTTTTGCAAAGCATCTTCCCCTCACCAGAAGCCTGTGTGCCTACATCTGGGAACAAAGAAATGCTCCCTACAAAGGCAGTCCCCGTGGGCATCCTTGTGTCAGACTCCCAACTCTGTCACTTACTAGCTGTGTGGCCTGGGTGCTATTTTAACCTCTCAGAACAGTTTCCTCATGTGGAAAATGAAAATAATAATTGTTCACATTCACAGAGTTGCCAAGAGAAGTGAATAGACATTTAGCTGAGTACCGAATACACAGAAAGAGCTCAGTATATGGTGGCTGTTGTTCTAGAAACCTTCTGCAGACAGCTAGTGAAGGGGGGCAAAGAGCAGCTGTCTGTGCAGTAGGTAGCTGGAGACCACATGTAAGAATGTGTCATTCATCTGGAATGTCCAAATTCCTGACTCTCTTAGTTCTTTGCAAGTGCCAGAGGAGCGGAGACACTGCCTGAGTCCTCTCCTGATCCTGCTCTCCTCCCCCCTCTTTCCTGGGCCATTTCCCAAGAATACAGAGGACCATACCAGGGGTAATACTCAGACTCCGTAAAGACCTAAACTGAAGCAATATAGTGCCAGCCAAGGGCTTCCCAGGTGGCACAGAGGTAAAAAAAATTCACCTGCCAATGCAGGAGACGAAGGAGACTCTGGTTTGATCCCTGGGTCAGAAAGATCCCTGAAGGTGGACATGGCACCCCACTCCNTCAGACTCCGTAAAGACCTAAACTGAAGCAATATAGTGCCAGCCAAGGGCTTCCCAGGTGGCACAGAGGTAAAAAAAATTCACCTGCCAATGCAGGAGACGAAGGAGACTCTGGTTTGATCCCTGGGTCAGAAAGATCCCTGAAGGTGGACATGGCACCCCACTCCAGTATTCTTGCCTGGAGAATCCCATGGACAGAGGAACCTGGCAGGCTACAGTCCATGGGGTTGCAGAGACAGACAAATGAGCAATGGCGCACAAGGAGCTGAAACAGAGTCTTTGGAGCTTCCTACGTGCCAGGTGTTACCACCTTGCTTCCTGGATTGTGGGGAGGCGAGAGAGGGGTCCTAGGAGAGGAGCCTGGGAAGCTGGAGCAATGGAGAGAATACTCAGCAGACCCTGGGCAAGGGTTCCTTACCAACTGATATGGAAATGATCAGTTTACACTTTAACAATGAATATGGCCAAACTATCATGTACCAACTGATTTATCCCCGGGTGAAACCCCTAAAGAACATAGAGACCACAGACTGTGTTAACCCCATCTGGGGCCCATGCCCTGTTGCAGAGTGAGTTGGGGAGAAGAACTTCATTGCCCAAGAGACTACTCAAGTGCTGAAACTCCCCTATCCATGTTATGCCTTGCTTGCAGTAGGAAGAAAGGACCCAGAAGTTGGATGATCCTAAGTCAAACACCACTGCGAATTTCTGCAGTGGGTTATCCGTGCTGACAACCCCAGAGACTGAGCCTGTAGGAAGAATATACCAAACCTAAAACTGCAGCCCAACACCAGCCACTTAGGCCCATTCGGTTTTTCATTCCACTAATACTCGTTAAGTCTACATTAAGTGCCAGACGCTATCCTGTGGGCTGGGACTACAACAGTGAGCAAGACCCACGGCGTATATGTACTCATGGAGCCAGACACAAAATTATAACACAGGGTGATACAGTGGGGAAAAGAGAGGGTGCCAAGGGAGCAAAGGAGTGCACCTAATCCAGAAGTCTCGCTGCAGGAAGTAGTGTCTAAGCCAAGGCCTGAGGATGAAGGGGGAGCTAGTCAGAAGAAGTGGGGGAAGCGTGGAAGAGCATGTGCAGAGACCAGAGACTGGCTGGGCCACTGGTGGGAGAAAACAGTTGAAATGGACTTGAATATAATCATGTCGTTGTGTCAAGTTTGGGGTGTAATTAATTCTAACATGTGGTCCTAGCTTCTTGCTTAACCAGAGAATGGCTTGGAAAGACTTATGTGTATGTACTTCTGCTTAGTCACTAAGTTGTGTCTGATTCTTTGCAACTTCGTGGACTGTAGCCTGTCAGGTTTCTCTGTCCATGGGATTCTCCAGGCAAGAATACTGGAGTGAGTAGCCCTTCTTCCTGACCCAGGGATCAAACTCTGGTTTCCTGCATTGCAGGTGAATTCTTTTACCATCTGAGCTACCAGGGAAGCCCTTGGAAAGACTATACCCCTGTAAATCAAAATTTCCAAGTCAAACGTGCAGGTTGGTAGGAACACCAAGTTAAGGGGTAGTGTCGCAAGGGGCTGAGTCCTGAACTGTGGATCACATAAACTCAGGTTCAAGTCCTAACTCTACTGACCTTGGCTAAGTTAATTCACCCTCTCTAGGCAGTAATTCTCTCATTTGAAAATGGAGAATATCGTTGGTATCTACTCTGTAGCCCAGTAGTAGATAGTGTTCAAATGAGATAGTATATGAAGTTCTCAACATGATGAATGGTATGGGGTTGATTCTCATTATTAAAAATACTTTTGTGGAATCCACTCCTAACTTAAACATTATTTTGTGCCCAATAATCCCAAGTGCTTTTTAGAACAGAAGTCCAACCTAATCCAAACATCATAGCTAATAGTTATTGAGAATTTACATAGACCTGCCCAGACCTACACTCCTTACATGGGTTACTTTAATTAATCCTCATGAAAACCTAATAATGGAGGTGCTACTGTTTTCCAGGTTTTACAAACTGGGAAACCAAAGCAGAGAAGTTTAGTAACTTGTCTCAGATCATTGAAAGATGAAAAATCCAGAACACTGACAATATCAAATGCTGGCAAGGATGTGAGGAAACAGGAACTCTCACTCATGGCTAGCGGGAATGCAAAATGTTATTGCCGCTTTAGGAGACAGTTTGGCAGTTTTTGACAAAACTAAGCATTTCTTTCCCATATGGTCCAGCAATCATGTTCCTTGGCATTTACTCAAACCAATATCCACACAAAAACCTGCACACAGATATTTACACATCATTGCCAAACCTGGAAATAACCAAGATATTCCTCAGTAGGTGAATGTGTAAATTGTGATATATCCAGACAATAGACTATCAGTTGGTGCTAAAGAGGAATGAGTTATCAAGCCATGAAAAGGCATGGAGGAAACTTAAAAGCATATTACTAAGTGAAAGAAGACAATCTGAAAAAAACTACATACTGCACAACTCCAACTATATGACATAAACAGCAAAACTATGGAGACGGTAAACAGATCAGTGGTTGCCTGTTACAAGAGAGGGAGAGATGATAGGCAGAACTCAGGATTTGCGGGGCAGTGAAACTGTATTCTGTATGATACTACAACAGGGAATTCACAGGGANTTGGTTTGTGGTCTTTCAGAGAGCCAGACATCTCCAGATTCCCAATCAACTCATATAACATAGTCTCGTAATCACATAGCTGCCCTTTTGTCATATAAATAGACTTTCCTATAAATAGACTTCCTGAGGAATCATCATAGGTATCTACAAGCAGAAACTAGAGCAACTCCAGGGTCCCTGCTTCTCCAAGATGATGTCTCCACTGTACTTCACCTGGATCAAAGAAATCCTGAAAAAATAGAGACAGATGAGTGAGCTCATGCTGTCAGCCCCACCCTGTTTCAATACATCTCACTCCAGCTTCAGCTCATCAGTGTGTAGAGGATGGTAGGTGTCAGTCAACGAGAGACCATGTCACGGCAGAGGCTGTGCCAAGCTCCCCTTAGCTTTCCATGCCCTGATAATCTAAAAGACACCAGAGTCACCAGGACCAGCTTTATCATCCTTGTTCAGTGGTCACTTGCAATGCACCAGACTTTTTGATAGCTCANCAGTGTGTAGAGGATGGTAGGTGTCAGTCAACGAGAGACCATGTCACGGCAGAGGCTGTGCCAAGCTCCCCTTAGCTTTCCATGCCCTGATAATCTAAAAGACACCAGAGTCACCAGGACCAGCTTTATCATCCTTGTTCAGTGGTCACTTGCAATGCACCAGACTTTTTGATAGCTCATTGAGTCCCAAAGTTGTGAGTTTGTTCCATCAGTTCTAGAAGTTCTATATTACCAGTAGTTTTAACAATGTGGCTGGAGCTGACCACAAACTTGGGCAAATATTGACATTCTTTAAAGGTGTGAGGTGGTATCAGCCAAGTATTGATAAGCAAGTTTGCAGTGGGAGAGGGAAATTTGACAAGAATTAAGCGTCTGTCTTTCAGGTTGTTATTGTCATTTAATCCCCACCATGATATTAATATCATCTCCAGTTTATAAATGTAGAAAGACTTTCAAAGAGGCTCAGCAAGGTCCCCAAGGCCAGAAAGGCAGGAAATGGTAGAACTAAACTTTCACCCCTAACTTCCAGCCCCCACACACCAGACATTCCCAGGGCAGGCAATGCTGGTTTCCTGCCTAACCTCTCCTTTCTTTCTTGTTGATAGGCTCCTGGTTGCATTGAGGCAGCAGTGTGCCCAGCTTCAGATGACCCCAGAATTTAGTAGCATCTACCACCCTCTGAAATCACCTCCAGCAACTGGGCTGATGCTTGAAGGACAGCTCAGAATTCACTTCCTCGGAAACCATCTTACACGCAAGAGTCAGTAAGACAGAGATCACTGCATTTTCAGCACACTTCTGTTCTACGGGGTAAACCAACTCTTATAGATTAACCTGGGATACCACCATTTACAGCATAATTTCTGGAAAAATGCATTATGCGGCCCCATGGACTGTAGCCCACCAGGCTCCTCCATCCATGGATTTCTCCAGGCAAGAATACTGGAGTAGGTTGCCATTTTCTTCTTCAGGGGATCTTCCCAATCCAGGGATCGAACTTGGGTATCCCACATTGTAGGCAGATGCTTTACCATCTGAGCCACCAGGGAAGTCCTATTAAAAGATCTACGTACCTGCTATTCCGTACCCCCTACTCACCCAAAAAACAAAAGAGACTTTGTGATTCCTTTTTAAAGTTCAAATCAATTCAGAGTTTACAGGCCCAAACCCAAAGCTACTTTCTTATTAACCAGCCCCTTCTTGGGCTTCCCTGGTACTTCAGACAGTAAAGAATCTGCCTGCAATGCAGGAGACCTGGGTTTGATCCCTGGATCGGAAGGGTCCCTTAGAGAAGGGAATGGCAACCCATTCTTGCCTGAGAGGACAGAGGAGCCATGGACAGAGGAGCCTGGTGGGCTACAGTCCAAAGAATCATAAAGAGTTGGACATGACTGAGCAACTAATACTTCACTTATAGAAAGATCTAGAAATATGAAAAATACCAAAAGGGTACTCCAAAAAGTATACTTAAATATGATGTATTTCTATCCAATCTTACTTCACTTGATTAAATTGAAAGACAATCTTCCCTATAACTGAAAAAGAAATCTATTCTAGTCAAGAATATGCATTTTCCAGTTACGGTGCCTCATTTCCTGCAAGACTTCCCGCCATTAGGGTAGCCCAGGGTTTGTTAACCTCGGCACTGTTGCCATTTTGGGCCAGATAATTCTTTGTTGCAGGGCTGTCCTGTGCATTGGAGAATGTTTAGCATTCTCTATCCTACAGATGCCAGGAACACTTTCTCTCTTAGCTATGACAACCAGGACTATCTTCAGACATCGCTAACCAAAGGGCAAGCCCATCACTAGTTCAAAGTCACCGGCAAAGGCTAATAAACTAGAAGGCTCTATTTACTCAAAAGGCTGCACTAAACCTTATAGAGCCAGGAAACACACCCATGAAGTAAGAAGGACTGAGCCTTCTAGAAGACAGAGTGTTCTGATAGCAAATCCTACTCCCTAAAGCAGGGAGCAGAGGGTTGCTGAACCATCACTTGGCTGTAATCACAAGGAAGGTCCATTACCCAAGCCACCAAGAAACACAGCTTCAGAGAGCGGATCCCCTGGTGCTCGTTCCCAGGGATGGTGAGTGAGACAGAGTCCCCTCAGGGCCCATCTTCCTGGCCTGGTTCCTTTCACTCACACTCAGGCTATAAAAAGGCTGCCTTTCCCACTTCTGTTCGTTTTCCCCCACCCCAGCCCTCCACCCAGGAGTCGAGAGTGGCGTAGATGGAGCTCCTTCAGGGCTTGTGTTTCATTTCACTGCTCACTTCTGAAGCCTCCTTTCTCAGGACAGTTGTCTGAGCTCAGCAGTGCTGCTGAACAGATTCCAGCAGTTCAGCATTGAGTGAGGATCTAATCAGCTTCACAGAGTACTCTGGGAGACATCTCTGGAATCCAGCTTTGGAGAAGTCCACCAAGCGGGCACATTTTGTCATCCTAGGCTGAAATCTCAGGGGAAACCCTCATCTTCCACCCTGGCATTGCGCATTAGGAAAGCACAAAATTTGAGTTTACCCAAAAAGTTACCAAGCACATATGAGCTCTTGCCCAGGTTATTCCAACCCTGTATGTATCTTGTTAACTTATCTCAATAAATTCTGAGTCTTTCTCAGAGTCACTTTCTTTTACCACAATGATCATTGATGGTAGAAAAAATAAATATAAGTATATATTTAGTCACTGGCTAGCAGCAATTTGAGTTTACATGATCAAACAGAGTAATACATTTTTCGTTCACTCAAATGCTCCAGGAGGGCCAGGAACTCTGTTGTTGGTTCTTTGGTTATTTGTTGAGTAAATTAATGTCCACTTTAGGGTGCTATCATTAGGGCTAAGAATTCAACAATGAATAGGATTGATACAAGCCCTGCCTTCAGGCAGTTCTGCCAAAGAAGAGCAAGAGAACAAAGAAGTAAACAAAACAATCACAAATTGTGGTAAGAGCTAAGTGGAGTGAAACTGGGGAGCAGAAGCAGCCAGAACAAATAGGGTGGTCAGGGAGATCCTCTTCGTGGAAATGCCCATTAAGCTGAAACCTGAAGAAGAGGAGCTGGCCTGAAAAGATTTTCAGGGGACACACACATACACATATACACACACATGCAAATCACAGGCACACATACACACATAAATACACATGCACACATGCAGAGATACACATATGCACACACCTATACACACACATACATATGCAATACATTCATACATACATATGTATCCACATGAATACACACACATGCAGATATGCACATATACATACACATTCATACACCCTTGGGTTCAAGGGAATATTTCAGGGCTGAGTGAAAAGACTAGCACAAAGGCCCTGAGACTTGGTTGTGTATATTACTCATTGAAAAGAAGGTAAAAAGATACTATTACTCATAATAATAGTATTGACCATAACATAGGGTGATACATATATAAGAAGACACTGAACTAGTAATGGTGCTGGATGAGATAGGAAAAGAAAGATCTTCATTCCTGGGTTTAACCCTGGATGTAATCCCAGATATATAGATTTTATAACTATGGGCTTAGAAGTATTTTTTATTTTACATTTTTTTATTATTTATATTATTTTTTAGGGAAAATTGTGATTAAAATGCCAACCAGAAAAGTAATTTATTGCTAATTGTTCTATATCTGAAACTCTCCACCTCTACTCTCCTTTTCTCAATAAAACAATTACTTTTACACTGAAATTATATGTTTACAAACTATATATCACACTATTAATTCATTATAAGTACAAACATATATACAAAACTCCAGGTTTTTACAAAAGTTATTGTCTATTGCAGTACTGAGATAAATTAAATCTGTGCTCTTTTCTTATCTTTGGTGCCATCTTTATCATTAGGGGCTTCCCTGGCAGCTCAACTGGTAAAGAATCTTCCTGCAGTGCAGGAGACCCTGGGTTGGGAAGATCTCCTGGAGAAGGGAACAAGCTACCCACTCCAGTATTCTGGCCTGGAGAATTCCATGGACTGTATAGTCCATGGGGTTGCAAAGAGTTGGACACGACTGAGTGATTTTTACTTTCACTTTAGCATTAAAAATTTTTTTCTGTGTGCAAGTCAATGCCTCCTTCACTAGGCAGCTATCATGAGCCCACTGATTTCTGCTAGCTGAGGATGTTCCGGTTGCCAGGCACTGAGGTAGAGACAGCCGGATCCACCAGGGAGCGAGTCCCAGCAGATCTCTGCCCTCGTGGTGATTAAAGTCCAGTGCATGCAGGGAAATTGGCAGTCAACAAATGGTTGCACACTGAAGGACTGGCAGCACATTATAAAATCAGCAACCCAGTCTGAAAGGTCAGGAAATGTCATGTAGGATGGGACAGCACTAACGACCAAGGGAAGAGAGGGGTGGGGGTGGCGTAGGGAGAGCATTCCTAACCCAGGGGGCTGCGCATGGGGGGCCCTCACTAGGGGATGTGCGAGCAGGTGGGGAAGGGAGGTGCTGGCACATTCGAGTCGGACGGGAGGATAGCGCCCACGGGCGGGGGCGGGGCGGAGAGACGCACAAAGGCCAGATCCTGGCTGAGGAGTCTGTGCCCAGACAGGCGGTGGAGAGTGGTGATACTTGGATGATCCCACAAGGACAGGCTACTGCAGACAAGTGGGAAATTGGTGGGGTGGGGCCAGGGAGGGCCCAGTGGACAAGGGCAGCAGATGAAGAGGAGAGATGAATTGATCTACGCCATTTTCTGGAAGCCTCAAGTTCTCAATCCCAGAAGCAATGGAGGAGATGTGAGCACGGAGCCTTGGGGAACCTCCCAGGAGACGGGCATAGCTGGGAGCAGATGTCTCTCCCCATCTCTCACTTGCCCTCTGACCCTCAGTCCACCCTTCAGACATTCTTTTTCTGACTTTTATCATCAACTTGGCTGAACTGAGCCATGAACATCCACAAGTTCTTGGAGATAAACTTGCACAAAGCCCTCTGGAGTGATTGGCCAACAGTGATTGTCGCATGTCGTGTTCTAGATATTCACAGACATCTGTGGCCAGAGGTTGCAGTTCTCCCAGGGACTTTGGCAAGAGTGTGCCGTGGATCTGTGAAATGCCATTGAATCGGCAGGCTGTCCCTCTGCCTGTCAACATATCAACAACATACAGTGGGTCAACAATCCAACCATGGTAATAATTAATCCATAATTAATAATACTAATTAACCCATAATCCACATTGCTTCCTGAGGGACAGTTTACTCACTTTAAACCTGATACAAATGCATGAAAAATGAGAGTGACACAAAGTCCCCCCGAAAACTGNCCAGCCAGCCAAAGAAAGCCATGACCTCTGCAGCCCTCAGCACTAACACCATCTTTAAAAACCCTTCCCCGAAAGCCATCAGGAAGTTGGGGTCTTGTGAGTATGGGCTCCATTCTCCTTGCTCGGCCCTGCAATCAGCACTTACTTTCCTTCACCACACCCTAGTGTAGGTAGACTTGCTTTGTTGTGTGAAGGGCAAGCTGACCAGAGTCCAGTTCAATAGCAAGGGCAGGACAAACCTGGAAGACAGATGAAATCCACTCGAAAGGGTTAAATGGTTTCAGCTCCCAGAGGCAGACAGTGGGAAGAGGAGGGGCTGCCTGTCTGCACTGCCAGTAAGAAGGATGGGATCCTTTCTGCCCTGGAAAATGGTGAGTCCTGGTGCTGGAATCCAGTGGAAGAAGAGGGGAGGGTGAATGGGGCTTCTGTAGAGCAGCAAGAACCACACAAGCACAGGGATGTGCAGACCTGCCTGGTCTTCCCCATCTGGGCTGCCCCCCAGAAGTGCCCACTTGAGGTTTTCCGTCTGCTTTAGGTCTTAACAGTGCATGTTGAGAAAATGCAATCTAGAGAGAGCCCCCAAGGGCTGCTGATAGCTACTGGGGGGAAGAAAAAGAATGGCTGCAAAGACAGCAAGAAGAAAGGGAGGCAAGACAGCCGGTGAGGGGGTAGGACTAGGAAAACAATGGCAGGCAGCTGGGGCAGGGCAGCTGTACCACCTCTCCATTCTCCAGGAGTCCCCTGGGGTGGTACAGAGGCAGTGCTCAGGGAGAGGGCATTTGGGGCCCTGTTCTGAGTAGGAGGAAAAGGCAGGCAGAGGGGGTCTTAAGAAGAATTTGCTGGGCATCACGAAAGGGATCTCTCCTCTGTCAGCTTCCTGAGTGCCTGTGATAAAGATCTAAATTGGATTTCATTCACTATTTTGGGATGTTCTATGACTTTTTTTTGATACAACACCAAGTCAAAATGGGGTCCCAGGTTACCTTGAACTTGATTGCATACAGCAAATAGCATATGCCTGTATATGCATTTATACAGATAATAAGTACATTACACAGTAACTCAATGAGGTGGAGCCTGAGATGATTCCAGTTTTACAGACGAGGAGCCCAAGGCCCAGAAAACTTTGTCCAAAGCTTCCAAACTAATAAATAACAGAATCCAAGGACTTNGATTGCATACAGCAAATAGCATATGCCTGTATATGCATTTATACAGATAATAAGTACATTACACAGTAACTCAATGAGGTGGAGCCTGAGATGATTCCAGTTTTACAGACGAGGAGCCCAAGGCCCAGAAAACTTTGTCCAAAGCTTCCAAACTAATAAATAACAGAATCCAAGGACTTCTCTGGCAGTCCCATGATTAAGACTCTGAGCTTCCAATGCAGGGGGTGCCAGTTCAATTTCTGGTGATGGAACCAAGATCCCACATGACTTGTGGAGCAAGTAAAAGTAAAGAAAGTTTTGGGAAATAAATAAATAATTGCCGGAGGTGTTCCCAGGTGGCCCAGTGGTAAAGAATCTACCCGCCAATGCAGAAGATGCGGGTTCAGTCTTTGATCCAGGAAGATCCCACATGCTGGGGAGCAGCTAAGCTCATGTGCCACGACTTCTGAGCCTGTGCTCGAGCCCGGAGCTGCAGTTACTGAGCCTGTGGGCCACAAATACTGAAGCTGTCCTCGCGCCTAGGGCCTCTGTTCGAGAAGCCACGGCAATGAGAACCCTGCACACCACAACTAGAGTGTAGTACCCACTTGCTGCAACGAGAGAAAAGCCTGTGCAGCAAGGAAGACACAGCCCAGCCAAAAATAAAATAATTTTTTTTTTTTTAAAAGACTCCACCTAACAAGGCAGGAGACACAGGTTCTATCCCTGGATCAGGAAGATCCCCTGGAAGAGGAAATGGCAACCCACTTCAGTATTCTTGCCTAGAAAACTTCATGGACAGAAGAGCCTGGTGGGATATAGTCCATGGGGTTGCAAAGAGTCAGACATGACTGAACACANAGACACAGGTTCTATCCCTGGATCAGGAAGATCCCCTGGAAGAGGAAATGGCAACCCACTTCAGTATTCTTGCCTAGAAAACTTCATGGACAGAAGAGCCTGGTGGGATATAGTCCATGGGGTTGCAAAGAGTCAGACATGACTGAACACACCACATACACACACACACACACGCGTGCACACACATACATGGAAAAAAAACAAACAGAATCCAGCTTCAAACTGTACAAGTTCTTTTTAATGATGAAACATTTGCTTTTTATTCTAAACTCCGCTCTCTACTGCCATTTCATACACTGAAATAAGATCATAGAAATCTGAATCATAAATCTAAATTATAGGTTATAGTACTATGAAAACTTTTCTTTTTTACTTTTAAGTACATAACAGAACCAGGCTAACCAAATACTACCTAGTAGAAGTCCTGTTTTGGTAGATTGTTTTCATTTCATTTCAATGTTTACTAGTAACTGATGGAAATAGCATTTATCCATTGTTTAACTGACATACCATTTTTTCTGAGTAAATAGTATTATTATCTGCTGATCAGCTGTCACATTGAATGTTTCTTTGAAGGGTTTAAGATTATAATCCTTCCATTCAAATTCTTCTAACATTACACAATTGTTTAGGAAATGAGTCATGTTCCAGGTCTGGGAAATCCACATATATTCCTGTTAATTGTCTGCTTTAAGAAACTGCTCATGTAGATACGGGAAGAAAAATTAATCATATAGGAAGAAATAGTCATGTAGATATAGGGAGAAAAATTAATTATACACAGTCAAACAGCCATTAGAGGGTGCCTGACCACAGGCTAGTTGTGATGGGTATTTGTGATTTCTTTCAGCTGTCAGTATACAACTCTTCCCAGTGGTCACGTATGGTTTTGAGAGCTGGACCGTAAAGAGAGCAAATGCCAAAAGAATTGACGCCTTCAAACTGTGGTGCTGGAGAAGACTCCTGAAAGTCTCTTGGACAGCAAGAAAATCACACCAGCCAATCTTAAGAGAGATCAACCCTGAATATTCACTGGAAGGACAAATGCTGAAGCTGAAGCTCCAGTATTTTGGTCATCTGATGGGAACAGAGGACTCATTGGAAAAGTCCCTGTTGCTAGGAAAGATTGAGGGAGGAAGGAGAAGAGGGCATCAGATGATGAGATGGCTGGACAGCATCACTGATGCAATGAACATGAACTTAGGCAAATTCCAGGGAATGGGGAGGGACAGGGAGGCCTGGCACACTGCAGTCCATGGAGTCATAGAGTTGGGCACAACTGGGCGACTAAACAAAAACAAACAGCATACAACTCACCTTCCTGTGTTTGAGGAATTTCTCACCTTATGAATCTTGGTGGTGGAAAAAAGCCACTCTCCATCACAGAATCCAAAACCTCAACCCTAGCCTCCCTTAGGTTAGTGTGGGCATGTGGCCAATGAAATCTCTCCATCAGATTCAACTGTCAGTGATGCAAAGAAGCAGGGCCTATGAAAAATTCCTTCCAGGGCAGGGAAGGGAGGGGGAGGGAGGAGGCAACATTCATGTTTAGGGGTAGCATTCAGCACCAGGGAGTCAAAGGGAGAAGCAGAAGGGTTGAGCCCAGGAGTGCCAGTTCTGCAGAGTTAGGACATGATTCCGGCTGCAACATCCAAGCCAGGCCCCTCAGGATACTCAGGGAGCCTGTGAGCACGTCCTAACACCTTGTCATAAATTCCTGTTCCCTGAATTATCCAAAGACGGTTTCTACTGCATTGAAATTAAGAACCCCCATACTAGAACTGAAACTTGAAGTATCTGAAGACCCAACATCAGTTAGTTATGGACCAAATTTTTGTGTAGACACCTCAGTGGAGGAGTCCGGAGTGAAAGCCAACAGGTGCACATGGTCAGACACGAGTTTGCACTTGGTTTCAGGCTTGAAAGGGATGAGTTATCTTCTGGACCACTCTTCGTGAAGGCCCAGGACCCTGGTTTTGGACTTCTCAGCATCCAGCACCATGGTTCCCATGAGTTCTAACAAAGGAAATACCAGCTCCACCTCAAAACTAACTACTGGAACACAAAGCAGTTTCTGTTTTCTGTTTTTGAGAGTCGTTTGCTTGTCTTTGGCAACATGGATGGTCTTTTCTTCGAGATGTGTATATTTGTTCCTAAGAATGTATTGTCCTTTTGATTCAGGCTGTTTTTCTAGGGGCCACTTTGATCATTTCATACTGGTTTATCATGGGGGCTGAATCCGCTAGAGTGGAGTGAAGGAATCCAGTAGAGTGTAGTGAAGATTAGCCATATTCTTCCTACCTCTTCTTTCACGCACACCGTGCGTATTCCTATCCCAACCTCCAGATGGCATCTTGGGCAGATCCTACAGCTTTCTTGACACTGAGATTTTGAAATGTTTAGCCAAATCTATATCAACACTTTAACATCTCATCCAGCTTCACACTTATTTCTGCCCATCTGTGGCCTGGCCTGTGGCTTGGGGACCACCAAAGAGAAAGGAGCTGGCACTGGAGGTGAAAGGTACATGTCTTTTCTTTCTCTCTTTTGATCCACTTGCCCTTTTCCACCTGCTCTCCTACCCCTTGACCTGCTAGGGGTTGGGCCCAGCAGGAGGGAGAGGTGATTTCCTTCACTCTGGATACACAATCTTGTTGGGCTGGCCAAAAATTTCACTGGGGAAGACGGTACAAAAAGACCCGAGCGAACTTCTTGGCCAACCCAACAATTCTCCTTTGGCAGAAACTTGCCTTCTGTTATGGCAGATATTCAATGCTGGCCGTTTCCCAGAGGTTCTTTGAGGACGCTCCACACTGCATTCCCCCGGCGCAGCAGTGCACCCTTCTGCCAGCAGCTCATAGAACTCTGGGAAACACTTAGGTTTACTAGTCTGTTAAAGAATATGACAAAGAATGAATAATCAGATGAAGACACACATAGGGCAAGGTTTGGAAGGGTCCTGAGCACAGGATCTTCTATCTTCATGGAGGTGGGGTGTGTCATCCTCCCGGCTTGGACGTTTTCACCCACCTGGAAGCTCCCTGAGTCCCCTAATCCCTGGATTTTATGAAGAATCTCCTCACATTGGCCTGATCCATCGTTAACTCCATCTCCAGCTTCTCTGCCTTCTCTGGAAGATGAAGGAATGGGGACAAACATTCCAAGCTTCCACTCATGACTGGGTTTTTCCAGTGACCAGCCCCCATCCAGCAGCCACCCAGGACCCCACCCAAAGTTCCTTGTTAGAACAACTATGTTCCTAGCGTTCTTATCACTTAGGAATTCACAAGGGTTTTAGGAACTCTGTGTCTGGATGGGTTCAAAGGCCAAATATTAGAACAAGAGGTGCTCCTCATGGGGTTCCCTGGTGGATCAGTGAAAAGAATCCCCGGCAATGCAGGATCAACCCTTGATCCGGGAAGATCCCGTGTGCCTCAGAGCAACTAAGCCTGTGCGCCACAACTATTGAGTCTGTGCTCTAGAGCTGGGGAGCTGCAACTACTGAGGCCTCATGCTGCTGCTGCTGAAGCCCGCATGTGCTAGAGCCCGTGCTCCACAACAGGGGCAACCACCGCAATGAGCAGCTTGCCGTGTGCAACTAGAGCACCGCCCCCTTCCACAAGCGGAGAAAAGCCTGAGCAGAAACGGAGACCTAGCACGGCCAAAAATAAATAAATAAGTGAAGCTGCTCCTCGTGGTCTTTTCACACAGGAAGGGAATGTATAAGGGCTTTCGGAGCTCTGTACCAGAAAGCAGGGGTAGAAACCAATATACATATATTCTCTGTTCTCTTACAACTGCCCACATTTTAGGGTTGCTGTAAGAATTAAATGAGCTAGTAATACTGTAGCCAGTACACACGTGTTACAGCTCACTCTGAAAACACTGCAGAAAATTAGTTAAGCCTTTCTGCTGTTCTCACCATTGTTTTTGTTTCTTGGTTTCTTTTATTCTGTTTATTTCAGTCTCCATCTTTCATGCAGAAGGCTTGTCTCGTGTGTGGTTATCCTTAGCGACCTGCTCATATTTAGGGGCTGGCATTGAAGTGCTGAGTGAAAGTGTGTGTAAGGGCAGTTTGTCAGCTGGTGTGACTTAACTCCACTCTGATAGAACTGGACACTCTGTGAGATCAGGGTCTTATCTATTAGCAACGAGATTCCCTGCATCTAAACACAACAGGTGCTCAATAACTATTTACTGTTATTCTTAAACCTGAGACTTTTCTCATCTGAAAACTGAGGTGAAAAATCTTTACCTGGCAGAGGTTGTGAGAAGAGATAATATACATAAGCACCAGCATGGTGCTTAGCATTTAGTTATAAATAATAGTGGGCAGCAATCATTATTATCCCTATCATATAAGGGCAGCAGCTTTATGACCATTTGTGGTCACACTGACCATGCTAAATATAGAGCCAAAGCACAGTACCTGTTGAGAGGCTAGTTATTACAGGACAGATCATCAAAGCAAGGAGAGGGCTTAAGATAATAGCTCTTGACATTCAATGTGTAGAGAGCCCAAGGATACCGGCTTTAGTCTCAACTGAGAAGAAAGAAGGTGAGTAGTGATGCTATATCACCGAATAGCTCTGTAGAATGGCCATTCCCATGGGATGCTCCTCTATTGCTCAGTGAATCTGCTATAAGCAATTTAGCAGGAAAGGCATTTGTTGTTCCTGTTGTTTAGTCATGAAGTCATGTTCAACTCTTTTGCAACCCCATGGACTGTAGCCCATCAGGCTCCTCTGTCTATGGGATTCCCCAGACAAGTATATTGGAGTGGGTAGCCATTTCCTTCTCCAGCAGATCTTCCCAACCCAGGAACTGAACCCATGTCTCCTGAATTAGCAGGTGGATTCTTTACCACTGAGCCAGCCGGGAAGCCCATGGAGGAAGTTAAATGGTGTGTCAGCTCTTCTTGCAAACCCTAACACTCTATAGAGAGCAAGCAGGCTGTTATAAATGGAAACAACTCATTTCTTTTGGAAATGGAAGCAATCCATTTCTTTTGGAATACAGTTTTTGGAAGTAGTAGATGTATGTAGTTTATAAAAAATCGAACGGTACAAGAGGGTGTAAATGGAAGAGTCAGCATTCCTATCACTCCAAACCTTCAGATTCTCTTCCCTAGAGGTAATCACTGGTATATCTTACAGACACTTTTGTGCATAAGCAAGAATATATGCATATTTTTTTGCAGATGGGATGGTAGAAAAAAAAAACTTCTGAAGGTTTTTTTTTGCCTTTATCCTAAATATCTTTGCATATCAGTATATATAGATTTATAGATTGCTCTATTCATTAGGATAATGTAAGAGATAAGCCCCAAGCTCTTGATGCCCTAACATAACTGAAAGTTTCTCATTTACCTAAATCCACTGGTGGAAGTGTATGTGGGAGGCAGAAATCCAGGACACCCAGAACTTTAACGTGTGAATCCCACATACTTGGTGGCTTCTAGGGTCACCCTGGGTGTTAGACGCAGAAAGAGTACAGAGAAAGTTGAGGTTTGTTTTAAATAAACCAGGCCTAGAAATATTTTATATCACTTCTTTTCATTCCATTGGCCAAAATTAGCCTAACTGCCCTAGACTAGTGCTAGGAAATGTCCCAGATGGACAACTGGTTCCCACAACTTCATTCTATGGAAGGAAGCACAAACCTTCGTTGAGCCACATCCGATGCAGGTGCTGGAATACATCCTCGTTTATTTATGCTTTAGAAGGCTGGTTCTTCTCTTTCTGCTGCTTTTCTACTTGTCTTTGTCAAAGATAAATTGGTTAAGTGTGGAAAACTATGGCAACCCACTCCAGTATTCTTACCTGGGAAATCCCATGGACAGAGGAGCCTGACATGCTGTAGACCACAAAGTAACATGAAAGGGTCAGACACAACATAGCAACTGGACAACAAAGAAAGAAGAAATAAGAAAATGGACACTTGTGGAGTGTATACACTAGTCCAGATACACCAATGAAGAGCCTTTAAAGGATACCTATCTTTGACCCAGTGACACTTCTAAGGACATTTCCTAAAGAAATTAGTGGATAACTGCTCACACTGTTTGTACAAGGATATATATATATATAATAGTGAAACATTGTAAGCAACCAAGATGCCAAACAAGAAACCTGTTTAAATAACAGTGCATCCATATAATGGAATGATTTACAGGTGTTTAAAATAATTGCATGGATACCTGTAAACATAAAAATGTCCAAATTTTATGATAAAAAATGACTCCTAAATAGTATATGAAATTTTTTAAAACAAATTGATTACTTGTAGCAAGAAGGCTGGAGGACATCTGCTAAAATGTTTACAGTATTCATCTCTGATGGGTGTGACTGGGAGTTTTTTACTTTCTTCTTTTACACCTTTATGTAATGTCCCAATGTTTTATCATTAGAAAAAACAGTGAAGCTACTTTCAGTTTGAAACAAACAACAAACGTAAAGAGCACTGGGGTTTAGGCAACGGAAAACAAGTGTGTGAGAACCCGCCTCCAGGACCCTGGCTGTCACCGGACACTCAAGTTGCTATCAGGAGCACTTTTCTCTGTTGAAGTGACTGGCTTTTGTCATGCAATCCCCAGGTTATAATGAGAGGGGAAGACACGCTTCAGGGCAGAAGCAGCAGCCCCACGGTTGGTGGGCTGCGGCTTGCCATGGGGAACACCATCAGGGCCTTCGTGGCCTTCATCCCTGCTGACCGCTGCCAGAACTACGTGGCCAGAGACCTCCGGGAGATGCCGCTGGACAGGATGGTGGATCTGAGTGGGAACCAGCTACGCCGCTTCCCTGTGCACGTATGCTCCTTCCAGGAGCTGGTCAAGCTCTACCTGAGCGACAACCGCCTCAACAGCCTGCCTCCAGAGCTGGGGCAGCTGCAGAACCTGCAGATTCTGGCCCTGGATTTCAACAACTTCAAGGCTCTGCCACAGGTGGTGTGTACCTTGAAACAGCTCTGCATCCTCTACCTGGGCAACAACAAACTCTGCGATCTCCCCAGGGAGCTGAGCCTGCTCCAGAATCTCCGGACCCTGTGGGTCGAGGCCAATTACCTCACCAAGTTGCCGGAGGTGGTCTGTGAGCTGAGTCTCCTTAAGACGCTGCACGCTGGCTCCAATGCCCTGCGTCTGCTGCCAGGCCAGCTCCAGCGCCTCCGGGAGCTGAGGACCATCTGGCTCTCAGGTAACCTGCTGACAGACTTCCCTCCTGTGCTGCTTCACATGCCTTTCCTGGAAGTAATCGATGTAGACCGGAACAACATCCGCTATTTCCCCAGCCTGGCCCACCTGTCAAGCCTGAAACTGGTCATCTATGACCACAATCCTTGCAGGAACGCACCCAAGGTGGCCAAAGGGGTGCGTCGAGTGGGAAGATGGGCAGAGGAGACCCCAGAGCCTGACCCTAGAAAAGCCAGACGCTACGCATTGGCCAGGGAGGAAAGCCAGGAGGCGCAGCTACCTGCTTTGCCTCCTCCACTTCCTCCTACCAACTCCTGAGAAGCTTCAGTTGCAGGTCAAAGCCAAGGACAAGTCCAGCATCTTCTGGAGATTGCTCCATTAGAGTGCAGAGGATTGCTCTGGGCCATGTGGGGCATCTCTGCCAGCGGCAAATGGAACAGCATCAGATGGAATGCCTAACCCACAAAAAGAAAATACTCTTGGCTAAGAACATCTCTCCCAAAGGGAACTGTGTGCTATAGGTAGCATGACAACTTCTTTGCAAGAAAATCAGCCTCTCCAAACAGGTATTTTGAAACACCGGAAAGAAAGGCTGGATACTCTGGCCTCCCCGTCTCTAGAACTGGCTGGTCGTGAGGCTCACGCGCTTCTCAAATCAGGTGTAAGTTACAGAACTCATCTAACAATTCAGGTGGCCTGTCTCCAGTCCTCTGCCGGGTGTATTTTCATACTATGAATGACCATAAATGGCATGAAAATATTCATGTTACTTAAAATATTCAGGTTACTTAAAAATGATATGCCTACCTAGTCAGTCAGATTCACAGAAACTCTTTACTGTTGCAAAGGCTGGAGATGAAGCTTTTCCCCTGCAATTCAGTGGCTGCTGACACCCCTGCTGGAGTCCAGCTGCCACTTTGAACTTGACTGTGGTTCATGCTAATTTCACTCATTTTCCTTGTAAAGATTTGACCAAAGGTCCACTCCCACCTGTTTACGGTCATTGGCAATGATGAAAGTCATCTAGAAAATAGAACCTCTTTGGCAGGGTGGTCTCATTAAAATCAAGCCAAGGTGTAACTGGTTGCCTCAGTGGAACAGAATCCTACTGTTTACTTAACGGTAATGAACCAGGTTTGAATTAAATCCCTTTGCATGCAGGGACCACATTTCCAGAATCATATTAGGTAAAAAGTTGTGCAAAATCTGTTCGCTTGAAAAAAGCATTTGGAAATTGGAATTGCAGGTTGTAGTGTACATATAGGAAATGTCTGCCTCTTCAGCCCCACCATCTCTGCCTTCCCTGATTTGTTTTTGTATAGAATCTTTTGGTGGTCCATGTATAAACCTAGGTATTCAAGCTGCTACGTCTTTGAAGTATTACTATGTTAATTATGACCTTTTCTTCTCCCCATGAATATGTCAACTTTACAGAAACTGCTGTCAATGGGTAGTTTAATAACAATCCTTTTTGTCCTTGAACTCTTTCAGGCAAGTGTCATCTTGACTAAAACATATTGAAAACGTTAGCTTTTAAAAAGTACGCTCTCCATAAAAGCATCTTAACGCAGCAAAGTTCAGTTCTAAAACGACATTAGACAGAAGACTATTTTCCTGTTTTCCTTCCACAAATATTTCTTGCTAAACCTGAGGAAGTTTCATGGTTTCACATAATCTCTTCCTATGACCACCTTCCAGTCTGTAGAGTATTTGCAACCCATTGATTAGATGGCCAAAGTGTCCTTTTTATCACTAAATTGTCAAATACTTAACCCCTTTAACTGGAGAAGGAAATGGCAATCCACTCCAGCACTCTTGCCTGGAAAATCCCATGGACAGAGGAGCCTAATAGGCTACAGTCAATGGGGTCGCAGAGTCGGACACAACTGAGCAACTTCACTTAACTCCTTTAACAATGAGTCCAGATTTCTATTAGAAAGCTAGAATTTAGTCTTTACTTATTCCTAATGACTGCAATTAAACTATACTCAGCTGATACTAGAAACATTCTGCCAGGAAGACTGCCTTCTGAGAGGCATCACAGCTCGCCTTTAATGACTGTGACCTTCTTTTGACCTTCTCTACCCACTTTTAGGGGCTTCCCTGGTGGCTCAGAGATCAAGAATGTGCCTGCAATGCGAGACCTGGGTTCAATTCCTGGGTTGGAAGATCCCATGGAGAAGGGAAAGGCTACCCACTCCAGTATTCTGACCTGGAGAATTCTATGGACCATAAAGCCCATAGGGTCGCAGAGAGTGAGATATGACTGAGCGACTTTCACTCACTCCCCCTCCTAAGAGTAAGGGGCCCACTTTTTCCAAGGAAGCCACAGGTTGTAATATGGTTAAGAGCATGTCCCTTCAAACTACTGGAGATCAAATCCTACTTTGGTCATTTACTGGTCACTTACTTCTCTGTGGGCCTGTTTTCTAGTCAGTAAAATGGTGAGTTTCTGCCTCTTGGGGGCACTGTCAAGTTTAAACAAATTACTGTGTACGAAGTACATTGAACAATGTGTGGCAGGTTATGGCTAAAGTTTACTTAATGTGCTGTTTTACTGTCATATCATGGCCACACGACAAAACTTTTACCCTACAACCAGTGTAACTCCGTGTTTAAAGGAATAAACCATAAATAGCAAAAGAACAACAAAAAAATTTTTCTCAGTAAATTTTCAATGAATAGTATCTCTGGTCTTGAATATAAGACATACTACTGCAATGTGATCAAACACTTCTGCCTTACCTACATAGGAAAACACAGGTATAATTACAAATGATCTTTTTAAGATTCTAAATGAATATACCCTGCCCTGTTATTCTAGAATTTGCAAAATCATGAAAATACAAGAAAATGTGAGTTTCCCTTGGTACTAATCCCATTCCTATCATGAGAGCAAAAGACATGAGACTGAAGACATAAGTATGTGTCTGCTAGACAATTTACTCTTTTGTCACTGTAAACAACACGCACACACCCTTGTAATCTCACTACCTTAGAAAGAATAGTAATGCTATTTTTAAATGCTATTTTAAAGGGTGCTTTCCCCTCCTCCCTTCTGAGAACATGAAGCAGGTGATACTTATCTTTGAACCCCCAGTGCTTGGTAGTTCTACCACTGAATTTTGGAACTTACCACACACCTAGGCCACAGGACAGGGAAACACACTGACACTTACAAAGCACTATCCTCAGGGTCCTGTGTAAGTTAATTCATATAGTTTTGTCAATATCTCTTTGAAAGGTGTTATGTACTGCTCAAAATTTTTAAATGTGAAATCTTTATTGAGAATCAAAAAATGTTCTATAATAATACTACGATTAAAAGTGCTCTTTACATTTGTTTTAATGATGTTCTAAAACACTAGAGTAGGCACAAAACCAGGCAGACTTCAGTAAAGGATTTTATACAAAGTATTCTATTGACTTTTACGCCTCAGAGTTCTGACAAGAAAATGCGTATGTTAGGGTAACACAGGTAATTGTATTTAGCATTAAGTAACAGCAGCAGCTTAAAGCTCAACATTCAGAAAACGAAGATCATGGCATCTGGTCTCATCACTTCATGAGAAATAGATGGGGAAACAGTGTCAGACTTTTATTTTGGGGGGCTCCAAAATCACTGCAGATGGTGACTGCATACATGAAATTAAGACGCTTACTCCTTGGAAGAAAAGTTATGACCAACCTAGACAGCATATTCAAAAGCAAGAGACATTACTTTGCCAACAAAGGTCCGTCTCGTCAAGGCTATGGTTTTTCCAGTGGTCATGTATGGATGTGAGAGTTGGACTGGGAAGAAAGCTGAGCACCGAAGAACTGATGCTTTTGAACTGTGATGTTGGAGAGGCCTCTTGAGAGTCCTTGGACTGCAAGGAGATCCAACCAGTCCATTCTGAAGGAGATCAGCCCTAGGATTTCATTTCTTTGGAAGGAATGAAGCTAAAGCTGAAACTCCAGTACTTTGGCCACTTCATGCGAAGAGCTGACTCATTGGAAAAGACTCTGATGCTGGGAGGGATTGGGGACAGGAGGGCATAACAGAGGATGAGATGGCTGGATGGCATCACCGACTCGATGGACTTGAGTCTGAGTGAACTCCAGGAGTTGGTGATGGACAGGGAGGCCTGGCGTGCTGCGATTCATGGGGTTGCAAAGAGTCTGACATGACTGAGCATCTGAACTGAACAGCAGCAGCTGTCCCTACCCATATGGCCCAATGAACAGGAAACATATGTTACCAAAATGCAGGAAGAGCTGAGAGCCACGAAAAGAGGAGCTGCCCAGTAAGCTATAGCGGCAGGTCTCCAGGGTTGCAACCAATTCCAGAGAAAAAGAGCAAAAACAGGAAGAAAATGTCAACTCCCATTCCCCACCAGTGCCTCCTGAATTAGGCCATATAAAACCAGACTACAGGGAGTTGTAAGGCAGTCAGCAAAGGTAATAAGCCCCATGGCCTCCAAGCAGGCAAAGAATGGATTCTGACTTGAGAAGAGTAAAATAACCAGCACATATATTCTTCTTCTTCAAAGAAAAACAGAAGGCTACTAAAATGGACTTTAAAATCCTAAGCACTTAATTTCTATGCAGTTAGTATTAACATATATTCCAAAAATCTCCATGTCACAGAAGTCTTGTGAAAACTGAAAAACTTTCCATAACTGTTTCTGAGTTAAAAGAAACTCTATCCTAAAACTCTTACAGGAATTAGAGGGGTCTAGGTTGGTACTTTACCTNTTTGGAACTTACCACACACCTAGGCCACAGGACAGGGAAACACACTGACACTTACAAAGCACTATCCTCAGGGTCCTGTGTAAGTTAATTCATATAGTTTTGTCAATATCTCTTTGAAAGGTGTTATGTACTGCTCAAAATTTTTAAATGTGAAATCTTTATTGAGAATCAAAAAATGTTCTATAATAATACTACGATTAAAAGTGCTCTTTACATTTGTTTTAATGATGTTCTAAAACACTAGAGTAGGCACAAAACCAGGCAGACTTCAGTAAAGGATTTTATACAAAGTATTCTATTGACTTTTACGCCTCAGAGTTCTGACAAGAAAATGCGTATGTTAGGGTAACACAGGTAATTGTATTTAGCATTAAGTAACAGCAGCAGCTTAAAGCTCAACATTCAGAAAACGAAGATCATGGCATCTGGTCTCATCACTTCATGAGAAATAGATGGGGAAACAGTGTCAGACTTTTATTTTGGGGGGCTCCAAAATCACTGCAGATGGTGACTGCATACATGAAATTAAGACGCTTACTCCTTGGAAGAAAAGTTATGACCAACCTAGACAGCATATTCAAAAGCAAGAGACATTACTTTGCCAACAAAGGTCCGTCTCGTCAAGGCTATGGTTTTTCCAGTGGTCATGTATGGATGTGAGAGTTGGACTGGGAAGAAAGCTGAGCACCGAAGAACTGATGCTTTTGAACTGTGATGTTGGAGAGGCCTCTTGAGAGTCCTTGGACTGCAAGGAGATCCAACCAGTCCATTCTGAAGGAGATCAGCCCTAGGATTTCATTTCTTTGGAAGGAATGAAGCTAAAGCTGAAACTCCAGTACTTTGGCCACTTCATGCGAAGAGCTGACTCACTGGAAAAGACTCTGATGCTGGGAGGGATTGGGGACAGGAGGGGATAACAGAGGATGAGATGGCTGGATGGCATCACCGACTCGATGGACTTGAGTCTGAGTGAACTCCAGGAGTTGGTGATGGACAGGGAGGCCTGGCGTGCTGCGATTCATGGGGTTGCAAAGAGTCTGACATGACTGAGCATCTGAACTGAACAGCAGCAGCTGTCCCTACCCATATGGCCCAATGAACAGGAAACATATGTTACCAAAATGCAGGAAGAGCTGAGAGCCACGAAAAGAGGAGCTGCCCAGTAAGCTATAGCGGCAGGTCTCCAGGGTTGCAACCAATTCCAGAGAAAAAGAGCAAAAACAGGAAGAAAATGTCAACTCCCATTCCCCACCAGTGCCTCCTGAATTAGGCCATATAAAACCAGACTACAGGGAGTTGTAAGGCAGTCAGCAAAGGTAATAAGCCCCATGGCCTCCAAGCAGGCAAAGAATGGATTCTGACTTGAGAAGAGTAAAATAACCAGCACATATATTCTTCTTCTTCAAAGAAAAACAGAAGGCTACTAAAATGGACTTTAAAATCCTAAGCACTTAATTTCTATGCAGTTAGTATTAACATATATTCCAAAAATCTCCATGTCACAGAAGTCTTGTGAAAACTGAAAAACTTTCCATAACTGTTTCTGAGTTAAAAGAAACTCTATCCTAAAACTCTTACAGGAATTAGAGGGGTCTAGGTTGGTACTTTACCTCTGAAACTTAACAACTTCGTAATTTGTGAACTTGGGATATTCTAGGCCAATGATGAAAAATCTGTAAGGTCTTCAAAGAGGGAAAGAAACATGGCTGTATTCTTGAATATACAATTAAGCTCTTAAGATTTCTCTCTCTTAACACTTTGAACTGTTTTTTTAGAACCTTTGGAAAAAATGAGCCCAAATACAGTGTAGATTAAAATCCTACTCCAAGCTACCTGGTCCCACAGGATGAATGTTTATCCACCTACCTCTCCCATGGAAGCCTCTACACGTTTGCTAAGCCATGATATGCTCAACTTGCTCCACCTATCTGAGTTGTGAGATGAAAAATGATGTTATGATGTGTGACAAAGTACTTTTAAAATGACACAGAAAATGTACTATTGTTTCTAAAAGTGAAAAAAGTAAAAACCTGTGTAAGTCTCTTTGATGATCTCAGAAGGGTCTCCTTTATGTGAATTTTGGATATAAGCTAGGATCACAATAAAACCCAAAATTTTCCAGTTTTAATAGCTTCTATAAAGTAGTGTTAAAATGCTGAGACAAATTTTTGGGCAAGAACAAAACTGTTTATCAGGCTGGTTTATCAGTATTTCTCTGAAAACCCTTTTGATCCTCTATGTGAGTAAAACATCTCTCCAGAATTGTAACAGAGGTGCCCAATGTAAGAACACTACTGGGCTCCTATTTCACTTCTTGCACTTTGCTGAATTAACCTCCAAATCTAAATTCACCTTTAAACCATCAAATTCAGCACATACTTACAGTCTATCTAGAATGCATTTTCCCCAAAAAAAAAAAAAAAAAAAAAAAAACCCTAGCAAAACAATTAACAATGCTGACATATGGATATGCTAACCATATCCATGCCCTAGAAAATTACCAGATGTAATTTGAAGCTTGCAGCAGCCAACATTTAAAATGTAACTTTTTCACACTTGAAGTAACAGAAACCACCATAAATTTTTCCTGTGTTTGAGTCTGTAGTTGACACAAAACTAAGAGTACTATATGTTTCTTTCACAAAACAAAATGGTGAACAAATGTCATGTATGATTAAGAATCAAATGATAAAGTTTGTAACGTTGCACTTGGCCTTAATCAAGATAATTTTTTCATAAATATGTAGTATCAATCATCAGTTAAACTAGAACAACTCTACACTCCAAGTATAATCATTCACTCCCATTTAGAGTAAAACAGGTACAAATCACTAAGTCAGTTAAGAACTAAGTAACTGTTCAAATTTTTATTTTGATACACAGTATGAGGAATGAACTCTTAAATCAACTGAATTTTATAGAAAATGAAAACAGCAAATAAATTAGACCCATGTTAAAATAGAAGGTCAGTTAAATGTCCAAATTTAAGGACTTAACAGCCACAGATAAACTTCAATTCTATATTCTTCTTTCAGGAAGTCAAAGTCTTTCAAACACAACTTTACTATGAAGTGGTCCAGAGCTCAACAGCATACGGGAATGCTTAACAGGGGTGGTGATCAGGGACACGCTTCCTGTAAGAATTAAAACAGGGCAATAGTGAAAATGAAAAGCATGACTGTAACCGAACGACTATATTAAAATACAAACGCAGCTAGAGTACTACTTTTATTAGAAGCAATTTAAACTGTGTAAAAAGGATGTTTCTATCTCACAATTAACATCTCTTAATTATTGTACTGTTAAGAGAACAGGAAAAATCTGCGGTGTGTGGGTCTCAGCTTCTCATTCAAACAACCTACTTACCAAATATATACTCTCCAGAAAACGGTTAGTTGATGTTTCTAGCTTATGCTAGTTAATTTTACAAAATGACCCAAAGATGGTTCTCCCAGTCAGAAGTTGTAAAACGACAAGTCTTTGGGGTTTCTAAATTAAAACTTCTGGGTCACTATTCTAAATCAATGAAAAAAAAAAAGTTGGTGATGGAGTTGGGTAATTCACTCAAGTATGTCAACAGTACCTTCTACATCTTTAATGTTAAATTTTTATTCTCTGGTAATCATACAGTGCATCAGGAAGGGGGCATGGTAGGGGTACTAGCGAAATTTTTTTACTTCATGACTGTGGAAACATTGCTTCATGAGGCAAGCACAACAGTTAATAGAAGCAGAAAAAGCATAAAAACAGATCCAGACTAAACCATGATAGGATCATATAGAGAGAAACCTTCCAACCTCAGCAGCTTATGGGAGTATGACCAAAGGATGTCAATTAAGAAAATGTTGTCAAGCATCTGTCACAAAACACTGACTAGAAAAATCAATCCCCTGGAGATTAATAATGAGTATGAAGAGAAGTCCACAGTCCAGTATGTTTGGGAAGCACAACTGAGTTTAAAAAAATATTCGTATTTCTTTACTGCAAATTACTCAGACTAAAGACATTTAAACTTCAAAAACAGTGACACCAGCTCAAACAAGGTACTATGGTTTGTATTTCAAATGTGGTTGAGGGAGCCAAGTTATTACAAAAACTTCTGAGGCAGCTATGTGACTTTGCACCCAAATCAGAAAATTTTACCTATAGAACTGTTTTCCTTTGCTATCACTCTATTTGAAGACAACAAAAAAATGTAGCAGTATTTACCCATCTTTGTTGGCACTGCTTCCAAGAAAATTTTGTCAACTTTTCCTTCCCTGTTAACTTTCCATTTCAAAATATGAGTGCTCCTCATTACCCTATTCTCCCAATACTAGAAGTAGAGAGAATCTAGATTTTGTAGCCCAGTCCTTTCCACTCACCACAGTGGGAATTCTAAGTATCATTTTAGCTTTTCTGTCCACATCCAAATCACTGTTTTCTACTCTTTCCTTTCTCTGACAGTAAGAGGACAGCTGCAATTCATAGGAGAAATCCAATGAAAGGAGTGCTGCAGGGGCACGAAGAACTTCGTCCACTTGGGACGTAATTACCTAGTAACATTCCTACTTCCTTCCTGTCCTCCTCTTGCTCCCTAGGTCCAACAGCAGCTGCCAGCGGACTGCGCCCCTCTTCTGCACCCATCACTTCCTCTCCATGAAACTGCTCCCAAATGAACATACTCAATTTTCACAGAAATGACCACACCTTCTCTAGCTACTATCCCACTTCTCTGCTCTCATTCACAGTAACAGTCCCTGAAAAAGCAGACTACATACAATTCCTCCAATTCCTCTTTCCCCAGACTCTATCAAATTTACCTCAAGCTTTTGCCCTCTCTATTCCACCGAAAACTGCCCATTAAGAACACCAACAATCTCTGTTGTTAAATCCAATTTTTAAGATCAATTTTCAGTCCTTACTTGACCTACTTGCATCATCTTGGGAGCTGACTGCTCCTCTTCTCCAAATACATTACTTGGCTGCTACACACATTTCTCCTACCTCAGGGGCACTCCCCCAACCCAACCTTACATTTTTGAATTATGGGAAACTTCAAAAGTATATAAAAGTAGAGACTGTACAATGAATCCTCATGTATCCATTATCCAGTTTAATAAAATCCTTCTTACTGACCCTTGATGGCTGTTCTGATTCAAACTTATTACCGGAATTTCAAGCACTCAGTCCTTTAAAAAAAAAAAAAACAAAAAAACAAAACCCTTTCCCTTCTCTAGCTACATTCACGCTTTTGGGAACTCAATTAGTAGTGTGACCTTCTATACTACCACGTACAGGCTGACAACTCCTAAAACTTTAATGATAACTGAATTTCTTCCCTAAATTACAGGCTCAATGATCCAACTAATTGCTTTCTCAAAGCTGACAACTCCCATCTTTCCTCCCAAAGCCGTCCTCCCCATCAGTTAAGAGAAACTTCTATTTTCTACAACAAAAACCTTGAATGACGTGGCCCAGTATTGTTTTGTTACTGTTATTCTAGTTGCTGGGAATTTCCACGTTTTATTTTTGAACTAAAAATGTTTAATATTGTCATGTTAAAACAAATTGAGATATTTCTAACAAAATTTAGAATTTCCCCTCACTTCCAATGAAGTGGGAATATGCTTAATGTATTGGAGAAATGTGGCAATTATTAAGGAGCTTTGGATAAAAATCCTTAAGACTGTCCCCTCAAAAGCCCACCCCTGAATCATCAATTCCCTTTTCTCACAGTCCTTATATCCAACCTATCATCAAATCCTGCTGACTCTACCACCTAAAATAGATTTATTTTCAATCCCTCCTTATCACTTTCACCTCTATCTGCCAGTCCAAGCCACCAACCCCTCCCATCTCCCTGAACTTCCTACTAATAAGAAAAATGAATGGTTTTGGTAACTAATTAGTCATAAGCAGTTAAGTAATTATTAACTGAATCTTCAAATGCTAAGATTTTTCTGGCCACCTAATCATTTTTGAGTGAATGAGTTTCATCTGAGAAAAGCTGCTGGAGGGATTTTCCTGGCAGTCCAGTGGTTAAGACTCCGCATTTCCACTGCAGGAGGCTTGGGTTCAATCCCCGACTGGGGAACTACAATCTCACATATAACGGCCAAAAAAATGGTACTGGAATAGGATGGGGAAACAATGGAAACAGTGACAGACTTATTTTGTTGGGTTCCAAAATCACTGCAGATGGTGACTGCAGCCATGAAATTAAAAGACGCTTGTTCTTGGGAAAAAAAGCTACAACCAACCTAGACAGTATCTTAAAAAACAGAGACATTACTTGGCTGACAAAGGTCCGTCTAGTCAAAGCTATGGTTTTTTTCAATAGTCATGTATGTATGTGAGAGTTGGACTTTTAAAGAAATCTGAGTGCGGAACAAATAATGCTTCTGAACTGTAGTATTGGAGAAGACTTTTGAAAGTCCTTTGGACTGCAAGATCAAACCAGTCAATCCTAAAGGAAATCAATCCTGAATATTCATTGGAAGGACTGATGGTGAAGCTGAAAACTCCAATACTTTGGCCACCTGACGTGAAGGACCGACTCATTGAAAAAGACCCTGACGCTGGGAAAGACTGAAGCCACGAGAAGGGGATGACAGAGGAAAAGATGGTTGCATGGCATCACCAATTCAATGGACATGAGTTTGAGCAAGCTCTGGGAGTTGGTGATGGACAGGGAAGGCTGGCATGCTGCAGAACCCGGGGTCCCAAAGAGTCAGACACGACTAAGCTGGAAAAGGAACATGTAAGGAACTCTGCACATTATTTGCTGAAGAATATATATATAGAGAAAAGTGTACCTAGACATAAAATGACTGGAGCCAACTCATCCTGGTAAACAGACATTTCTTACTACTACCTCCCTACCCATAACCTCTCTGGTTTTAGACTTTCCCAAGCCTGCTCTTTTGTGCCCTTTCGATCTTGAGGGCTACCCTGTGTTACTCATACCCTTCTCCCCACTAAGCTTTTCTGGCTTAAATCTAAGAGTTGTGATCATGTATTTTAAGTAACTTGCAAAATACTGCTATCTAGACAAAATGGTTCCACTTCCCATCAACTACAATTAACAAAAATGTAGCTGTTGTTTCCATGTTAATTTTTCCTAATAGATGTTTTTTAAAGTGTTACAGTACCTTGGTGCTGCCTTGATGATGTTGTCCACACGCAGAATCACCTCTGCTGCTTCAGCTGCACTTAAAAGAACTTGTCGCTTCACTTGGAAACTTTCTGTTATACCCAGTATTGACATATCTCCAATGGTACCTTCCTTCATATCTGAAAAACATTCACTAGGTAAACAGCTAGTCTTAACTAAAGTATCAAAACATATATAATAACAGAACACATTAAAAAAATTAAACCTGACTTGTAAAAAAAATATAAAATTACAAAGCCAACTATTCAATTTAATTAGAGTATTCTCATCAGACTATCACTCAAGGAAAACCTTTTAGAAAATTAAAAGACCAACTACTGATCATCTATTAATGAAGGGTAACTATGTCAAATAATAGAAAATCTATATGCAACACATCACCTATCTTTACCTATAAAACTGAAGAAAATTTGTTCATCACTGACTACACCATGGAGTCTAAAGAACTGAAGGAGAATTTAAGTCACCTACTTTTCTTATTAGACTCCCCCTTCATCTTCTCTAAGATCATTATTCATTAACTCTCTTTTTTGAATGACAGGATTATCTACCTTTAAAAATATTCCTTTTATGTCCTAGACCATTTTATTGGGAAAATTTTCAATGTGAAGTAAGTCTTTTTTAGGCCACTTTCCCCCCTGGTGGCTCAGTAGTAAAGAATCTGCCTGCCAGTGCAGGAGACATGGATTTGATCCTTGGGTTGGAAGATCCCCTGGAGAAGAGAATGGCAACCCACTCCAGTCTTCTTGCCTAGGAAATCCCATGGACAGAGGAGCTTGATGAGCTATAGTCCATAGGGTCAAAAAGAGACACAACATAACAACTAAATAACAACATAATGGTTATGAAGGCAAGGGTCACAGGAATCTTTTACATGGTTGTTATGAAAATTCACATTAAAAAAAGAACTTGGAAAAAAGCTACTCTTAAGAACTCCCACAAGACTCTAATTAACTTCTTACCCAGTCCAGCAGTTGTTTTGCCTTCACTATGGGCAGCTCGGAGCTGTGCCACCAGGTCTGCACTGTCATAGCCCGCGTTGTCAGCTATGATAGTTGGCAACTACAAAGTGAAGAGGACATGGTAACTATCTACTCTACCAACAGAAAGTTCATTTACCAACTAGAATTAAAGTTTTCTAAAACTCTACATTTAGAAATAAATGCAAAATCTGTTTCCTCTTAAGTACTGCTCATAAACAGGTTTATAAACTCCAAAATCAAACTTAAGTAGTGTGAACCATTCTTTTCTTAAAGCCAAGAAAGGAAACATGTTCTGTCCAAGATAAAAGAATATATTCATTTAAAAACCATCAATACCTACAAAATTTAAATCCAGGGCTCCCTTTTCCATTTACTTACCATTCTCAGTGCTTTAGCATAAGACTCCATTGCAACAGCTTCTTTGCCTGGTGTTCTACTGGCAAGCTGTGTTACGGCATGAGCCATCAGCATCTCAGAACAGCCTACAGATTAAAATTCCAAGAACAGAAATCATTACACTCAATTGCCTCCAAGACACTAAATAAGACTTCCTTTAAGATCTATTAAAAATAAAGTGCACAGGCAATACGAAGTAAGAAGCATTAAAAGTCAAAAGCCACTACTATACTTCAATAAATAAAATATGTTCAATATTTTTCAAATGCTTACCTCCTCCATAAACTGTTCTAGAATCTTTCACAGTTTGGGCAAGAACACAAAGAGCATCATGCAAAGATCTTTCTGCTTCATCTAAAATTTGTTGAGTGGCACCACGCAGAACAATGGTGCAAGCCTCACCTAAAATTAAAAATAATGTTTCCATGTCACCGTGAACTCAAGTGTAAAACATAAAAATTTGCCTTCTATTATTTAGGTTATATTATCTGGTTTTGAAAGCTGATATGTCTTTTATTGCTGCACATTCTCTTCGCTAACAATCCACATTCCTAGCAGTTCTAAATTATCTATAACAATTATACTGAATATGCATTGCTCACAAAGACAAGGTTAACAGGCTGCCCTCAAGAGACTGAAATTAGCATACACCATGTTTTTTAAGAATTAGGACATATATTCTAGTAACTATAGTAACTGTTTCTTTCACTTCAACAGAGCCTACAAAAGGTTTAGGAACCTAAACCAGAATCTATATAGGCACTCACCAAGGGCTACCCCGGAAAAGTGAATGAGTTTGTCTTCTCCAATCATGACTTCCTCAATAAGTTTGCAACTTCCAAGCTTCACTAGTTCTGGATGGTCAAAGGTAGAGGCAATTTCACCACCTATGAACAAAAATATTCATTAATTAAATGCACAATAGGTTTGAAATTTCCGCTTTCTTACAAGCAAAAATGAACAGAAAACATATTGACTGCTTACTATATGCCAAGCACTCTGAAGCACTTTATACAAACTAAATAATTTAATCTTCACAACAACCCTAAGAAGACAGGCTTCATTTTATCACTCCATTTAGAAATAGTAAGACTGAGGCAAGGAAATGTTTCGTTTTCACCTAAGGTTACATAGTTCAAACAAATACAAAACTGAAATTCAAATACAAGCAATACAGGCTTCAGGTCTCTATGCACGTTATATAATTCCACCTTAACTGAGATTTTGACATTTACCTTTAAGGCTGAGTTTATCAACAAATTCAGACTTTCTTCTGAATTCAGACTAGAAGACTAGTATTCTATGATCTAGTATCACCAAACATGAAGGCAAAAAAGCAAATTCATTTTCTTCCTTAGTTCTTCCTTTTATTCCTATCTTCCCTCCACCTTCCATGCTATAAACACTTCCTTTCCTGGTTCTTAATTAAGCTAAAGGTAGGTTTCCATTTTAAAATCCTTTTCTCAGACTTCCCTGGTGATCCAGTGATGAAGACTCTATTTCCACTTACAGGGGCACAGGTTCGATTCATGGTCTGGAAACTAAGATTCCACTTGCTGTGTGAGGCAGCCAATAAAATAAATAAATAAAACAAAGCTCTTTTCTCTAGCTCTTTACTCTCTCTCTTAATAGATACCTCAGTCATCAACCCAACCCCTTTTCCTACACCTTACCGATAAATCGGCTAAATAATTCATGCTTTATTTCTATTGTACAATTAACTTTATAAAAAGGACTCTGGTCTTCTCAACTCTACTAATTTATACTCACTTGTATAGTTGAAGCTCTTATTTTTGGTTGGCAAATTCCAGAGACAGCTCTGGGTTCTAGACGTGAGACACAACAGATGTTTGGGATATCATATGCCCCAAATGAGACCAATTTGGCTTATGAGAATTGTCACTGATCCTATACTCACTCATTCATGTACACGTGCTTACAAAATATTTAAAGATCATTTGCAAGACCCAATTTCACACATCTTGACAACAGATGAGTTTACTAATGATGGGAGCCACCATGGAGTCTACTTCACAGCCATACAGCTGGTATGCTTGAAGTAGTAAATCTTCTGAATATATGTGGCAATTTCACATTATCAAGTCCTTGTGACAACAACTTATACCATGAATGTGCTATCATTCACATGTCTTATATCTTTAATTTTGCTGCATTAAGGAAGTAATTAATATAAGCATCCTAAGATTTATCACCTTAAGCATCAAGTATGCAATAACTTCTAAAGCAGGGAAACCCACCACCAAGTAAAACGTCTCTTTTTAGGTCAGAAGACTATGCTTCTCAAATTACTGAAAATGGCTTAAGACGTTATTTTGAAATAAGTCCAATCCTACCATCTATTTAGTATAATTTCGTCTAATATAAATAGCAGCTCCTAACTGAATGTGGTGTTCCTAGTGGCTTTACATCTAAACCCCATTCTTGGAATTCTCACTGCCGATCACAAATCAACTTTCCAACCCATTCATTGTCAAGCTCTTGAAACAGGATAAATCTTGTTATACTTAGTTTTCAAGGGCTACTTAGCTGTTACCACTACTAAAAAAGTGAGCAACTGCACTGTAAGTCATTTTGAAGTAGATGTATTTGTAAATGCACTTTTTAGTCTACACTGTGACGATAAAACCCATACCTGTATTGAACGACACTGGAGTCAACTAACTTTTCATTATACACTCCTGGACTGTTTCACACTTATTCAACATAAATTTTAAAAAATTAACAAAAACAATGTTTAAGTATTTGACCCACTGTCTGGCATATAGTTAAACGTTCAATAGAGTACTATTCACTAGGCACATAGAGTGAAGAGAGTACCACACCAGGCACAAAGTGAATACTACTCACTTAGCACTAGAATTAAATTAATAAACTAAGTAAAACTTGACTCCTTTTTTTAAGCTTCAGTTTATTTAGACTATGTTTAGAACAGTGGTCCTGTGTGTTTGTGAGAAAAAGATATAGTACCTTTAAAACAACACTGCAAAAATAAATCTAAACCTACAGTGAAGCTGGCATTTGATAAGTTAAAAATTAATGTAACTAAAGATATCAAAGATTCCGAATAGCTATTTAGATTCTAGGCACCTTAAGGGCACCCTTTTCAGGTACAAAGTACTTTCTTTGTACTTTTAAAATGAGTTACATACACTAATTCTCAATAAATCCAAGAGTGATTATTTGTTAGAAGTTAATCTCTTTTTTTCATACCTGTAACAAGAGCGAGGCGTTCCACGCCTGCAAAATCTGCATGCTCAATAGCCATAACACCAGCAGCACCAAAGAGTTGTTCAGGATAATTATAAATTAGTTGCCTATAAATAAAAATATGAGAAAACAGTGTTCAAAATTGTTACTTCACAGGATAAAATACATTAGACTAAGAAAAACATGAAAACATTTTTACCTCGCCAGCAAGCAAAGAAATGCAAATCAGAAAACTGCTATCATTGATAGAGAACAGGTTTCATAAAGTATATTAAATGACTTAGTAAGGCAACTACCCTGCTGTATAATCTTATTTATATTTTGGGGAAAAAACCACTTCCTAAATAACAAACAACTAAATTCTATAAGAATTTTCCTAAATCGTTCCAGAAAAACAAGGCCCTTTCTTGGATCATTATACTGTTAGCACAAATACAAACAGACCTGTTAATAAAGCAATTTATCCCATGCTTAAGAATACGTTCAACTTTCTCCTTCATCTTTTCCTTTTCTGCGTGTTCTATTTCAGCAACCTTTGCTGTAGAATCAACTCTCACCCGGGAACCAAATATCTAAAACAAAGGAAAGCATAAAAAATAGCATCACTTTCCTTAAGTTTCATAGCATACTTAAAACTTTTTAATGTAAATACAACAAAACCATGTGCACTGTAAACGCACACATACAATATATACATACTCATATATACTCACACACACATATATATCAAGTACAACTGATTCCCAACCCAAGTTTACAGCAGCTAACAATCAGAAATCCAGGAAATGTTAATTAATGTACCTTAATTTTGTCTGTATCCATACCAGTATTTGCAATAAGAATTTTAGCATTTTCAATTCGTTTTGGTTGATTTACACCAATTTTTTTATCCAACAGAAAGCCTGTTAAAACACAATTTTATTAAATACTTCAAGACTGTATTAATGAATTTTTTAAGGTAATATGCTTTATCAAATTATTTTCAAAAGAATGCATTTCTAGTCCAATTCATCAAGCTCCTAGAACCTAAACTGCATTCCACACCAGTGACGATAAAAATTAATTTAGCAGATCATTTAAAAAATAACATGCAAACAAAGAAAACATGAGGCACAGAAGAAATATGAAAAGACCATTTTTTTTGTACAACAACATATATCCTTCAATAAAAATGAGCTAATTAAAAAAAGGTTATTTTTGAATCTTTTATCTCAGATACATACTATATTTCCAAGTGTGTGAGCTGCAATGCAAAGTTATTAATCCACTTTCATTAGCTTAAAACCAAAATAAAACAAGCTCTTAAGATTCAGATAGAGATTACTGAAACTTTTTAAAAAACTGAGGCTGTGACAACATGAAACACCATGGAGAGCAGTCAAACAAACCTGTCCTCCTCGTGCTCATGCTGCTTATGGGCTATGTATACAAGCCTGGACCAAACTTCCAACCCTCACTACTCATCTATAAACAGGAATATCAACAGTAGCAGAGATACTAGCCAAGGAGCCTGAAACGATCATACAAATTGAGTACTGTGTATCTCTCCAGGCTTCCTTTAGATATATCTTTTAATTCATTTATCACATCTTGGATTTTCTGCTCTATTCAGCTGAACTTAATTCTCACTTAATGGATCAACATCATGATAAAGTAATGAGATTCTGAGTACAGTTCCCTATTAGAATGCATGGCACAGAGCAGACATTCAATGGTCACTATTCTTGCCTTAATTCTTTCTCTACCACCAAATTCTATTACAAATGCTATACAGCCCTTGCCTATAAATTCAATCTATTTTGCAACAAAACCCAGACTCCAAACTACTAACTAGTAAAGCAGAAACTATAAAGCATAATTTATTCCTTTTTTCCCCCTTCTCTATAGAATGCCTATACTTTCTACAAGTCCCTTTGTGAAGTAAATGCACTGTGAACATACTGTAAGAACAAAACATACTATTACTAAGGACATAGTATAAAAGTACTAAGATATTTATCACTCCTCAATAACACCAGAAACTGTATCTTCAACATCTGTCAACCAATTAACATGACCTACCCAGACCCTTCCTAGAGAACACTTGCAATCCTAGAAAAAATACCATTTGACTATAGCTGACTTTAAGTAGAAGAAAACTAAGTCTCTTTATTAGAAACTTACTTCATAGTATAAACTAAAACCTAGAGGTTATCAAAGAAATGCTGGTATAGTATGAATAGGTCAAGTACACTGTCAATATAGCAAGTGAATTAAGATGACAAAAATCATTGCAACATCATTTGTTCCCTTAAAGTCAAGTTTTCTCGCTTTATAAAGTATCACTAGTCCCGACTAAATAAATGAGGACTCACTCAGTATTTAGCTTTCAACACGTCTTTTCCCATATACAATATATACATACCTTCATCTAAATAGGAATCTGCCAGACTTCCTCCTAGCTTTTTGATGACATGAATTGCCTCCAGGTTACCAGAGCCTTTCAGTCTGAGAACAGCTTCCACAGCTAACTTAGTAAAGTGGTCTTTATGATGAGTAAGAAGTTTTGAGGATAGTGTTGTTCCTGCAATGTTCATTAAATCTTGACGGAACTTAACTTCATCAGAACTAAAATACAAACAAAAAAAAAAAACCAAGCAAAAAAACTCATGTCAGATCTTAAAATGCTTCTCCAAAGTTATCAACCTTGTTTTACTTTTCCAAAATTTATCCAAATAGTGTTTGCCAATAGATACTGTTACCTCAACCATCAGGGTTCTTTAGTCACAGAAAAAATTAAACCTTACCAGTAATCAAGAAATACAAGCAAACTGATACTATTTTCCCCACCAAGCTGGCAAACTACCAAAGCAGAGACACGCAGACAAAAATTTCAAGAACATGGGGAAAGAGACAGTTATACAGCCAGTGGATCTGTAAATTAATGATTTTTTTCTAGAGAACTACTTGTAAGGTAAACAAAGGACCCAGAAATTATACTCCATTTTTAAGTAACGACTTTGTCACAAGATTATAAAATAAAAAATTGTCAAAACTCAAAGTCTCCAATTACAGATAAGTAAGTAAATTACAGCAGTCACATAATCAAATGCATATACCTCTATTAAAATTAATAAAGTACACTAACACCTAAAAATTGTGCTTGCTATTCAACTAGGTTAAAGAGGCTAAAAAATCCTCTATATAATGTTACTATTTTATTGTGATTATATATGCAGTAAGCCAGAACCCCAAATTTTAACCTCTGGTGGGTAATGTGGGGCTGTTCTGGTTGCTGTTGAGGCAGGATGAGGTAACAGAACCATGTCCATGTGTGCTTTCCACTGCTCTCTAGACTTCCTGAACTAAGTATATTTTGAAAAGAATATTAAATGTTTAATACAGTAGTACTGTGGTATACCAACCCATGGTCGACTGCAGAATTCAACAGAGCCTGTCTTGCTGCCTTTGTGGCTTCTCTCCAACCCGCAATAATGGTCTGTGGATGTATCTTTTTTGCAATTAAGGATTCTGCTTCCTATTAATAAATAGTGGAAACACACATCAATAGCAAATTTGTAATAAAAAAGAATCTGATTACTTATGACACTCAATACCAGAGTAGGAAAAAATATCCAGTGAGATGAAGTTGAAGTTACTCAGATATTCTTACCCTTAGCAATTCTGCTGCGAGAACAGTAACAGATGTAGTGCCATCACCAACTTCATCATCTTGAACCCTTGACATATCTAGCAGGAAAAAGCTAGTTAATAACTCACTTATATGGGATTCTGCTTTTTAAGTTATAATACTTCTTGGTACCTTATCTAATTCTCCAAATATACTCACTACCAATCTAAATCTTACTTATCTAGGTGTCCTCACCTAACAAATTCTTTGGAACTCTTCAGTCTGAAATACAGTGGTTTCACCATCAAGTACATCACATTCCAAGACTCTATTTAAAAAATGTTACTGAAGTATAATTAACTTAAAATGTTAGTTTTTATTATACAACAAAGTGATTCAGTTGTACATATCTTCTTTTTCATATTATTTTCAGGTACAGCTTATCACAGGATACTGAATATAGTTCCCTGGGCCAAATATTAGGGCCTTGTTGTTTATCCATTCTATATACAATACAGTTTGCATCTGCTAATCCCAAACTCCCAATCCTTCCTTCTTTCACCTCTCCCTTCTCTCCTGGCAACCACAAGTTTGTCTGTGTATCTGAGTCTGTTCTTATTTCATAGATATGTTCATTTCTGTCATATTCCACAAATAAATGATATCATATGGTATTTGTCCTTCTCTAACCTACTTCACTTACTTTGATAAGCTCTAGGTTCATCCATGTTGCTGCAAATGGCATTATTTCATTCTTTCTATGGCTGAGTAATATTCCATCATGTATATGTACCACATCTAGGAGTTTGTATTTTAATAATAATTATCAGTAAACAAGTAGACATCAATTAATCAAAAGGACAGACAGTCAACATAGTCTGTTTAACAAGTGTTTCCAAATGTTAACAAATGTCATCCTAAGACTCACCAACTAAAACTTTAGCAGCTGGGTTGTCCACACCAATGTTTTTTAAAATAGTTGCACCATCATTGGTTACCATAAGAGATGCATCTCGTCCACTGCTTAACAGAATTTTGTCCTAAAAGGAACATATTTGCTTCAGGTTAAGACAGAAGTACATCTGGAATGATGCATGGATTAATCAGTAATCTCAGATTGCTAATGTGTAAATACTCTGAAGGGTTATATGGCAGACTCCAAATTGTTTCAGTGTATATACCCACTCCTGAAGCAAACCTTGATGTCCTACCCTTCTCTAGTCCTAGAGACACTAGAAGAGAGAGACATTAACAAGGCTGTTTGAATACTGTAAGAGAAAAACTAAGTGTACCTCACAATACAATAATAAATACAAATAATAAAATAAGCAAGATGCAGAAGAGTATTTGACAGAGCCGAGGGAGTGTATCTAGTTATACTAAAAAAAACAACTAAAAAAACGGAAGCTACAGACAAAGTACACACCAATTCTATCTTTGATGAGACAAAACGTCATGAGAATATATAAACTAATATCTTATAACTCAAAAGACACCTGTACATCCACATAAAAATAAAGACAGCCGTTAGATTTATATCCAAAGGATATCAGTAGTTATCACTGGGGAAGGGAGTGGCATTAGGGATAGTGATCAGAAGGAGACCTTAGTCCTAGGGATATGGTCTTGATTTTCAGTAAGGAGAATGTACCTATGTCTGAATTTTTATAATTAAGTTAACTTTTAAATAAAAAAGCACCCACAAGTTTTTGTATTCCCAAGGTCTCTAAAACGACAGTAAAATACTAAAATTCTCTGTTTTTCTTACCATGCCCTTGGGTCCCAACGTGCTCTTTACCAAGTCCCCAATAGCAATGGCACCAATAAAAGAAGACTGGAATAAAAATCAGAGATGACCAAAATAAACTTCAGTCTTAAAATCATAAAACAAACCAAAAAACCACTCTTCTATCTTTCTAAGAACGAGGAAAAGGCTTACCAGGCGAGCTGTCTCTGCTCTCTCTTCATCAGCTCCAGCCTTGAATATATTAACAGGTGCAAGGGAAAGGGACGCCTAAAATTGAAAACCAAGAAACAATCTGAATACCAGTATTCTTTAACATACATACTCAGATGAGTTTCACTAGACTTAGAAGAAGACACCTAAGAGAACATGAATTTAAAGAAGAATGTTCCTTTTAAAACAAATGAAGCACTCCATGATTAGGCAGTCATTTATTTAAAGCGACTTAGGTGACATTCCTTTTTTGGATATCTTAAGCGCTCCGCGAAAAAAATTCTACTCCGAAGATACGGACTCTAAGTACGGCAGGACCAAAGATCGCAAAAATGATTTTAAACTAAAAATAAGACTGCCGCCAGGAGGAGGAGGGAACGCGGCAGCCTCGCTGCCATCACCGCCCTCGGCCGTTCCAGGCTCCGCCCAGAGAGGGAGGGAGGGGCCCGGCTCGCCGACCCGCCCGGTGCACTAGAAATTTCTTAGCTTAGGGTTAGTCCTAGGTTTCGAGGTTCTGGGCCTATCCAGAGACCGAGTCAGAATAAATGCCGGCCTTCAAGCCCACTCNGTAGTTTAAGCATTCTTTGGCATTGCCTTTCTTTGGGATTGGAATACAAACTGACCTTTTCCAGTCCTGCAGCCACTGCTGAGTTTTCCACATTTGCTGGCATATTGAGTGCAGCACTTTCGCAGCATCATCTTCCAGGATTTGGAATAGCTCAGCTGGAACTCCATCACTTCCACTACCTTTGTTCATAGTGATGCTTTCTTAGGCTCACTTGACTTCACATTCCAGGATGTCTGGCTCTACATGAGTGATCACACCATCATGATTATCCAGGTCATGAAGATCTTTTTTGTACAGTTCCTCTGTGTATTCTTGCCACCTCTTCTTAATATCTTCTGCTTCTGTTAGGTCCATACCATTTCTTTCCTTTATTGAGCCCATCTTTACATGAAATGTTCCCTTGGTATCTCTAATTTCCTTGAAGAGATAGCTAGTCTTTCCCATTCTATTACTTTCTTTTATTTCTTTGCAATGATCACTGAGGAAGGCTTTCTTAATTTCCCTGCTATTCTTTGGAACTCTGCATTCAGATGCTTATATCTTTCCTTTTCTCCTTTGCTTTTTGCTTGTCTTCTTTTTACAGCTATTNTTTCTTGAAGAGATGTCTAGTCTTTCTCATTCTGTTGTTTTCCTCCATTTCTTTGCATTGATCACTTAAGAAGGCTTTCTTATCTCTTCTGGCTATTCTTTGGAACTCTGCACTCAGATGCTTATATCTTTCCTTTTCTTCTTTGCTTTTGGTCTCTCTTCTTTTAACAGCTATTTGTAAGGCCTCCCCTGACAGCCATTTTGCCTTTTTGCATTTCTTTTCCATGGGGATAGTCTTGATCCCTGTCTCCCGTAAAATGTCACGAACCTCACTCCATAGTTCATCAGGCACTCTATCTATCAGATCTAGGCCCTTAAATCTATTTCTCACTTCCTCTGTATAATGATAAGGGATTTGATTTAGGTCATACCTGAATGGTCTAGTGGTTTTCCCTACTTTCTTCAATTTTAGTCTGAATTTGGCAATAAGGAGCTCATGATCTGAGCCACAGTCAGCTCCTGGTCTTGTTTTTGTTGACTGTATACAGCTTCTCCATCTTTGTCTGCAAAGAATATAATCAATTTTGAAAGATCTCGCAGTTGCCAATTATGTTAAAACTCTGGGCACTTTACTACTACTGTTCATGAGTTTGCTTCCAGCAGGTCTGCCTATCCAGCTACGATAGCCTTACATCCTTTCCAGGCTGGAGACCAAGTTCTCCTTAAAACCTGGAGAGTACAGGGGCCTGAATACCAGCTGATGGTGAAGTGGACAGGACCACAAGTGATCTTACCTACCAGGCACTCATCTGTCAAGTTAGCTGCAGTAAAGCTGTGAACTCATCACACTCAGGTTAAAGCAGCCCCACTGTCATTAGAAAATGACCCAACTCCTAAGAGACCTTGAGCGTGCGTTTGTGAACACTTAGAATATTTAAAGTTGCTCTTCAAAAAGGGTAAGTACTGAGATTAAAATTTCATTGTAGAAGGAATCTCATCAGATTCAAATAATTGTAGTTTCAGAAAAAGAACTGTATCACTTACTAAAAATTTTTAAGAAATATTCCCAACCTAACTCATCAATTCCATTTCACAATCACCCCATCCCCCCCATTTGGCAGGAGGCAGCAAGAAAGATCATTGCCCCCTTTTCCCCACAAGATTATGGAATGGACACTGGCAGCAGGGAATCGTAATGGGGCAGGGCAGGTGCTGGGCTCTTAGAGCCACTAGTAGTGGTGGTCTTGCTCTGACACTGGCATCGCAGCACACACCATCCTCTCCCCTTCCTGTTTCAAAAAAAGCCTGAATTTGGACTCAGTGAAGATGGTTTTTTGAGACACTCATCTGTCTTCTTCTTGGTCTGCTAGCTTTCCAATTAAAAGTCATTATTCCTTGCCCCAACAGCCTCATTACCAGATTCACTGGCTTGCAAACAGAGCAAGCTCAGGCTCTGTAACTAATAATGGAAAACGTAATTCACCATCAGCATTGATTCCTCTCCCCAGAAGCAACTACTGTCAACATTTTGAGCTTTTTAAAAAATTTACCATCATCTTTCTAAATAATATTTTATCATTATTTTAAACATTAAGATGAAGACCTACATTTCATTAAATTATAAAATGCTGGGTTTTTTTAAATTAATTAGTTTTGGCCACGCTGGGTCTTCATTGCTGTGTGCAAAGAGTTGCAGTGTGCAGGCTTCTCATTGCCATGGCTCCTCTTGTTGCAGAGCATGGACTATAGAACTCACTGGCTCAGTAGTAGTTGCTCCCCAGCATGTGCAATGTTCCTGGACTAGGAATCAAACTCATGTCCCCAGCACTGGCAGGCAGATGAACCACTGGATCACCATGGAAGTCCAAATGCTGTTTTTATTTGGACGGTCCAGGATGAGGTCTTGTGAGCTCTGATGGAGACATTTATTTTGTCCTGCTTGCTCACTTTCAGGAGGTTTTGCCTTTCATTCATTTCCCTCCTCCACACAACACACAGCTGTAGAGATGACTAATATCCTTTTACATAATGGCCTGGTAGAGAGCAAATTCAATCCCAAATATTCCATTAAGAATAATTTTATACTTTCTCTAAGTTGACCCCCTAGGGCATTTAAAACAAAATTTTTGTGCTTAAAAATAATGTTTAGGGGATCCGGGGAATCCAGGCGTCGGGCCACGAAGCTTCTAGCTCCCGTGCCGCTGCCATGATCATCCCCTTAGAAAAAAAGAAATGTTTAGCTTTGCATCTGATACCTTTTTCTCCCTTTGGCTGATCTCTTATCAAGTTCTTGTATTTTGGTAATTGTTAACATTGATAGCTGCTTTCAATTTTTAATCTTTTGAACCTTTGAGATGCATGCTAAGAGGGTTAGTTTATCCCAGGGATTGAGAAACCAGATCCAACCTGCCACCTGATTTTATATGACCAGAGAGGTAAGAGTGGTTTTTACATTTTTAAATGATTAGGAACAAAAAAACTGTTGTGATGCATTAAAATTATATGAAATTTATATTTTGATGTCCATAAAGCTTGGTTGTAACACAAGCAAATTCACTTTTATACTGAACAACACAAAACAGTTATACAGTGGAAAGAGCAGTTGTGACAAACTGTGTAGCCCATAAAGCCTAAAACATTTACTATCTACTGTTTTACAGAAAAAGGCTGCTGACCCCAGTTTACACTCTTTCCAAGGTCCATCATGAGAAGGGATGTTCCGATTGGACAAATTATTTTACATCGACCAAGAGTTTTGTGTTCTTTGTGAAAAAGTTTACTCTTCTTTCAGGAAATGCACCTCAACCAGAAGATTTCAAATCACACACTGGAATGAGAAGAATTACAATACAAGAAGGTGAGATACCTGCACAGTATTGAAAACAGCTGTTTTTATTACGGGCGAAATCACGTATGTGGAAATACAGATTGTTATGCCCTGCGGCAGGCAAGCCTGAGACTATGGGTGATGGAGAACCCAGGGCTCTTTCCCTGCTGGTCTCTGGAGGGGGTGCTGGGGAGGAGAAACTTAGTCAGGGGCTTTTGGATGGGGACTAGGAGGCAGGCTTGGCCACCTGTGGAGTGGAGGCCAGAGACAACCAGAAGCAGCCCCCTACATGGGGACTCCCAGCAATTTGTCCTTTCTCCAGTGCACGTGTTTACTTTTCCTTCTTTACTGTGTTACTTGGTGTCACCCTTGTACCTTCAGGGGCTGAACACTCAAGTTTTAGGAACCAAGCTGCATAGGTTTGGTTTTCAACCCTTCCATATGTTAGTTTTGTAATCTGGGGTGAGTTCCATATGCCTGCCTACTCTGATCTATAGCAATGTGAGAATAACATGATTTATTGCTTTAAGCCACTCAGTTTTAAGGTGGCTTGTTTCAGAACAGCAGATAACCTCAAAGCTCCTTTAAAAATACCTTTGAAAAAGTATTTATCCAGTTTTACCTCCATTGTAGTCTCCCTCCATTATTAAAATGTCATGTCCTCTACTGTATCCTCCATGTTGATGTCAGTCATTTTTATAAAATGTTGTTTCTCCAATGTTTAAAATCCTTCAAATTCTCTCACCTGACTTAGAATAAAACAAAAACTCTTGCATTCTAAATCTATGGGATGTCTCTTAATTTCTCCCTTCTCTATGCCCACAAACCTGCCTTTGCACCCTATGCTCCAAGCAAATGGAATCTTTACCATCACTGAACACTGTGATCTTTCTATACTTCTGTGTCTTTGCACTGGGTATTTCTTCTCCCTGAGATATCCTCGGAGAAGGAAATGGCAACCCACTTCAGTATCCTTGCCTAGAGAATCCCATGAACAGAAGAGCCTGGTGGGCTGTGCAGTCCATGGAGTTGCAGAGTCGGATACGACTGAGCGACTAACACACACAAGATATCCTCTCCACCCTGCCCTAATCTGTAAAAACTCTCATCAAACACCTCAGGGATTACCTTCTTCAAAATTTTCTTAAAAGCCTTCATTCTCAGGCTGAGTTAGATGCCTTTCTTTTGTACGTACCTTTATGACAAATTAAGAATTGGAATTATTTTCTTTTTCAATTCTCCTAAGGTATATAGCTAGTATTATTCTACAGGTTATCAGAGATTGTAATCCTTTATATATAATTTATATCAGGGTTTATTTCTCTGGGGAGAGGAAGGGCACTGCCCCCAGTTAGAAGGGCTGTTCTAAACTACAGATTCTTTTGAGAACAAGAATTAACTATCTTCATTACTAAGAGAGGGCCTAGTTTGTGCTTATTCATTAAATAAGAACATGTGAATAGTTATTATCTTCAAAGGAACTCAAAGGAAAAATACAGAAATAATCCAAAAAAGTTTTTAATTTCTGAGAATATGCAAGACACCTAAGTAAGATGTGGTCTCTGTCACAGTTTAAACCGATCTATGTGTTCCATAGTGGCTGGTACCTAGTAAGCACCCGATCATTTGTGGACTTGTCTATTCCCTTTACTATTTAAATGATCTACATCTTGAGTGGTACCCAAATAGGCTTTGCAGTGCCACTAGGTGACAACACGTTTGGAATCCCAGCCTAAGAACTACTAGTCTGAATGACCACGAAGATAAAAGTTTTTGAGAGTCTGGCAAGTACTCAAAATTTCATTTCACTTTGAAACATAATCCTTGACCCACTGTATGTTCACTTTGAAAATGGAGGTGGTGATATGAGACTCAGAAATAAAACTTCTTATCATAAAGTCTCAAGAAACGTGTGAAGTATAAATACAGTGAAACTTTAAACAGGTATCCAACCAAACTTTTATTGGGGTTTTATTGCAGTCTACTTTCGGCAATAAGGGGAAAGTAACCATAAGAACTCTGATCAGATTTTATTAAACAAAGCAGTTTTTCATGAATGCTTAATGTTAGTTGTATAGTCAAGTTCAGCTTCCAGTATCAACTTGAGTACCTCGTCATGGGAATTTATGCCAGAATGACAACAGTAAGGCATTGCAAGATCCTAAATCATCTAAGATGAAACCATACTTTACATATAATTTTTAGGATAGTATACTAATACTCTATAATAAATAAGGATTTAAAAAATGTGTTGCTTAGCCCTTGTTGAACTAAATTCAGTTATTAGCTCATTGTTTAAGTACTCCAGTTAATAAAGTTTTGATTGTACTTCCAGAACTCTGACTTTCCCAAAGGTAAAAAATTAGTTAAGGATGAAAATTAAGCTTAAAAGCAACATTCACACTTGTCTTTAAAAGCATGTTCACATCATATATGAGATAATTTCCTCATGCCTGGAAACATGGTTTATGTGGCAGAAAGTCATATGCAAAAGCATAACTAGAGGGCAATCCTCCCATCTCCATATCCTCCAAAAAGCCACACTTGGCCTCAGTGTAAAAGTTATATTTTATTGCCATGCTACAAAATGTATGAAGTTGGCACTGACAGGGAGAAATAGAGAACAAGGGTGGGGAGGGCAAAAGATGTTGTTACATATACAACAAAGTTTATTTAATCAACAGTGGTAAATTTTGCCAATATTAAAAATGCAAACCAAAATTTAAAATGCTGATATGAAACAGCATTAAAATACCATTTATGCATAGTACAGTATCACTTATGTCTTATTAGAGAAATATGGAATGTTTAGAAATGAAATTAACCATAAGGGGTAAAATTCATATTTCATGTACAATTTGGCAATGGTAGTCCCACTGTTAGACAATTTTTTTTATAAAATACAAAATCAAAACTCTAATAAGCTACCTTTATACAAAGTTGCTATATTTATGCCTTTACGTAGGAAAAAAACATTTATAATGCAAAGTAGGACATACAATAATCTTACAATATTATACAATGTAATGAAAATAAAAACACAAAATTTGTCCTTTATAAAATGTATATTTTGCATTTACTAATGCAAATGTGGCACACTGGTGACTACTGTACTATTAATACCAATCCGTTTCCATGCTATTATTATCCAATTATCATAGAATTGCAATTGTAATGATGCTACAAAAGAATTTTTATACCAAAAAAACGAGGAAGTAGGGACGGGGAAGAGGGATGTAAAGAAAAGCAAAGACAGGGTGCTGGTTTGGACAGAGTATATTATGGTATGTCATAAAATATTTGTTAGTTTTTCAAGCCAAAAACATTTTCTATACATTCTGTGATTTCGTACCAATGCCTTTATTCAAATTTGGCAAACATCAGGGAAAAGGTAATTTAGTACCATATACCTCACATATCAGAGATAAGAAAAAGATGCCAATACATTAGTTACTTCTGAATGTTGTCTCTGATGGTATGTCTGTTTCAAGGAGATATACATATATATATATATGTATATGTGAATATACATATATATTTATACACACACACACCACACATTGCACAAACACTTGGACATTATGGGTTAGGAACAGCACAAGGGGAAATGGGATGTAATTTTTAGCCTGCTAAAACCTTTACCTTGAGGCAAAAATATGGTGGCACATTACTGGGAAATTATGAAAACATAAGGCCCCTGTCCCATTTTTAATAGAACATTATTGAGGTACATTTTTATATGTTGTGCCACAGATATTTTGGGAGGGGGTGTGATAAACACTAGCTTGACTTATTGAACTGTGGGGTCAACATTAATATCTATAAAAACAAAGATTGCTTGGCAAATTTTCTTAAGTCCCAAATGTGATCTATTCTGGATAAACTGAGAAGTGAAAAGCTTTTTGCTGAGTCTTCAAAAGTAAAGTGCATGTCTCATCACTCCACAGCAGCAGTAAATAAAAAGAACTATTTGCCAATCTTCCTGGAGGGAGGGAAGGCACCATATTTTCATTTTTAAAGGAAGATGAACCTGGGAAATAAAATACACTGAGAAAAAAACACATGTAATACCCATATCAGTTTCCAACCCTGGTCTGGGATAAAAGCTGCTATGATCCATACAGATAAAAGAGGATTGCATTAGGGAGAAAACACATGATCAATGATTATATTTCCAAAGCCAGAAAGTGGGATCACATGATCTATCAACAGAACAGAGTATCTAAAACTAGGTCTGTCTCAGAAAGTCTGAAACATATGGCCACAATTATATCCCAATAAAATATCTCATTCTAAAATGTACCGAGTAATTGGTACATTCTTCCAGGACAGAGCTTAATGCCCATTACTAGACTACAGCAAAGGACAAGTAGTGTTCTACATTACTTTTTATTAAATAGGGACACAGGGGATTTCCAGAGATATCTAGAAATTAATACCAGTTGTATACATCTTCCCTAATACTCATAGTACCTAAAAATCAAATTCTTAACAGACAAACTGGTCCCATTTTCAATTTTAAAGCACACAGTATTTAAAGCATAAACTGCAATGGTTATATTATAGTTGCTTAAAAAATACAAAAAGTAACCAGAATCTGGAAGGAAAAAATGAAAAGGCTGAGAGAAAGAAAGAAAAAAAAAGTACCCAACCTCCAAAATAAGTAAATAGGTCAGCCCTTTTGTTTGGAGGTTAACGTTCTGTCTTGACTGCTTGTTTCCGAGAAAACCATATGCACTGGTTCTTATTCTGCATTACAAAGATCATCACGTAAATTTGGCACAATTAGCAATCTATTCAGAAGAAAGTGTAAATGGAACAATACATGGAAATGGAAGCTGCACACCTATACCACTGTACTCTTTTCAGGGAACAGTGAACACTTTAATAAGCACCAAATTCACAGGAAAAAAAAAAATCTGCTATGCACATAAACCAATGGCACTGAAAATGATAAAGACACCTTTAATAATTTATTTTCTTTATAATGGTCCCACCCTATTATTTTGCTAATCTACCCACTGTCCTATAATTAGGTCATTTATGGGACAGGCTGGATGCTATATGACTGAAACTTTTTCATGCTAAATTAACCTTAATTACATCTGATAAATCCAGATCATAATCTCAGAAACTTCCTCATGTTTAGAGGAAATGGTGACATATTTTGCAAGATTATCAACCTTCTTTCCACTCTACCTTCTCGTTTCTCTAGGATTTGGGAAACTGGAAAATTCTTGACTTTCCAAGAGCTAGACATATGGACTCTATAATCAGTTTATATAAACTTCATTTTCAATCCTAAAATATGACACAATCTCATTGCTGTAAGACTTCCACTGTACCTGCTATGCTGGCAATAATCTTAACACTCTATTAAAATCAAGGGATAATCCAAGATCAGCTATGAGTGAAAGGACAGTAGAGCTGAGGAGCAATACAGTGGGCAAAGTATAATTGCAGCTATGTGACTGAGGGAATCACTGCTAAAGTGCTGGGAGAGTGCCCACAGAGAAAACACAGTACCTTTAGGGAACTTTGCATGTTAAAAGTACTTCTTTTTTTTTTTCTCTCTCTCTTCTCAGCTGCTTAAGAGATCACCTATGGACACAAGTGAAATTTAAAATTGAGAGAATGCTTTTATCAACATGAAAAGTAAACAGCATATAAATAAATACTGGACAAGGGCAACCCTGTTATAGAATAACAGTTAAGTTCCAAATGAACCTTCAAAACCACAAATGGACAAAAATGCAAACTAAACAACAATGAACAGATACCACTTTCAAAACTATATACAAACTCAAACATTTTAAATTGAAAAAGACATTGAAGTTAGACATCCCAAACACCAAAGGAAAAACTGAAGGTAAATGGTAATCTAATGGCACAAATGCCTCCAGAGAACAATGTTATTGTAAATAATCTGTAGGGGAGAAACTTGCAAGAAATCATGGTTCAGATTTTTCAAATGTTTTTGGATAAAGTGACCTGAGACTGATTCTTGAGCCGATTTATAATTCTGATTAAGATACTTGGGCATGCCCTTCAAATGACATCAAGAGATGACAACAGAAAATCTCATCTCTTTCTTGCCTTTCAACACACCAATGGCACACCACGTTCATGAACGCAGACCTACCTAGAAATGCTGAAGGCAAAGGAACTGACTGGTACATAGGAGGTGTGGTACTTCTATTTCTATTACATATGTTTTGGCTCAAGTCAAAAAGCCTACAATTAATGAAATAAAAGATTCCTCATGTTACATGCTGGAGGCCACATACCATGAATAGTGAATCTACAAATAGTATTTTCAAAGCTACAGTTATCTGTTAGAAATGCATGTTATCAAGAGGCTCCGTTTTAAATGCCAACCATGACTTACACATGAATGATATACATGAGTTCAGAATCTTGAAAAAAACCCACCAGCATGTCACTCACTTCAACTCTCATTTTAAATAGGCACTGTGAAAATGGGAATGCTGCTGTACAGTAATGAGTAGCATATAATGAAATTAGTGTTCTTTTATGAGTACCTGCTCTACATTAATTCCCTTTAAAGAAGCACATGAAATATTCAGAAAAATTTTTTTCTATCAGTCTACAAAAGGAGTTAGTGTTCAGAAATAAAAATGAAGCACTTGCGTCTTCATTTAAAAAAAAAAACTTCACAAAGGTGCAAATAATGTAAATGCTTTCCAGGGCTCACATGGGCAGATCAGTACTATTGTGTCTCGTTTTCCTAGATGTACCATCATCTCGCGGCAGTGCTTTCTGCAAATTGGACATAGCAGCAGTTCTCTCGATGTCTATCACAGCATACAGCTCTGTGCGCCTGGTAGGGGTCTGTGGAAGGGGAGTGGTAGGCGTTTTTGGAGTCTGAGGGTTGTCAGAGTCACTGCCACCTTCCAAGTCAACCTGTATGTAATTGAGCTGCCTGTGTTCTAAACTTGGGCGTCTGATATCAAAGTTAAAGACTGTCGGCGTACAGTCCCGACGCCTTGAATACTCTATTTTGTGAGCACTTGCCGGCACTGTTACATTCTCTGTATTTACATAGTTATGCATTGGATCTAGATTATTATGGTAGCCATTCAGAGATGGGGTCTTTGGTCCTAAGTTGTCATCTTCATCCCTACTTAGCTTGCGGGCTTCCCAAACAGGAGGCAAAGATGGTAGATTTTCGTAGTTTAACAATGCAGTTCTTCTCTGAGCTGAGTTGTTGATATTCTGGGTATCTGAGGTACTGGTGGACGGCAGACGACCTCTCCTGAACCCCGAGGCACTGGGGAGAGACAGGCCATTTAGATTTTCATACACCAGTTTGTTAACAGAGGGCGCATCTCTTCGCTCATCACTGTCATAGCCAGTGTCCCATTCTGTGTTATTTGCACCACTTCCACTGATTTGATCTCTTCCAAGTTGTTCCAGTTTCTCTTTTTCCATTAATTGCTTTTGAACTGGTGTTGGTCCTAAGACAAATTTGACTCCTTCGGGTTCAAGAAGAATCTGGGGGTCCCTGTCCTCAATATTACTTGACTCTTCTTTCGGTGTGTTGATTTCAGCATTAGAAACTCTCGCCTCCAATGGGACATGCACACTTGTGCGGTTTTTCCGTTCTTCTTGCACACCTGTAGTGTTGACATAGGTATGTACCTAAAACAAAACAGGAAAGTGAGTGGCTTGTTTAAAAGAAAAGAAAAAAAAGAACAAAAAATCTGCCTGACTATATCAATTAATTTTATTAACTTTCTCTCTAAGTATATTCTTCAAAGCTTTTGCACCTGTTTTATATTAATAAAAAGGTTGGGAGGAGGTGGGAGAAATGTAGAAACGTCTTCCTAGCTTGATAAAAGAATAACAACTTTAAAATAGATGTGATGGTGAAACATAAGCATTCTATAAAAAGTCAGGAACAAACAGGGATTATTACTTTCATGTTCTAGAAATTCTATCAGTGCATTAAAACCTGATTTAGAAATAGGAAATAACAAGTATTAAAAAGGAAGAGAGAAATTTATCATTATTTATAGATCATCTGACTACATAAAGAGATAAGCCTTATTAGATTTAATAAGAGTTCTATAAGATACATAGATATAAAATAGGTTCCACCTAGTAGGAAATTATCACTACTTAGAAAAGCTCATGGTATTTGGGGGAGATAATACAGAAGTCTTTACATAAAATCTGACAAACAAAAAATAAAATTCTAAAAGAGGGATACTTAATTATAGTAAGAACTCATTTAACAAGTAAAAAATACAAAGAAATGTATTTTAAAACAGTGAAAAATTGTTAATGATAAACAGTCATACTGTTGACAAAAGATAAGTACAGCTAATTAATACAGACAATGTTCAACCAGGTACACCATTCCTAAAATGAAAACTAACTAGTTGGGAATATTAAATTGCTCTGTTAAAAACACTGACAAAATCTACCTTACTGCTAGTAGTGCACTATTTACAAAAACTGTAATATAAAAAGCTTTCCTTTGAGGTTATTGTAAGAGAACTGACCATTAGTTTTGTCCATCTTTATCTATAGATGCACCTCTCCTGTGGACCCACAAACTTAACTGTAACACTAAGTTTCCCTCAACACCTATACATATTTGGGTATATGTCAGCAAATATATGCTTTGTCCTCTGAATCTTCACTCTACAAAGGTCATATACAAAAATGACAACTAAAATTCAAATTGACTAAAACCTTCAAGTGTTAGCATGATAATACTCTAACCCCATACAATACCACTGGACAGCAGCACATGCTTACTTGTTCCTCAGCCACCAGCAAAGGATGTGTAGATTCTTCACCTACTGAGGGCAGGCGGGCACTTCCCACGGAAGGATGTCTGCTGGAAGGATGCGATGAAGCATCTCCGAATGAGGGATATCGGGGATATCCATTGGGTAAGTTCTGAGCAGCAAACCCTGGAGCTGAGTTTGCGTTTATTGGTTTCAGAAAGGATGTAGGGGTAGGGCACAGAGAGAAAAATGAATGAGGATACAATCAGAACTGAGAGGCTTAAGGAGGTGTTTCTGGTAAGATACATAAGAAACTAGAGCAAAACAGAACCTCTCTCCACTTTTAACTTTCCACTCACATTTAAAATAATATGTAACACTTTGTGTTTTCATATTTAAAATGTTTATAATTATAGCTAACAGTTTTTCAAAACTCATAACCTATGTTAGCCAATGGTAATTTCTAACATGGTATAGATTAAATATCCATAGTCTATAGCTTATAATACAAAAGGGGGAAATGGACACTTACTTGTAGGTGTTCGAGGTGTCCTAGGGACTTCCAATTCCGTCTGATGGTTATTCCTTTCAACCACGGGTTCCTCCACTACATTTATACTATTATTCTGCATAATCTCTTGTAACATATTAAATAATTCTTCTGCACGAGCACACTTAAAGGCAAAGATTCCTACAAATATAAACCAGAAGAAAAAACCATGGTCACGACATCTAAAAAAGACAAAGGCGCACCTGTCAAAGAACAAAATTATAAAGGAAGCATTCTATGTACCAATAGCAAGAAAGGCTTTTCAAATAAATGTCTGATAAGTTAATTATATTCCGTTTCAAAACACAAGCCCAAAAGTTCACAGAATAATTTTCATTTGCCCATGGCTGATGGCTCAAAATAAGGAAGGCAAAAACAAGATTTGCACACTTGCTCTAGTCTGCTTTCTAACAGCAGGGGGAGTCTAACTTGTCATTACCACAGGAATCCACCATTTCATAGGCGCTTGCTCTGTGGTTTACAATCGTTATCTTATTTAATTATTGGATTACCATTCCACTCTGATACAGAAGGAATTTGATGCAAGAGGTTCCCCAACTTGTTGTCCAAGGACTTTCAAGAAGTAGGTGGCAAAAAAATAAAACTATGCTCTGCTTAACTCCAAAGTTTAAGTTCTTTCCCCCAAGTTGTAACACTAAAAGTGAAAGTCACTCAGTCATTTCAGACTCTTTTGCAACCCCATGGACTAGCCTGTCAGGCTCCTCTGTCCATGAAATCTTCCAGGCAAGAATACTGGAGTGGGCTGCCATGCCCTCCTCCAGGGGATCTTCCCTACCCAGGGATCGAACTCAGGTCTCCCGCATCACAGGTAGATTCTTTCCAGTCTGAGCCACCAACAAATCCCTATAACAGTAAAAGTGAAGTGAAAGTGAAGTCGCTCAGTCGTGTCCAACTCTTTGTGACCCCATAGACTGCAGCCTACTACGTGAAAATCCATCCATGGAATTTTCCAAGAAGAGTACTGGAGTGGGTTGCCATTTCCTTCTCCAGAGGATCTTCCCAACCCAGGGATCGAACCCAGGTCTACCGCATTGTAAGCAGACTAATTTACTGGGACTAATTCATTTACTTATCAAATCTTAAAGTTAATATGAGCCAAAATTCTAGACATAGAAAACATGCTTAACAAATGCTTGATAAGTGAATACATAGTGTACTATATCTCCTTTTTAAATAATCTGCTTGAGGATTTTTTTTCATTCAGCATAAAAGTAAAACTAATTTAAACATATATAAAATAATTGAATTACAGAATGATATTCAAATATGGTGATGTTTGGAGAAAAAAATAAAGGCTCTACCTACCTTGTCCAGTTTGACACCTTCGACCACTTTCAAAAGAAAAGAGATTCGAATCATAACCATAGCGTCGGAGGCAGAGGTAGTGCCATTTTACCGAGTCACGTTTGCGAGTGTATAAAATCAGTTCTGTGTCTGTAAGTTCCATTATGCCAGAACCCAACTCATTTCCATCATCATCCACATTAATGACCTAAAAAAAAAGTTTAATTAGTGCTAACAATGCTTCCTCTCGACAGTCATGCACATATTTCACTAATTTCAGGAAAATGTACTATTGCTGATTGGTTCAGTTATTGTTATTTCATTCAACAACCAATGTTTTTGTATGGCATGGATTATGTAGCAGGTCAATACCTGGTTCATATCCCCAAAGAACTCACATTCCCACTGAGGAGGTAAGATACACAAAGACAAAGTCAATATCACAGAACTCTAAATGCTTAACTAACCTAACAACTGAGTACAATAGACCCTGCAAAATGCAGGAACTGTAGCCAAGGGTTGTTAGAGAAGCCTTCACATATGAAGAAAAGGGACTTTAGCTGGGTTTTGGGTATAAATAAGTTTGCACGCATGCATGTTCTGTCACTAAGTTGTGTCTAACTCTTTGCAGCACCATGGATAGTATTAATAACCCACCAGAGTCTTCTGTCCATGGGATTTCCCAGGCAAGAAGGAAATAAAGAGGGTGAGTTGGTGGGTCAGGACTTAGGGGGCACACCCTGAAAATACAGTGCTACAGCAGAGACAAGGTACATTTCAGAGAGATCAAGACAGGACTGGCACTGAGTTCTTGTCAGGGAAGGCCTTGCACTGCTGAGTTTCAGAAAATGGTCAGAGACTGTAAAGAACAGATTAACACTTAGGGAGAATTTACTATACTCCTGGATTGGGCAAAGTGCTTTACTTGTATTTTGTCATTTAATTCCAATCCTAAACTGCAGGTAATACTATTGTCTCCATTGCATACAAATAAACAAAGACTTGGTGACGATGTAACTTGTCAAAGGTCACAAAGCTATGAAGCAAGAAGGTTGTGATTTACACCAAGATTTATGTGATCCAGAGGCTGATTTATAGCAGACTGAGGTCAGAATATGAGAGGCATTAATGGCTCTGGATGAGTAAGGAATGGAGCACTTAGTGTCTAAGTAAAAGAATACCACTGAAGTTTTAGAATAATGAAAGAGGAAGATAAATCTGATGTCAACTGCAGGATGGATCACAGAGGTGACTGGAGGTGGAGTTTAGTTACGAAATTATCCAGGCATTAAACAATGACTGGGAACTAGTGACAGGACTGAAGAGGCACCTATAAAATGGTGTTTTAAAGACAATATTATCAGGTCATTTCAAAGAGGGCTAATGGGACCAAATCCAGGGGCTCTTATCATTGTGACCAAAGATTGAGTTCTCCAGAGGGTGTAACAGTCACTCAATAGTGCTGTTGTTTTCCTGATGGAGATACAAGATTTAGCCACTCATATCTATGACTGATGATATAGGAAGGTAATAAATGTAAATGTCTTCCAAGTTGGGGGGGGGGAAGGAGAGTATTATCAGAATTGTGTGGTTCTAATTAGATATAGAAGACCAAAGGAAAAGAAGATTTCATACTGTCAGTAAATGTCCTTGTTGGTTAAAACAAGAAAAGGCAGAATGGACAAAAAGGAAAATAAAGAGAGTCGAAAGTTACCAGTGAGGAAATAAGAAGATGTGTTAAGTGAAGTAAAAGAAGAGCATCCAGGTAGGCAGCAAGAGCTACAACTCATTCAGTTTTTACTGACCTTAAACTTGTTCCGATGGTTATCTGGGACAGTGTCTTTATCTGGACAGCTACAACAGCTACCCATGGCTTCTTCAGAAGACCATGTGAGCACTACATGAAAGATAATTTGCAAAAAATTATTAGATATAAGATATACAAATCACAAAACAGAAAAAGACTCTAGAAAGCACCTAACATTAGTTCTGTATTATTTTAATGAGGAAAATTAAGCCCAGAAAGGTAAATGGCTAGAGCTAGACTTCACACAACTAGCTGGAGAATTTCACTCAGCATCAACAGGAATAATTTTGTCAGGCAGACTTCACAGAGGCCTCAAATTTAGTTTGCAAAAGTCTGCCTATTTTAAAACTATCTAAAAGAAACCAATTTAAGGTTTCATACATAACACTATTATACTTAAGTCATTCATGGAATTAACCCTTTATGGCTTACTAGGATTTCCTGTCTATCTTCATTAATAAATTTCCAAAAAAGATGACAGACAAGTATTTGGCAAGTATTTTGATTCATACTATGCACTTTAGTATTCTTTATGGATCCCTCCAGACAAAACTGGTTAATAAGACACAAAAACAAATATGGAATAGTTCACTAGGAGAGAAAGACAACTGAAACAGTAACACAGAGAATACTGGCAAAACTCTAAATGTGTCTGTCTAATCCTTTCCCACAGAGGATAAGAGATAAGTGGTTACAGTTATATTAAGTGTTCAAGAACACTCCAACTGAACAAAGGAAACTTCACTTACAAACAAGGGAAAGAATCAGAATGGATGTGAAAGTATTTGAAAAAAGGGGAAGGGAAGGAAGGATAAGAAGTTACTAAACACTGAAAATACAAATCTGATTAAAGCTTGTCTAGAATTCTTCAGCAGATCTTTACTACTTCAGGAAAAAAAAATGCAAAAGCTCAAAAAGTCCTTTACATTATGGTCCTTGTCTACAAATCCAGTCTAACCTCTCACTCATCTCTGCTTCAAGCCGCACCCAGTCATACCAAACAGTTTCCCTAGAGCATCTTGTTTCCATGCTGCTCCTTCCTCTAGATTCAACTCAGAAGACAGGGCCTTCAGGAAAGCTTTTCTGACTCCAATCAACTGGGCAAGTTATATTCCTTTTGTATCCCCAACGCACCCTGAGCTTCCCAGTATCATAGCTTCTTTCACACTGTTTACTTAGTAGAAATTGTGATGGACTGTTTACTTATCAATCTTCTTCCCTCCACTTTGAGCTCCTTTCCAGTAAGGATGGAATTTATTCATTCCTGCTTTCCCTGTGCCTTACATAATAACTAGCACACAGTAGACACTCTAAGTCTCTTGTAAGCTAAATGAACCACACTAAAGGAAGATAAAGAATGTTGGCAGGTATAAGGATTAAACCAATTTAAAAAAAGTAAACTAGTTTATAAACCAAAAGAAGTGATAAATAAAATAGTAAAGTTAAGACTCATATTTCGTGGTGTCCTCGCACTAGTCAGAATGGCCATCATTAAAAAGAAGGTGTGGAGAAAAGGGATTCCTACTACACGGTTGGTGGGAATGTAAGTTAGAAGCCACTATGAAAAACAGTATGGGAGTTCTTAAAAAACACACACACACACAAAAAAAAACCCTAAAAACAGAATTGCCATATGATCCAGCAATCCTACTCCTGGGCAAAAATATCTAGAGAAAACTCCAATTTGAAAAGATACATGCACTCCAATAATCATAACAGCACCATTTACAACAGCCAAGACATGGAAGCATGCTTAATGTCCATTTAATGATGAATGGATCAAGATGTGGTATATACACCTTAAAGTGAAAGGCGCTCAGTTGTGTCTGACTCTTTGCAACCCAAAGGATTATACAGTCCATGGAATTCTCCAGGCCAGAATACTTGAGTGGGTAGCCGTTCCCTTTTCCAGGGAATGTTCCCAACCCAGGGATCAAACCTAGGTCTCCCGAATTGTACAATGGAATACTACTCAGCCATAAAAAAGAATGAAAGCTGGCCATTTGCAGCAACATGGATGGACCTAGAGATCACTTACTTACTAAGTGAAGTAAGTCAGACAGAGAAAGATAAGTAACACATGACATATCACTTATATGTGGAAACTAAAATGTGACACAAATCAACTTATTTACAAAATAGAAATAGGGTCACATACATAGAAAACAAACTTATGGTTACCAAAGGGCAAAGGGGGTGGAGGGAGGGATAAATTAGAGGAGGTTTGGAATTAGCAGATACAAATTACTATATATAATATACAAATAGATAAAACAACAAGGTCCTACTGTACAGAACAGAACTATATTCATTATCTTGTAATAACCTATAATAAGGAAAAGAACCTGAAAAAGAATATATATATAAATAATATTATATAATATTTACATATATATAAACTGAGTCATTTTGCTGTACACCACAGACTAACGCAACATTGTAAATCAACTATACTTCAGTTAAAAATTAATAAATTTATATAGGGAAAATGTGTGATGACATAATAAAAAATCTTGTTATATAAAGGAAAAAGAAAAAGACTCATATTTGGTATCATGCCAGCTAAGTATCATGGTGTAAAGATGACAGTCAATCGTGTACCTCTCAAGAGTCATGAGTCTAAAGGCAAAGACAGAGCTGTCAACAGATAACGCATTATGACAAAACTTTTATTAGATAATAAGAAGAGTTCTGTGGACACTGAAAGAAGCAACTAACTTTCTGGATTAGGAAGGGAAGGAAGCAGCATTTGAGCTGGACTTTAAAAGGTGAGCATAAACAGTGTGCTAGGTAGAACACAGAAATAGGCACTAGATAAAAAAGTAGGTGCAAAGATAAAAGTCATGATCGGCAGTGCTATACTCAGGAGAAAGTGAGGGATCCGGTACAACTAGAGTGCAGGGTAGGCTCAACTACAAGCAGGAGCCAAACTACACACCCTGAACAACCACCTAGGGGTCTGGGATGCCAACTAACGAGCCTGAAGCTCAGCGGTCTCTAATGCCCCTGCAGTCAGATGGGCATGACTCCATCACGGCACTTATCATATTCTACTGTAATGGTTAGCTGTCTCACCGGCCACTTCACTGTGACCTCCATGAAGAGAAGAACCTTGTCTTCTGAATTTTCTAGGGCACTAAGCATACTGTTTGATGTAGCAGATAATTATTTCATAAAAATTTAATTTTTAAAAATCAAATCACTAGGTGTTTGGGACTTCCCTGGCAGTCATACTTTCACTGCAGGGGACACGGGTTCAATCCTTAGTTAGAGAACAAAGAGCCCACATGCCAGACAGTACAGCAAAAAAAAAAAATTTAGTAAGTGTTTAATAAATTATGAGGAGGCCAAAAGAACATTTTTCAAAAAATTTTAAAGCAGAGAGATGACAGAAACAAAAATACAAAATCTTCTTGAAATTGCTTATCCATACTCCCCACTAACTTCTCAAGAATACAGAGATAAATGATTACTACAGTGTGGCCTTTGATTGAATAAAAAGGTCTCAAATGAATAGTTTTCAACTATTTCTCAAAAAGAATAGAAAAAACATTCTTCCACTTGACATCTTCAGGCAGCACCTCTGATTCTGTCACGGATGTAAGAATGGTGGTACAATCTACTTGGGGACTCTATCTACATTGAGTGTTTCAGTTCAGTGCAAACATAATTACTGAAAAGCCTAACACGTGACACGAAATCCTTGTATGCCATTGCGAAGAGTATGAATTTCATCCTGCACATGATGGAAAGCCACTTAAGTATTTTAAGTGAAGTGGTCAGAACTTCATTTTAGATACCTCCATGTGCAAGGTAAAATTTTAAGTGGGAGTTAGCTCAGAGGAAGGGAAAGCCAGTTAGAGACTACTGAAAACTGAAATATGCTAAAGACTTAAAAGTGGAGCAGCAACAGTAGGAAAGATGAAAATGACGAATTTAAAAAATATTTAGGAAATCAAGTCAGCAGCACTGAGTGTCTACTAGGGATACAGGAAGTAAGAGGCAGTTTTCAGTGCAGATAAAGGGTGCTGGTTCCATTACCTGAAATAGGAAAAATCTTTTCAGGTCTTCAAGAGGAAGTGATGGTGGTTAGTTCAGTTTTAGACATGTTAAACTGCGATTCCCAGAGAACAACCGAATGGAGACATGTAATAGAGTTAAGTACATCAGAATGGGCTTGAGGGAAGAGGTAAAATATCGGGGCACATGGTATTTGAAACTATAAAACAGAAGATCCTGCTCAAGAACAAGATAAAGAGCAGTCTGCTGAAGCTGAAATTCTGGGGAACACAAATGTGTAAATACTAGAGAAAAACAAGTGAAGGAGAAGAAAAACAATCAGAGTGGTACAAACTAAGAAAAGAAAGCGTCAAGAAGGAGGGTCCTCTCCATGATGGAGTATTAGGTAGAGGCAGAAGCCATTACACAGTGAGCAAATGGAAGATGAGTAGTCCTCCAGAAAATAAAAAAGGCTCTTTTAAGAACACAGTGAGAAAGGAAAGCCTCAAGTGACAGGGTGTGGTTGGACATGGTTTCAAAAGAAAATACATTTCTTGAGTTATTTATTGTTTTAAGATGACACAGGTTTATGCAGATTTGTACTCAGTATGTCAGTAACCAAAGGAATCTGCCAGAAGACGGATCAAGACAAGCAGGGAGATGAGACTAGAGCTGAGTTCTGGGACCCAGACTCAGAAGCGTGCCCAGAGGAGAAGGAATCCCTTGTTCTCAGAGTAGATGTGAAAGTGAAAGTCACTCAGTCATGTCCAACTCTTGGTGACCCCATGGACTATGCAGTCCATGGAATTTCCCAGGCCAGAATACTGGAGTGGATAGCCGTTCCCTCCTCCAAGGGATCTTCCCAACTCAGGGACTGAACACAGGTCTCCTGCATTGCTGGCAGATTCTTTACCAGCTGAGCCATCAAGGAAGCCCTCTGAAGAGAGAGGGAAGAAGAGAAAGATGAGTGGAACATATCAGAGAAGTTGAAACAGAAAATATCCATCATCTTACATTTCTTTTGTAAAATAGAAGGCAAGTTTGCAGAATGAGGGACTTGAGGAGAAGGGTAGGATTTTTCACTGAGAAGCTACACAAGAAAAGCAGCAGGATTATTAAGCAGGCTATGCTGAGACTGAGCAGAAGCTGGAGAGTAAGATTATGTTATTTTTCTAGCTGTGCTCAGCAGTCCAGAGGATAGACAGTCCAACTGACCCAGGTCAGAGGGCAAGAGGACAAATAAATGAAAGGATATTGGCAATATAGGGGTTTGAAGTGATGGGCCAACAGGTCTGCCCAGGAAAGAAGCAAAGAAAGAAGAGGGCTGATGAAACAGGAGAAAACAGAGGGAGGCAAAAAGGAACAGGAGGCCTCAGTATGGTTAAAGAATAGGCTTAGTATGAGTAAGAGTCTGAAAAAGCTGGACAGGCGGTTCTGGTCAATCTTCCAACACAGAAGGAGACTTTTTTTAATGCAGAGTTTTCACCCACATCTCTGACTCCTCCTCCTGAAGCACAAACTCCCAGGCAGGGGTAAAAACAAGACACTACATCTATGACAATTACATTAATACTTGGAGACAATCTGAATTACCTAAGACCTACTAATATGCATGAATACTGTAAACACTTGATGAGAAACTACATGATCTCATAAACTCTTTCAAGTTTATAACTCCACAAAAACACAAATAGATATACTACACTCCCTCTAAAGGTAGCCTCTGTTTGGGAAGACCAACAATGCAACAACCGTGCCAGACATTTAAATTAGTAAACACTGTCTTCTTAAAATCAATTATCCTTATTTTGAGTTCTGGGAGGTAACAACGTGGTTTTTTAATCACTCAGTTGTGTCTGACTCTTTGCGAGTCCATGGATTGTAGCCCACCAGGCTCCTCTGCCCATGGCATTCTCCAGGGAAGAACGGGAGTGAATTACCATTCTTTTCTCCTGGGGATCTTCTTGACCCAGGGACTGAACCCAGGTCTCCTGCATTGCAGACTGATTTCTTTACCATCTGAGCTACCAGAGAAGCCCAGAGTAGTATCAGGAGGCAAATAATTGCATTCAAAATACCATTATTAAAATCTCCAGTTCAAAAAAATACAATTTGTGGACTGAATGATTTTTTAAAAGTAAACTTCAACTTACCTAGATCTGGCCATTAATATTCTTAGCCTCTGCTGCAGCATCAGGAGTTTAATCATACTTCAAAACACCATGTTTTCTTTGTTTGCTGACTTAACCTAAAAGTAACAAGAAAAAGTCAAGAAATTGTTATTTCTTTAAAGACAGTTTTTCTTATGAGACTTCTGGCAGCAATGTTAGTTCTGTTAATCTATTTAAACAAACTAAAAAGTCTAAATTTTTATTAAAATCTAATATTTTAAAAATTAACATAATGTCTACATGGTACCAATTAACAGCCTTTCGAAAGAAAAGTAAAAATGCAGTAGCTCTAAAAGTCCATTTTAGCCAATGGCAGGCTAATTCTCCATCTCCAGTCACACTTCTCTTAAACCTCACTGTCACTCCTCCTCCCAGAGCTGACTCTAGAATCCACACTCTATATCTTCCTAATCCACAAGAGCCCCCAGAATAAAATCACAAGAGTCAGTCATCAGAAAACTGTATCAATAAGCATGCCATAGAGCCTCAGGATAATGACATAAATTATAGCAATAAATTACAATCTAGGGTTTCAAGAGATTACAATATAACTTTTGAAAAAATTCTGGTTATTCACTTTTTACAACACATGAAAAAAATCAAATTCAAACATGAGCACTAGAATTTACTGAATAGCTATACTATATTAGGCATTATGTTAGGGGTTTTACAAAGCCTCATTTTAATCTATGTATTAACAAATATGACTGATACCCAAAATGAACATTTCCAAAACCATGAACCCATATACAAACAAACTTTTTCATGCTGGACTTCTAACCTATACATAAAATTAGTGGTTCAGGTAGGAGTTTGCTCACCACTTGTGAGCTGCTGTTACACCCTACATTGGGGTGGGCAGCAACCAACTGTCTTTTCCTTAGCAGTTTTTCTTCCCCTCCAGAAGTTTAACATACATCAGGCTTTACCTCTAGCTTATAAAACTGTCCAGCTAATTCTACCATAAATCGTTCCTCTTATGTGATGTTTGTCCAGCTCTCTAAGAGATTTTAGCCAATTAACTAGGAAAAAAAATCTCCCTTTTTATTTGATCTACTCATAAGCATCCCGCAACCCCTATACTGAAAAGAGTTTATTCACAGTGAACATGATTAAGAGATGTATTCCCATATCAAGGAAAAGTCATAAGTTTTAAAAGGAAGTTAAACATACAAAAGAACCAGTGTGCAAATCTATAAAGCTCTTGATAATATTAAAAATCTGTGAGAAACTCTGGAAAATTTATATTCTCACCTTCAGATCTCTTTTATTTCTAACTTTTTTAATTGTGAGGAAATACACATAAAATTTACCATCTTACCCATTTTCAAGGGTACAGTTTAGTAGTGTTAAATATATTCACTACTGTACAACCAATCTCAAGAACTCTGAAACTCTACATCCATTAAAAAACAACTCATTTCCCCTCCACCCAAACACTAGCAACCACCATTCTACCTTCTGTTTTCATGAGTTCAACTAAACACATCATGTAAGACTACAGTTCAGTTCAGTCGCTCAGTCATGTCCAACTCTTTGTGAGCCCAGAGTGCAGCACTCCAGGCTTTACCTGTCCTTCATTATCTCCGGAGTTTGCTCAAACTCACATCCATTGACATAAGATTGTACAGTATTATCTTTTTGTGCCTGCCTTATCTCACTTAGCATCATGTCTTCATGGTTCATCCATGCTGTAATATGTGTCAGAGTTCCTTTCCTTTTTTTTTTTTTTTAAACTTTTTATTTTGCATTGAGGTATAGCCAGTTTCAGGTAAACTGAAAAAGGACTCAAGCTACACATATACATGCATTCTTGCTCCCCCAAACTCCCCTCCCATCCAGGCTGCCACACACCACTGAGCAAAGTACTTTGTGCTATACAGTAGGTCCTTATTGGTTACCCATTTTAAATACAGCAGGGTGTACAAGTCCATCCCAAACTCCTTAACTATCCCTTCCTCCCAGCAACCATAGGTTCATTCTCTTAAGTCTGTGAGTTTGTTTCTGTTTTGTAACTAAGTTCATTTACATCATTTCTTTTTGGATCACATATGTCAGGGATGTCATACAATATTTCTCTTTCTCTGTCTTACTTCACTCAGTATGACAATCTCGAGGTCCACCCATGTTGCTGCAAATGGCATCATTTCATTCTTTTTAATGGCTGAGTAATACTCCATTGTGTATATGTACCACATCTTTATCCATTGCTCTGTCGATGGACATTTAGGTTGCTTCTATGTCCTGGCTATTGTTAATAGTGCTGCAATGAACATTGGGATGCATGTATCTTTTTGAATTATTTTCTCATGGTATGTGCCCAGTAGTGGGACTGCTAGGTCATATGTAGTTCTACTTTTAGTTTTATAAGGAACCTCCATACTGTTCTCCATAGTAGCTGCACCAATTTACATCCCTACCAACAGTGTAGGAGGGTTCCCTTGCCTGCACAACCTCTAGCATTGACTGTTCGTGGATTTTTTGATGACAGCCATTCTGGCTTGTGTGAAGTGGTATCTCACTGCAGTTCTGATTTGCATTTCTTTAATAATGAACAATATTGAACATCTTTTCACATGCCTTTTGGTCATCTGTATGTCTTCTTTGGAGAAATGTCTGTTTAGATCTTCTGCCCAGAATTCCTTTCCAAGACTGAATAATATCCACTGAATAAAAACTTGCTAATTCATCCACTGATGGACATTTATCTACCATTTGGCTGTTGTGAATAATGGTGCTATGAACATGGATGCACAAGTAGCACTTCAAGACCCTGCTTTCAGTTATCAGATACATACCCACAAGTGGTCCTGCTGGATCATATAGTAGTTCTATTTTTAATTTTTTGAGAAACTTCCATACTGCTCTCCACAGAGTATCTTCTTTAGAGAAATGTCTATTCAAGTCCTTTGAACATTTTTTAAACAGGCTGTCTGTTCTTTTGGTTGACTTTTAGTGTAAGTTCTCTATATATTCAGGATATTAATCCCTTATCAAATATATGATTTGCAAATATCTTCTCACATTCTTTGGGTTGTCCTTTTCACTCATATTGTTTGAGGTAACAAATTTATTTTTCATTAAGTCCAGTTTGTCTACTTTTGCTTTGGTGCCCATGCTTTTGGTGTCATATCCAGGAAAGCATTGCTGAAACCAATGTCATGAAGCTTTTGCCCTATGTTGTCTTCTAAGAATCTTATTGTTTTATGTCTTACATTTAGGTCTTTGATCCAGTTTGACTTAATGTTTGTATATGGTGTTAGGTAAAGGTCCAAGTTCATTCTTTTGCATGTGGATATCCAATTGTCCCAGAAGCATCTGTTGAAGACTCGCTTCCCCACCGAGTGGTCTTAGTACGCTTTTCAAAACTTATTTGACCAGACATGTGAGGGTTTACTCTGGGTTCTCTATTCTATTCCACTGGTCTATGTCTGTCTTTATGCCAGTACCACACTCTTTTTACTATGTGGCTTTGTAGTAAGTTTAGAAATCAAGAAGTGTGAGTCATCCCGTTTTATGGTTGTTTTGGCTATCCAGGGTTCCAAGATTCCATATGAATTTCAGGATACGCTTTCCCATTTTGGGGGGAAAATCACTGGAATTCTGACAGGGACTGCACAGAATCCGTACATCTCTTTGGACAGGACTAACGCTTTGACAACATTGTGTCCTCTAATCCATGAGTATGCGATGTGTTGTTATGCCCTCTGCAAGCAGTGTTATGATGTAGTTTTGTGTGTGTTCTATCTCCTTGGTTGATTCCTGAGTATCCTATTTCTTTTGATGCCACTGTAAAACGAACTGTTTTTGTAATTTTTTAGATCATTCACTGCAAATGTATAGAAATGCAACTAATGTTTACATGTTGACTTTGTATCCTGAATTCATTTATTAGTTCTGAAAGTACTTTTTGTGTGGAATCTTTAGGGTTTTCCACATATAACATCATCTCACCTGCAAACAAAGATTGTTTTACTTCTTTTCTCTCAACTTGGATGACTTTGCTCTGGCTAGAACTTCCAATACTATGTTGAATAAAAGTCATGAGAGTGGGCATCACTGCCTAGTTCCTGATCTTGAGGAAAAACCTTTCAGTCTTTTACTATTGAGAATGATGTCCGCTGTGGATTTTTCATATATAGCTTACATTACGTTGAGGTGGTTTCCTTCAATTCCTAGTTTTTTGAATGCTTTTATATGAAAAGGTGCTGAATTTTGTCACGTGCTTTCTTTGCATTAATTGAGATGGTATTTTTTTCCCCTTCATTGTACTATCCTTGCATTCCAAGAATAAATCCCACTTTGACATGGTATATAATCTTTTCATTATGTGACTGAATTTAGTTTCCTAGCATCTTGGATATTTCTCAATGTTTATAAGAGATACTGGCCTGTAGTTTTCCTGTAAGATCTTTGTCTGGAATTGTTATCAGGGTAATGTTGGCCTCACAAAATTAACTGCAAAGTGTTCTCTCTTCTTCAATATTTTGGAAAAGTTTGAGTACAGACAGTAGTTCTTTAACTGGTGAAGCCAGGGCTTTTCTACATGAGAGACTTTTATCATTATTATTGATTCACTCTCCTTACCTTATATGTCTATTCAGATTTTCTATTTCTTTGTGATTTAGCCTTGGTAGGTTTTCTATTTCTAGGAATTTGTCCTGTTCATCTAGTTTCTTCAATTTGTTGGCATACAACTGTTCATATTACTCTCTTATAATCCTTTTTATTTCAGTAGAATTGATAGTGATGTCACCAGTTTCACTTCTGGTTTTAGTAATCTGAGTCTTTCCTCCTTTTTTCTTAGCCCATCCAGCCAAAAACTTGTCTTTTTTGTTGATGTTTTCAAAAATCAAACTTTTGGTTCACAGATTTTGTTTTTCTATTCTCTATCTCACTTCTCTCTCCTTTAATCTTTATTATTTCCTTCCTTCTGCTAGTTTTGCTTTTAGTTTACCCTTTTTCTATTTCCTTAAGCTATAAAGCTATAGATCTTTTTATATTTTAACATAAGCATTTATAACTACCCAAATCCCCCTTAGCACTGCTTCCACTGTGTCTTGTTAAGTGTTGGCATGTTGTGTTTTCATCTTCTTATGCCTCTAAATATTTTCTAATTTCCTTTGTGATTTCTTCTTTGATTTGTTGTTTAAAAGTATGTTAATTCCCACAATTTTGTGAATTTTCCAGCTTTCTGTCACTGATTTCTAACTTCATCCTCTTCTAATTGAAAATGATACTTTGTATAATATTTATCTTTGAAAATCTTTTGAGACTTAATTTGTGGCTTAACATCACAGTCTACCCTGGAAAATGTTCCACTATTCTTGCCCTACTGAACATTTTATCACTATGTAATACATTCATCTCTCATAACCTTTTAAAATTTAAAGTCTAGCTTGTTTCATACTAATACAGTCACACCTGCCTTCCTTTTGGTTACTAAATGCATGTATATCTTTTCCATTTTTGCAATTTTTTTGTCACTGAATCTCACATGAGTCTCTTATAGACAGAGTATAGTTGGATCATGTTTTTATCCATTCTGTCAATCTGTCTTTTAATACTGATAAGGAGAGCTTTGTTATTGTTGCTGTTTAGTCACTACGTTGTGTCCAAGACTCTTTCGCGACCCTGTGGACTGTAGCCTGCCACGCTCCTCTGTCCATGAGATTTCCCAGGCAAGAATACTAAAGTGGGCAACCATTTTCTTTTCCAGGGGTTCTACCCAACCCAGGGATCAAACTCGTGGCTCCTGGACTGGCAGCTGGATTCGTTACTGCTGAGCCACCAGGTATTACTTCTATCATATTACTATTTGCTTTCTATAAGCTTTAAGCTTCTTTGTGTTAAGCTGTAGTAAAATATTTAAATTCCTTTCTCAGTTCCTTTTGTGTATATTCTATAGTTATTTTCTTTGTGGTGACCTTGAGGACTACATTTAACATACTAAAGTAATAACAGTTCTACTTGAATTTACACCAGTTTAACTTCAATAACATACAAGATTCTACTCCATTACAACTTGATCCCCACTCCTTTCAGTTCTGATGTCACAAAATTACATCTTTATATACCATGTGCCCCAAAATGTAAACTAATAATTAAATGCACTAATCTCTTAAATTACGTAGAAAATAATTACAAACCAAAGATAAAACAATATGAGCTTTTAGGCTAATAATTTTTTCCTTTAAATGTATTAACTTTTAAATCATGTAGAAAATAAAATGTATAGTTATAAATCTTTGTTACAATATAAGTAGCTTTTATAACCCCCTCTATATTTACCTTCATTGAGATTTCTATCTCTCCTTACAACTTCAAGTTGCTGTCCAGAGTCATTTTGTTTCACCTGGCAGAACTTTCTTCTGCATTTCTTGCAAGGCAAGTCTAGACTTGCCTGGCAAGTCTAGATTCCCTCAGCTTTTGTTTACTTGGGAATATCCTAATTTCTCACTCACTTTTGAAGGACAGTTTTGCTACATAACAGGATTTTTGATGGGTAGACTTTTTTTCTTTTGGAACTCCATGAATATATCAGCCCACTCCCGTCTGGCCTCCATAGTTTCTGATGAGCTATCTGCTACTTATCTTACTGAGAATCCCTTGTAGTATGTGACAATTGTCTTCTTCCCACTGTCTTCAAGATTTCTGGCCTTTGTCTTTTGGAAGGTTGATTATAATGTGTCTGGTTCTATGGCTCCTTGACTTAATCTTTCTTGGAGTGAAATGAGCTCCTTGGATGTTTATGTTCATGTTTTTTATCAACTCTGGGAAGTTTTAAATCATTATTTCTTCAAACGTTCTCTCTGCTCCTTTCTTTTTAGGACTTCCACAGAATGTACATTGGTCTGTCTGACAGTGTCCCTCAGGCTGTTTGTTTTTTTTCTAACGTTTTCCTTGGGAATCTTAAATCTTTGTCTGCTGATTCTTTGTTCTGCCTGCTCAAGTCTGCCTTTGAATTTTTGTACTAAATTTTCCATTTTAGTTACTGTACTTTTCAGCTCCAGAATTTCATGATGCTGCAAATGGTATTATTTCATGCCTTTTATGGCTAACAGTATTCCACTGTATATATACATACGACATCATCTTTATCCATTCATCTGTCATTGGATATTTAGGCTGCTTCTACATCTTGGTTATAATAAACAGTGCTGCTATGAACACTGGGGTGCATGTATCTTTTTGATGTAGTTTTCTCTGCATATATGCCCAGGAATGGGATTGCTAGATCTTTTAAGGGTGCCACTCCTATAAATTTTCTAGATAGCACTTTAGTAGGTGGGGGAGGGGCTTGCAACAATGAGGTATGTGCAACACCAACGGATGCTCACTTTTGCCTACACCTCTGTGACTAGAAGCAACAATCTCTGACCCAATTACAGATTGCTGATATTTGGAGAAGAGGGTACTTTTTGCCTACTCTGTCTCCAAAAGCTGTATGAAAAGCTGCACAAAGGTGGTAAAAGAGGATGGCTACAATTTTACATCTGAGCCTTTTCCTGGCAGCCTTCAATAGTTCCACAGTTCCAAAACAGTTGGGTCAGATTCTCCTATCTAGAATGGACTCATTACTCCATGGCAAATAGATTGGGAAACAGTGGAAACAATGTCAGAGTATTTTTGGGGGGCTCCAAAATCACTGCAGATGGTGACTGCAGCCATGAAATTAAAAGATGCTTATTCCTTGGAAGGAAAGTTATGACCAACCTAGATAGCATATTAAAAAGCAGAGATATTACTTTGCCAACAAAGGTCCATCTAGTCAAGGCTATGGTTTTTCCAGTAGTCACGTATGGATGTGAGAGTTGGACTGTGAAGGCTGAGCACCAAAGAACTGATGCTTTTGAACTATGGTGTTGGAGAAGACTCTTGAGAGTCCCTTGGACTACAAGGAGATCCAACCAGTCCATTCTGAAGGAGATCAGCCCCTGGGATTTCTTTGGAAGGAATGATGCTAAAGCTGAAACTCCAGTACTTTGGCTACCTTATGCAAAGAGTTGACTCACTGGAAAAAACTCTGATGCTGGGAGGGATTGGGGGCAGGAGGAAAAGGGGACAACAGAGGATGAGATGGCTGGATGGCATCACTGACTCGATGGACATGAGTTTGAGTGAACTCCGGGAGTTGGTGATGGACAGGGAGGCCTGGTGTGCTGTGATTCATGGAGTCACAAAGAGTCGGACATGACTGAGCGACTGAACTAACTGACTGACTGACTTTATATCAGACATAGATTCACTTGGATTATCTCAATCCATAGGACCATCCTGTGAGGTAGGTACTGCCATTATTTCTATGAAGCAAATAAGGAAACCAAGGCTTGAAGAGGCTAGGTGGCTTTGCCAAGGTTAACAACTGATAAGAGGAAAGGCCAGAATTGAAGCCAGATCTAACTATAAAGTCCAGGTTCTAATTAATATATGTAAATAGCTTAAAATAGAGCTCAGCATATAGTAAGCATGTAGTAAATGATAGCTTCTGAAATAATAACAATAATTTATTACAATATAATATTGTATGCCTTTGGCACTCAGTCAAAATTTCTATGCCTAAAATTTCTTATTCATAAGATTAGGACACCTATTTCACAAAGTTATTTTGAAAACCAAATAAATTCTGGCTATAAAGACATTAGAAAAATATACAGTTTTTAAAAAGACAGTCATTATTACATCACCATTACATGTAAAATCCTGTCTCATATCACAAAGGAGCCTTTTGCACTGTAGACACAAAGCCCAGAATTTAAGCACTATCCTTGTAACAGAAGTTACAGTAATAACTAGTAAAGCTGTCTTAAATGATTTCAATATAAATTCTTGCAGAATGACAGGGAAAGAGAACACTGAACTCTATTCATTAGCTTGATTATACATTTGTTGCTCAGCAAGATATATTTGCTCTTTAGGTTCACTAACATGGAGGGTGAACTTGGCTTTTACTACAGTAGTTATGTTCAAATACAGCCATGACAGAATATCTATAGTTAGAAGCCTAACAATATAACTGTATTTTGGGCACAGCTAACTGTCATATTTATTGATAATTACATTAATACAATCAAGAGAACAGGATTCAGAAACCGTATTCTTTGTGTCGGTCGTCTGGTTGACTGTTTTTAAACTACTGGGTAGGTCTTTTTTGTTACCATTTTTATTTTTTTTAATATCTATTTACTTAATTGGCTATGCTGGGTCTTAGTTGCAGCATGTGGGATCTTTTACTTGTCACAGGTAGGTTCTAGTTGAACCTGGGCCCCCTGCATTTGGGAGCATGAAGACTTTGCCACTGGACCACCAGGGAAGTCCTTCTTTTTTTCTGTACTGATATACCTTAGTTTTCTGTTTATTCTTAACATTGTTAAGGATTTTTTAAAATTTACATTAATAAAGAGAAATTTCTTAAAAAAAAGTTAAGGAAGGAGATTCTCAGTACATTCTACTAGTCACTAAACCAGAGTCATTCTGTAAAAAGTAAGGATACACGCAACACAGTTTCCTTGGTTAGCTGAAATTTTAAAATACACATGTATACAGTAAAACAAAAAAGTACTCAAGTATTTTTAAGCATCTATACATGAATATGGTTGTATCTGCATAACTCTAATACATTTTCTTCAAGGGTTTTTTATTCTACTAAGGGAAATGTTGGTGAACCATTCCCTTTTCTAACTCTCAAAAAAGTCAATTACATTACTTAAAAATCACTTCAATAGCTAGTACTTTATTTTCTGGAAACTCCTATGTTTCATCTAAATTCCTTGTACTGCAACTTAAAAAACAGATTCCTCTCATTTCAGTCTTCTCTGTAAGAGACAAGTAAAACCAGGATTGTCAAAAAAGATGAAGTACATGCCTATACATATTTGAACAGCCAGAGATTGATTTTACTAAGGATAAAGAAACATTTATTTCTTATTTTAGACATAGTTTTTTAATTACGGTAACAATAAGTTACTTAGTAAATAAAAATGATTGTAAACAGCTGTCAATAAAAATGAGTTCATTTTTCCATCTATACAAAAAGCATCAAACAAGTATTTTCTGAGCACCAATTCTCTTTGCCAGGCACCGAGTTAAATGTTAAAGAAATAAAGATGATGTACACATTCCCTGATTCTAAGAAATATACTATTTAGTGAGGGAGGCAGACAAGGAAAGGAACACAGGGCAGAGTTACAGATCCATGCAACCGTGCCATGTGAACATTTAACTCAGAGCAGAAGGAAAGGCAGAAGTGATCATGGAGCCACTAAGTCCCAGAAGAGAGAGAGGAGTTTGCTAGGGCAAGGGCAATCCAAATTAAGAAGAGTGCATACTGTTAGGTTAGTAAAAAGTAACTGCAGTTTTTCATTGCTGAAATTTGCCAGTTGCTATTAGAATACATTTTTAAATAAATGTGGTTATAGTACACATCATTCTAATGCGCATTTCTCACTTTATGTTTTGTTGTTAGTGACTTATCACATGCTATTTATTTTAGACTATGGAAATGATGTTAAACAAAAAGCAAACTTGAGAGATTTTGTTATTCGCATTCAAAATGGGTTGTAAAGCACTGTGGACAACTCGCAACATCAACAATGCATTTGGCTCACGAACTGCTAACAAACATGCAGTGCAGTGGTGGTTCAAGAAGTTTTGCAAAGGAAACAGGCATAGTGGCTGGCCATCAGAAGTTGACAATGACCAATTGAGAGCCATCATCAAAGCTGATCCTCCTACAACTAAATGAGAAGCTGCTGAAGAACTCAACGTTGACCATTCTATGGTCATTTGGCATTTGGAGCAAATGGAAAGGTGAAAAAGCTCACTAAGTGAGTGCCTCATGAGCTGACTGGAAATCAAAAAATAATAATAATAATCGTCATTTAAAAGTAAAACCTGCAATGCCTGCAGCTGGCATTGGTCAGCTGAAAGGTCCCAATTCTTCATGACAACACCCAACTGCACATCGCACAACCAGCACTTCAAAAGTTGAACAAATGGGGCTTCCAAGTTTTGCCTCATCTACCATATTCACCTGACCTTTCCTGCCAACGGACAACCACTTCTTTAAGCATCTCGACAACGTTTGCAGTGAAAATGCTTCCACAATAAGCGGGATGCAGAAAATGTTTTCCAAGAGTTTGCCAAATCCCGAAACACAGATTTTTACACTACAGGAATAAATAAACTTATTTCTCATTGACAAAATGTGTTGACTGTAATGGTTCTTATTTTGATTAATAAAGATGTGTTTGAGTCTAATTATAATGATTTAAAATTCATGGTCCAAAACCGCAATTACGTTTGCACCAACCTAAAAGAACACGACAGCCTCCAAAAGCAAACAGCTCCTTTTACTTGGAATGTAGGGTATGCATGGGAAATAACAGGAGACAGTCAGGAAGGTGGGCTCATGCCATTTCATGAAGTGCCAGTTTGTACTGCTGAGGACAGTTCACATTTTCCCTTACATTCTTAAACTGTAAATTCTACCAAAATACTTTCCTATAGAAGAATAAAGTCTAGAATAAATACAATGAGAATATCTAACTCCTAAGAATAAAATTAATGGTGTTCTACTAAATTGCCTGAGGTCAAGCCAGAAAGTCACAGCATCTATCTTTGAACATAAACATACTTTCAACAGTATCCAGACCTGCAGTGAGTGTGACTGTAAGATCATGACCTGAACATCAGATTCTCCCCATTTCATTTCTGGAAAATACGACCCACTTTAATACACTGAATTTGACAAAACCACTTTCAATCGTACATTTGGATTTAGGCTAGAAATCCAAGAATCTGTATGTATTTCTTTATCTACCATCCATATTACTATCAGTCAAGAATTGTGTGTATGTCTGTGTGTTTAGCAAATACTGAGAAAAAAGTACTAAAATGGCTTTAGATACAAAACACAACCACTACCTTTAATAACACCGGTCATAATTCAATCCTGGAATCATCTATAATCTTGGAACACATTTAAACTCAAAAACACTGGTGATGAAATTTACACAATTAAATCTAGGTGCCCATAATCTCTGCCCCAAGATATAGAAACACACCTACAGATGTGCAAACCCAGTACATGAGTCACTCTGCCTTAGCTAATCCAATACTGTAATTAGTTCCAATGGCAACAATCCCAGCACCTTCAATCACAAGAAAATTAATATCCGCCTCAGGAACTCCCAAAGTCAGTCTTAGTTTAAGTCTTCTGTTGTAATATAAAAATATGTACCAGAAAATCGAACACTGTTCTCCAGCAACATCAAGGGGTGCACAATCTGTTCAATAGATCACGTAGCTCTCTACACTAAAAATTCACAGACTGCACAACAGAAAGAAGACATACGACTGAAAGGTAGCCGCAAAAAGAGTATAGGCGTTCTCTAGAAAGTATTTATCATAACTCTGAAAAATGGGATGATTACATATATCGGACCTCACGGAGATAGTCCATTCAATTTTCTGTATTTATAATAGAATACCGTGTTGGTGTTCTTCAAATTAGTGATTACTTCTACATATCAATTTGTACAACTGTGTCAAATTAACCAATGACTGCTTGATCCTTATAATAAACCTCTAGTTTATAAATTTATTAGTAGATACTAGCCCCCTAGCAGGGACTGAACGCTATATAATAACTATTTAACTTAGAAGTTTTACTAAATTGACCAACAATAAGAGGTAAAGTCCAAATATGAGCTTTATAATCCTTTCCCTACTATGACACAACTAATAGTTATTTAAAAGCATTTGGCTTTATGGCTTGTTCTTTAAAACAACAAAACACTAAACACAAACCACTCGTATTTCAATTTCATGTTAAAGAAATATTCAATATCAATCGAAACTGGTGGCTCATACGGTAAAGAATGTGTCTGCAATGTTAGAGATCTGGGTTCAACCCCTGGGTTGGGAAGATCCCCTGGAGAAGGGAACGGATTCCCACTCCAGTATTCTGACCTGGACAATTCCATGGACTGTACCTGTACAGTCCATGTGGTAACAAAGAGTCGGACACAACTCAGCGACTTTCACTTTCACAAATATCAACATAACAATACAAGATATACAAAGAAATCTATAGGCATCTTCACTTTTTATATGTGCTTTCCGTTTAGTTCAGTAACTCAGTCGTGTCACACTCTGCGACCCCATGAATCGCAGCACGCCAGGCCTCCCTGTCCATCACCAACTCCTGGAGTTCACCCAACCTCGATGATGCTATCGAGCCATCTCATCCTCTGTCATCCCCTTCTCCTCCCGCCCTCAATCCCTCCCAACAAAAGGGTCTTTCCAATGAGTCAACTCTTCCCACGAAGTGGCCAAAGTATTGGAGTTTCAGCCTCAGCATCAGTCCTTCCAATGAACACCCAGGACTGATCTCTTTTAGGATGGACTGGCTGAATTTCCTTGCAGTCCAAGGGACTCTAAAGAGTCTTCTCCAGCACCAAAATTCAAAATCACCAATTCTTCGGCAGTCAGCTTTCTTTACAGTCCAGCTCTCATATCCATACATGACCACTGGAAAAACCACAGCCTTGATTAGACGGGCCTTTGCTGGCTNCTGAATTTCCTTGCAGTCCAAGGGACTCTAAAGAGTCTTCTCCAGCACCAAAATTCAAAATCACCAATTCTTCGGCAGTCAGCTTTCTTTACAGTCCAGCTCTCATATCCATACATGACCACTGGAAAAACCACAGCCTTGATTAGACGGGCCTTTGCTGGCTAAGTAATGTCTCTGCTTTTGAATATGCTATCCAACTTTCCTTCCAAGGAGTAAGCGTCTTTCAATTTCAAGCCTGCAATCACCATCTGCAGTGACTTTGGAGCACAAAAAAATAAAGTCTGACACCGTTTCCACTGTTTCTCCATCTATTTCCCATGAAGTGATGGGACCAGATGCCATGATCTTCGATTTCTGAACGTTGAGNAATGTCTCTGCTTTTGAATATGCTATCTAGGTCATAACTTTCCTTCCAAGGAGTAAGCATCTTTTAATTTCATGGCAGCAATCACCATCTGTAGTGATTTTGGAGCCCAAAGAAATAAAGTCTGACACTGTTTCCACTCTTCCACTATTTCCCCATCTATTTGCCATGAAGTGATGGGACCAGATGCCATGATCTTCGTTTTCTGAACGTTGAGCTTTAAGCCAACTTTTTCACTCTCCTCTTTCACTTTCATCAAGAGGCTTTTTAGTTCCTCTTCACTTTCTGCCATAAGGGTGGTGTCATCTGCATATCTGAGGTTATTTATATTTCTCCTGGCAATCTTGATTCCAGCTTGTGCTTCTTCCAGTCCAGCATTTCTCATGATGCATTCTGCATATAAGTTAAACAAAACAGAATCAGATAATATTCATAACAATTTTAAATAGAAAGAACTCATATCATTGACACTTCTGTCACATTAACATCCAGTTTACTTCCATATAATGCCTGTTTTAAGAAAGATATTTTGTTTACTTTGTTATGCCTCTTTTAGAGACTTATATAATGCAATTCATTTATATTTTTATCCAAGTCTTAAAACCAAATTTTGATGATATTGTCTTGATTCCTATAATACTCCAACATTTATTCAGGTTAAAAACAACACACTTAACTTTACAAATTTTCCCATTTGCCAGATCAGTCACATAGAAGTCAGGGGAAGGAAGAGGAAATGTCTGAAGGTATCCTTTTTGTCTCCACCACACTTAGTGTATATGAAATTCACATTGGTGATGTACTCAAAGAGACAGGTGTTAAAATGAATTGAGAAATTGGGATTGACATATATACATTACCATGTATAAAACAGATAGCCAGTAGGAACCTGCTGTACAGCATGGGGAGCTCAGCCTGGTCTCTATGATAACCTAGATGGGTAGGATTGGGAGATGTGGTGGTCAAAGAGGGAGGGGATATATGTATAATTATAACCAATATGATGTAAAATAGTCATGTCTAAAATTTACTTTTAGTGATTTTTCTCTGAATTATAAATAATACAATGAATTTGTATTTTATTTGTAAAGTTACAGGAAAGCATCAAGATTCTTTTTTGACCTCTTTGGTGTCTCCATTTTTAGTCTTAAATGTATAGATACATGGCAACATTAGAGAAATAGGGATAGAAAGGAAGAAAAAACACACATTAGAAATTTAAAAATCCATCTAGCAAAGGTTAAATGAATTTCTATCATTACTGAACCGTTAGTTTAGTAACTAATGACTGAATAATGTTCATGTAAGAAGCAAATAAATAAAAAATGAAAAGGCTACAATTAAAAGCAATGCTTAATATACTTTGAAATATAGTGATGATATTATTAATTTATTTGGTTCTTTTAATGTTATCTTAAAATATATAACCTGCCTCATGAGGTCAGCAGCCACAAAAGAATATCATGCTTTGGATTGTTACTTCATTAAACATACCTTCTGTCTCTCTGAATCCATCACTGATGTAAATTTCAAATAGTCTATGTGTCACAGAGATAATACTGTGTATTCGCGATGTTTTCCTCTTCTTGGATATAGAGCAGGGTGACAGTTTCTGGCCTTCCATGTGACTAATCCAGCAAATGGAATAAAATCACACCTGAACAACAGATGTGCTTCCTACAGATCTCTCATCTCTGCACCGGTGACCACAGATCATCTTTTAAATTGTCAGAGGATTTATACAGCACCCTGAATCTCTGAGAGAATCACGTGAAGTAGAGTGTCACCTCCTGCATCCACCCATCCAGCAGAATGGAACATATGGAATGAGTGATAAGTACATTTTTCCTGCATTGGGTCAATGAGCTTTAAGATTTAATTGGTCATCAGAGCACAAACTAGGCTACCTAACTTATATAGCATGTAGCCCAAACATATTCTTCAAATTAAGTAAAAAAGCCAACTAATAGTATTTCTGTTATACTGTTAAAAAGAAAAAAAAATCACCGAATCTGAATGTGTTAATGTCAGTTCCTCAATCGTAACAAATATGTCACTCTGGTGGGAGATGGTTGATAATGGAAAAGATAATTCAATATTTGAGACATGAGTAAATGGGAAATCTCTGTCTTCCATTCAATTCTTCTCTGAACCTACAGCTGACCTAAAAAAAAAACAGTAGAAAGATTATTTTTAAAAACGTTTAAATAAAAAAATTTAATTTATTCAAATAATCTTTAAATACAAATTTTAATAATCTTTACAAATAAAGCTTATAAAATATTTATTAAGGTTCATAAATTTTAAATTTAGGGAATATCATTTATAATATTTTTAACTGCTTTTTAATTGTTAATGACAATTATTGATTTATTCCTAATGTTATAAGCTATACGTGTTTATTGCTGACAACTAGAAATACATAAAAGCATAAAGTAAAAAGTAAAAGTTACCCACAGTCCCCAATCCCCAGAAAAGAATCACTATTAGCATTTTGATTTCAATTGATTCTTTTTATTTTTTTAATTTTGTTTTTTAGTTTGTTTTGCTTTACAATACTGTATTCGTTTTGCCATACATTGACATGAATCAGCCACGAGTGTATATGAGCTCCCAGTCCCGACCCCTTCTCCCCCCTCCCACCCCACAGCATCTCCCTGGATCATCCCCATGCATCAGTCCCAAGCATCCTGCATCCTGTATTGAACCTAGACTGGCGATTCGTTTCACTTATGATATCATACATGTTCAATTGATTTTTATACTTACTAAGTAATTTTAAAATTTCTATGTTATTAAATATTCTAATAAAATTTACCCTTACATAGTTTTAAAAATTATATTGATGTATTAAAATTTCCTGATGGATATTTAACTTTATTAAAATTTCTTGCTGTTTTACAAAATGCCAAAATGAAGTTGTGTATATCCTCCGAATACATGTCATTATATTTATAGTAGGAGTGACTATCATAAAATTTAAGAAGCGGTTTAAATACTTAGGTACACTGTTCTCTTAGGCAAATATGCTCATTATGTAAGTTGTTTTCATGATCAATTTTAATACAGTCATACTTCAATAATATGCAACTAGTCTATTTTTATTTTTTGAGAAATATCATATGTCTCACATTTTTTTACTATTAATTCCATATTACCATTAATAGCATTTGCATTAATCAAATATGACATCTAAGTAATGTCTACTTGTCACTAACAACACCCAAAAATATATCACTAACTGTTCTATTTTACAGTGACTACATAAATCATGAATGCTGTTGTTTTTCAATATTATTTTCAAAGCAGATCCATTTCAGATAAAACATCTTTAATTAATCAAATCTATAAAGAACTTGGTACAAACACCCAAGTAAAGAACATATTTAATCCACTCACTCAAAAGTCAGTCTCCAAAAAAACAGAGAAAATCCTCAGTGACATCACCAATCCTGGCAAACTCTGAGGCATGATTATCAGATACTGTGAAAAGTAGGATGAAGTAAAAGTAGTTGATAAAAATTGGCATCTGGTTCCTCAAAATCTGAGAGCAGAGATTTTTCTAAACATAGATTTTTATAATACTGATAAGCCATTCCAAATGATCTTTTGATTAGAGTGATGATATCCAGAAGGAATAAACTAAGAATTTATTATAGAGATCATATTCAACAGGCTGAAGAGGCAGGGGGCTTAGTTGCTATTTTATTATCAACCACCCAAGCTCTTAGCAAAAGCAAACTATTAGATGAGAAGCAAGGAGAGGCAGGAAGCAGTGTAATCATAAGCACTAATCTTGAATGGGCTTGCTTTCAGCCACCACATCATTCTGAATGCTGTTGAAAATAAAGGGAAGACAGATCCTTTCAAGCCACATAAAACTTGTAGTTTTGTCTAAAGTGTGCTTAAGATTAGACTTGAAAGCTAAAACTAAAACAAAAATAAAAAAGCTCAAAGTTTATAAATCTTGTTTATCCCTAAAACAAGGAAATGTGTGCATGCTCAGTCATGTCCAAGTCTTTGTGACCCCATGGACTGAAGTCATCCAGGCTCCTCTTTCCATGGGACAGGCAAGAATACTGAAGCGGACAGTCATTTCCTACTTCAGGGTATCTTCCCAGCCCACTCATCAAACCTACAGTCTCTTGCCTCTACTGCAATGGCAGGTGACTTCTTTACCACTGCGTCACCTGGGGAGCCCATCCAAAACAAGGAGTTCTTTATAAATGCAATTGCACAATGCAAAAAGTGCAATAACCACAAAGGAAGCTCACGGTGCTTATTATGGGTTCAGTCGTGTTCCCTGAATAGATGTACCAGACTCCTCTGTCCATGGGGATTCTCCAGGCAAGAATACTGGAGTGGGTTGTCATGGCCTCCTGCAGGTGTCTTCCCAACGGAGGGACTGAACCCATGTCTCCCACACCGCAGCTGATTCTTTACCATCTAAGCCACCAGGGAAGCCCCCTAACCTCTGAAATGTGACCTTATTTGGAAATAGGATCATTAAAATATAATTAGTTATGAGGAGGTCATACTGAGATAACATGGTCCTTAACCCAATATGTCTGGTGTCCTTAAAGGAATAAAGTGACCTGAAAACCCAGAAACACCAGAGGTTCCACCATGTGATAACAAGGGCAGAGACTGAAGTGAAAGTGAAAGTTGCTCAGTCGTGTCCAACTCTTTGTGATCCCATGGACTATACAGTCCATGAAATTCTCCAAGTCAGAATACTGGAGTGGGTAACTGTTCCTTTTTCCAGGGTATCTTCCCAACCCAAGGATCAAACCAGGTCTCCCACATTGCAGGCGCATTCTTTACCAGGAAAGTGCATGAATACTGAGTGGGTAACCTATACCTTCTCCAGCGGATCTTTCTGACCTAGGGATCCAACCGGAGTTTGCTGCATTGCGGGTGGATTCTTTACCAGTGGAGCTACCAGGGATACCCTAAGAGATTGAAGCGCTGAACGGCAAACCAACAAATGTCAAGGATGGACGATTGCCACCAGGTGGCGCAGCGGAAAAGATTCCGCTTGCCAGTCCAGGAGATGTGGGCTTGATCTCTGGGTCAGGAAGATCCCCTGGAGTAGAAAATGGCAAACCACTCCAGTATTGTTGCTTGGAAAATTCCATGGACAGAGGAGCCTGGTAGGCTACACTCTATGGGGTCGCAAAGAGTCGGACCTGACTGAGCGACTAAGCACACACGTAGGCACCAGCAGTTAGGTGGAATAAAGGAAACCTCTCCCCTACAGCTCCAGATGAGACGTAGTTCCCTGGATACGCTTTGGCATTTCTAACCTCCAGAAACGTGAGAAAATAAATGTTTGTTGTTTTCTTAGTCACCTGAGTGTGTGGTACTTTGTTAGAGCAGTACTAGGAAGCTAATACAGGACATAAACATACAATTTTTGTAAAATGAGAAAACATAGAAAATAAAGAAATTAGTAACATCTAATTAAAATTAATTATACATCTTTATTTTCTCAAATAAATGCACTTACAAGAGATACTTCCATGAATTTGAATAAACTACAAAACAATAGAAATGTAAAAGTACTTAAAATCATGTAAATCATATTTTCCCTTTTGGAGAGAAAGAGCCGGGAGAAGAAAAAAATCCATCATACTTAGTGAAGTCTATTTCTTCTTAAGGAGTTGAGTGAAAGTTACTGTTAGAAATGAAGCGATAAGAAATGAAAAGAGACAACATCGAAGAGGGGGGAAAAGACATTTTCTTCTTGAAAAACTGTTTGGAAGACTTTCTAAAAATGGTGCCCTGGGCAAAGAAGCAAGAGACTAAGCTGCATTCAGTTGTGATAAAAGTATATATATATATTACTAGAAGCCTGATTCTGAGAAATCAACAAAAGCAAACCATTAAAGGGCAGTAGAGTCTTCTCATCTATCTTCTCTTTAAAATTAATCTAAGAAAAATCAAATATTATAATAATTTATTTCTCCTCATGATTCTAAGTAACTTTTGCATTTATTCATTTCCAAAATCACTATGTTGTTATTCTCAAAGGTGTTATTTCCTAAATGAATCAATCCAAATGGGTGCAATGACCTGTTAGTCTGAAAATACTTATTAAAATAGCAATTAACTGTGCATAATTTTAGAAGCATTTAAACTGATAACTAAGGATCTGTTGACTAGCTCTAGAAGTTCAGTGGTAGGTCGAGATTACAGTATTTGCTAAGCCTAATCAGGCCATTTTATAAGCCATCATATGTATACTTCGGGGACTATTTACCTTATTCACATGTTGAATGAAATGCTACTAAAGTCATGAGCTATGTCAGCTAGTGTTTCAACTTGCTGACTGTGTGCAGTATCCTAATGAACATGTCTATAAAAACGTGCGGCTCTATTGTTTCCACTTCTTTAACAGAAAGTTTCCCCATTAATAAAATTAAAGTGTTATCCAAAAATTGAATATAATTAAGCTATTTACAGATTTGATTTTAAATCTTCTTTAACCTTTTTAAAAAAATAACTTTTTGGATTATTTTTTGAGAGGAGTCTTTCTTTTCATTGCTTCTGTATTTGTTTATTTTAATATTTAGAGGAAGATTCCATTGCCAATTAACAAGTTCATTAATTAATTTACTCATTTCACAGTTGTTTATTGTACCTCTTCAATATTGCCAGTGTTGATTTTAGTACAGAGAATCAGAAATAAGCACCATATGATTTCTTCTCTCGAAGAGCTCAGAATCAGCTAATTGTTAAATAAAGGTAAACATGAGTTATGTTGTGATTGTAAAGGAGCATTAACCGCCTGTGATTAAGGAAGATTGCCTTAAAGAGATAATTCTTGATCTGAATTTAGAGTTATTGTGGTGGTGTTTAGTGCTCTGTTTTGTCCAACTTTTTGTGACCCCCTGGAGTGCAGACTGCCAAGCTCCTCTGTCCATGGGATTTCCCGGGCAAGAATATTGGGTGGATTGCCATTTCCTACTCCAGGACAGTTTACTGACCCAGGGATGAAATCTGACTCTCCTGCAAGTCTTCTGCATTGCAGGCAGATTCATAACTGCTGAGTCCCCACAAGGGAAGCCCCAGAAATAAATTACAGCATCTTTTGATCATTTATTATTACTAACTATGGGATACAAATGAGATTATTTTGAGAGTTTATAGCAAATAGACACACAGGACACTATAGGACATTCTGGAGTTTATAGGCAGCCACCCCAAAACATTCAATAAGTAAATATCATATAGAGTTATGATTTATTCATATAACTTTGATCAGTCAGTGCTAGCATAATTGAAGAAGTTGAAACTAAGATGGTCATAGTAATGAAAGGACTATATTGTAGTTGCAGGTCCAGAAATCAACATTCTGAAAATAGAGTAAAAAGGAGGTAATTACTGTAATGAAATTAATGTGAGGAAATGGAGGAGCTGACAAAGATAATACCCAATCAAGTTGGTATAGCTGAAATCATAGGTAAATAAATAGATTTCAGGATGAATATGTTATTAATGATAATAGTAGTAACACCAGTACTGCTAATAATATAAGCTAGCACTGCTTTGTGATTATATGCTGCTGCTGCTGCTAAGTCGCTTCAGTCATGTCCGACTCTGTGCGGCCCCAAAGACGGCAGCCCACCAGGCTCCCCCATCCCTGGGATTCTCCAGGCAAGAACACTGGAGTGGGTTGCCATTTCCTTCTCCAGTGCATGAAAGTGAAAAGTGAAAGGAAGTTTGCTCAGTTGTGTTTGACTCTTAGCGACCCCATGGACTGCAGCCTACCAGGCTCCACCATCCATGGGATTTTCCAGGCAAGAGTACTGGAGTGGGGTGCCATTGCCTTCTCCGGATTATATGCTAGACAAGGTAATAACCATTGTACAATATTTTGAAAATATTAAAATTCACTAAATACATACTCATGATAGCTCTACAAATTTTAAATATATGTTCATTTAGCAATTAGTTTGCAATTATCATTGAAATTTAAAGTGTTAGTCACTCAGTCATGTCTGACTCTTTGCAGCCCCATGGACTATGCCTGCCAGGCTCCTCTGTCCATGGGATTCTCCAGGCAAGAATACTGGAGTGGGTTGCCATTTCCTTCTCCAGGGAATCTTCCCAGCCCAGGGATCAAACCCAGGTCTCTTGCACTGCAGGCAGATTCTTTACCATCTCAACCACGAGGGAAGCCCAAAAAAAGCCGTTAATCTTAAAATATTGTTTATTGATCTTTAAGTTGACTTTATGAGGGCTTTTTTCAGGTGGGCTGTCTTTTTACTTAAATAGGATAAGCCCAATTATAGTCACTATGACTAAAATCATGGTGTAACAGTATTTTTTGCACTGAGCAACTGATGAGGTATAGTCATGTTTAAAGGTTAAGAAACAAGTGTTGAACAAAATACTAAATACACTTTGTATAAGAGAAAGTCCAGATACAGCAAAGAAAATGCATCTTCTTGGTTAGTGGAAGAATAGAAAACGTTCAATACAAAACTATCAAAGCTTCATTTATAAGGTGAAAATGACTGAGAAAAGCACACTGTAAAATTAATGATCACTGACTTAAAGTGGCCCTCAGCGGTCATTGTGTATTTTCCTATTCTAGTTACTCCTCACCACTCTCCTAGATAATAATTCTATACCTCTACTCTTTCTAGAATTCTCCTCACCCTCCTCAGTCTCAGGTGAATGGCCTTGTTTCATATTTAACTGAGAAAAAAAAATTCAATCAATGAAGAGAATTCCCACATCTTCTCACCATCACAGCTTCCCTCCTCACCTGATTCTGGATTCCATCCTGTTACTCTGGAAGAGTTTTCTGTGCTCCTGTATACAAACATTTTCATCCTTCCTTACGAGATTATGGACATTATTTTAGCTTATCTCCTCTGTTACTCCATTCTTTACCTTACGGATTGTTCCCATGACTACAAAAATATTTCTATTTTTCACTAAAGACTAAAATCTAAAAAGCTGTCTCTTACAGTTCATTCATCCTTCACAGATTATTTCCCTTTCTTTTAGGGAGAGCAAAGATATCTCAAGAGAGGTATATAGTCGATGTTATATATAATCAGTCTATTATATATATATATTTTTTTCGACAGTTGAATAATAGTAATAATATATATAGACTTCCCTGGTGGCTCAGACGGTAAAGTGTCTGTCTACAGTGTGGGAGACCCAGGTTCGACTCCTGGGTTGGGAAGATCCCCTGGAGAAGGAACTGACAATCCACTCCAGAACTATTGCCTGGAAAATCCCATAGACAGAGAAGCTTGGTAGGCTACAGTCCATGGGGTCGCAAAGAGTTGGACACAACTGAGCGACTTCACTATATCACTATAACATATATACAGTTGATATATATAATCAATCAATGTTATATATAGTATATATAATCAGTTATCTTCTGATTTGCTGTTGAATCATCTCCAAACATTCTTTTAATTCTCATATTCCCTTAATATGTCCTTTTCTGTGTCACAAACTCCAACTTTCAATTATTGTAGTAAATGACACAGTTAATTATGTTCTCCTGGCTTTTGTTCTTAAATACAATATTCTTGCTGTTTTTTGGGGATCATTTTCTGTTTCAGTTGCAAAACTTACTGCTCATCTCTAGATCTTGAAATTGTAGTGTCTGAAGGATCTATTCCTGAATCTTTTTCACTGTAGAGAAATCTCTTTACTTTCTTACCGACTTCAACTTCCATCATGACTCCAAATACCATCTACATAACTACTTCTCTTTCGCTCACTCATCTAATTGCCCAAATTTCATCTCTACTTGGATATCTGATATTCAAACTTAGCATGTTTCAAATCAGTTTCTAGTCTACCTCCAAACCTTACTCTGAATAAATAAAGCTGCCTGTGTCAGGTTCCTTCTCTTCATCAAAGCCAACCCTTTCCTTCTATTGCTTAGACTGAAAATTGGAATTATTGTTTTCTTTTCTCATATCCATTTCCTGTGCAAATTCTTTTACTCCAAAATACATCTAGGATCTGCTACTTCTTTGTTTTAAGCTATTGCTGTGTCTAACCAACCTTTATCTCTCGCTTTCATTATTTAATATCTCTTAACCAATGTTTATTATAATCTCGTTTTATTTTATTTCTTGGTGAAACTGATCTCTTTGATGTAACTTTTGCCCTTCTCTTAAATTTATTTTCACAAAGCAGTTAGGATGATCTTGTTGAATTTAAGACAGATCCAACGACTGTGTGAACTGTTGAAGTTTTTCATTTTCTCAATGTGAAAGCAAAATACTTGCAAGGCTTTTCAAGACTTCACGGGATCTTGTATCTTGTATGTGTGTTGCCTTCTTTGTCTTCTTAAACCCAGAAATCATGTTTATAGCTCAGAGCATGTGTACTTTTGTCTACCTGAATGCTTCTCATTCCAAGATTAAACAAGGTACACTTGCTCATCCTTTAGTTCTTACTTAAACATCATCTTCTCAGTAAAGCATTTTTGAGAATGTTGTAAAAAATTGAAAACTTCCTCCCACCCTCAACATTTCAAATCTCTCTTTTGTGCTTTATTTTCCTTCCTCATATTTATAGCTCCTTTATTCGTTATATATTTTAGTTAATTAGGTCTTTCATATATATATTTATCATCTATTTTGTTCTGAGAGCTGCTCTATACCTGGTATCTTCACATAAAGAACACACACAATATATATTGTTAAATAAATGAATGGTTACATGTGTTAGGGAATATTTTAAGCTTGAGAAATGCAATTATACAGCTTGTTCATATGTCACATTAACAAATTTAATTCTAAAATCTGCTGTGTTTAGAAATATAAAGAAAAGAGAAACACAGAAAAGAAGGATAAATGAAAGAAAGCACAAAGGAAAAAAAATAGAAAGGGAATAGGCTTTACTGGGCTAACGCCAGTGATCTTTTTAAATGTTAATGTAACATTATTTACCTTAAAACCTTCACTTGCTTCCTAGGGCACTTAGGATAAATTCCAAACCCTACAGCCTGGCTTGCAAATTTATTCAGAGTGTGCTTCTTCCTGATATCACCACTTCACCGCATGTCACTAGGTTTAAGCCACCATCTTTAAGATACATATATTGCATCTCTACTCAGTCAAGTCCATGTCTTCCTGGATCAAGGTTAAATGTCATTCCCTGGGAAGGTCTTTCCTGACTACACAATTGAAGAACTCACCTAAGAGTTCTATGCTCTAACACTCTGCTCTATTTCTATCATGATCTGCTAATTTATTATATTTTTATTTATTGTCTATCTCAGTTAAGTAGAATTTGATCTCTATGAGAACTAACTGTACCTGTTAACGAATGGACCCATTGTCCAGTTCAACCTAATTAGCTGAAAGAATCTATGTCCTACTTGAAGGAGAGAGCCTACATATCACCCCACTTCCCAACTGTGTTCAACCATCTTGATGATTAGAAAAAGCATAAGTGCATTGCTGAATAGTAGAAAATATGAGAACGGTGGACAGAGGAAACCTTTTTTCACTGAGACAGTATACATTTCTGATCATAAATCCTGGTGTGCTAAAAATTGCACTTTCTTTATTCTCCTCAAATCAACTATGATGCTTAACTGCTATTTTTGTAAGAAAATGCATTCTTATTCCCTCCCACCTGACTTCAGAATGACTGTGTGGAACATGACCTGTTTGTAAGTTAGAGGATTCCAATATTTAGTTTTGTACTTACAATAAAAGAAAACATCAGAAAGAGTTTCGCATTATTGCACATTTAATTTTGATATAAAGCATGTAAATCATTTTGGCCTTGGAAAATCTAGACGGGGAGAATGAAGAGCATTAAGGTGTGTTGATTAAGTTGTTATACTGTAGTTCTAGTATCGACCATTTGCAGCATAAATGGAAAATGAATACAATTTATGTGTATTCATGATAATTGCCCAAAAGAAACTGGCTCTGAGTTTATAAAGCTGATTCTATTCACAGCAAAAATAATGATGAAACATTTTAGATACTATTTGTGCCTATGCCTTGTAATACCAGTTATTTTAAAACTCAAATGTTTTAGTATGTCTGGTATCTGCCTAAAAGCATGAGGGAAATCTCAGAAATATCAAATAATACCATACTTTCTGAATAAAAGAACTTTCTTATACAAAGCATTTACCATTCAATACAGAAATACAAAAGAATTTTGAAATTTCAAATGGAAGTCTATTTGAACTGGAAGAAAAATCACACAAGAATATTTTTTTCTCAACAATAGGTATACAGTATAAATGCACTCTGGTCTATTTTGGGATTCACTTAGATTATAATTTACATCTTTTCCTTTTATATCCAGTTTTTCTAACTAGTCTTAGTGGTCTGTGATTGAAATATTTAATTGTTTATTTTGACCTGTTTTAAATGCATACTTACCAAATCACCTAACAGCAACAGTGATCATTTTATGAAAAAATGTATTTTCTTAGGAAGGGATGCGCTGAGAAAAAAACAGTATAAGAGTACTTGTGAATTTGAGTTAGAAAAGTGGTTGATATATTCTGCATCTATCTTTCCAGTTGTGTGTAGAAGTATCCAGTTATAGACAATACACAGTTATACACAGAAGGTTGCTAAGCCAATTCAGAAAGAGACTACTCACCACTGTTTTCTATCCACTCTGGTTTGTAGGTAAGTCTGTATCAGAAGGCACTGGTTGAGACATTCTTGCTAGGTCTATGGTTTATGAGATCATTTCTACTTGTAATAATAATAATAAAAAAAATTCCAAGAATGGGTCTCAATACTGCTGCAATCCATTAGTCACGATAGTATGTGCCGCCTTTCTCATGTGTTCCCCTATGGCCAGCACAGAAACCTTGATCTCACCCTATCTCCCCTTGATTCAATTGCCTTATTTGTATTAGACTTTTCCTCTCAAACATCCATGAATCTCCTTCATTCCAGTGGTAGTTCATCACCAACAGCGAGCATATCTGAATTTGTCCCTGAAACTCTAGCATTCATTTTGTTACTATCCACTTTTGTAGCTTATGGTGACATTTATGCTACTTGTGAATGACTGCCCAAGATTTTCTACAAACTAAGAGTTGAGGCCACTGCAACCTCTAATTCCTCACCTTGCATAAAAATGCACTGCATTTCTCTTTCAAGGCATGTCAGCTGTTGAGTGGTCAGTTATTTCCCAATCATTGCTTTTTCCAAAAGGAAACATTTCTCACTTCTAGGGTCCACCTACCGTTATTCATCCATTCTGTCAAGGACTAGGAATTACTTAAACCTATGTCTTCCTGAATTGCAACACAAATATAAAACCTCAAAATTAGTCCTGAAATAGGTATTTTTTATATTCTTTCTTATATCATCCATAGACTAAAGTTGCAATTACTAAAGTTTCAGTTCCTGCAAAAATGACAGAAAAATTTCAGGTAGAGATGTTTTTTCTGGGTGGTATCAAAAGGTATCACAATCAATCAGCTTTCTATCTTACAAGTCAGAAAAAGAGACATTTAGTACATAGTTCAGTTAATTTCACTTTCTGTTACACATAAAAAGAACTTGGAATAATTACTTAATAGAACCCTGGAGATAGTGACCTCAGGGTTGGTTCAGTGGCTTAATGAAATCATCAAAGACTCATTTTTATTTGAATACTCTTTCTACCTCAGTATATTAATTTTGAATCCATGACATATATATATATATATATATATATATATATATATATATAATATGCATACATATACAGAAGAAAAAAAGCTGCTATGGAACAGAAATTCTTAAACTTTTAGAAAGAAAACATCATATTTTTAAATAGATGAGGATTGTGCCGGGAGAAGGAAGAAAAGTAAAGGAAAAGAAAGAGAGGACTGGGAATAGGGACTTGAATGGAGAAGGGTACTAATGGAGTCCTCAGTGTGATAAGGGCCCAATAGCAGAATGGAAGAACTTCCAGGGATGAAATGCCTTTGAATGTGTGAACACCCTCACCTCCTTCTAAATGATCACCTATGAAAAAGCTGCCATTCAACTGCTCTCTTGATATATGTTAACACCATTCCTACTAGGAGCAGGAAGCCTGGTTGAATTTCAGCCTTTAAGGAGTATGAAAACTAACTGAAGTGGGATGGAACAAGTTAGATAGGACTTTAGACTAGCAGTGAACTCACAGCTAGTATTATATTTTGGATGCCAGGTTATTATTTTTAGTAAATCTAAGTGAAATGTTGTCATTGTCACAGGCATAAAAATATCTTTGAATCTCTCTGAGCTTTAATTTAAGACGGATATTAAATAAGTAATAAATATTTAGTCACTCAGTCATGTTGAACTCTTTGCAACCCCATGGACTGTAGCCTGGCAGGCTCTTCTGTCCATGGCATGTTTCAGGCAAGAATACTAGAGTGGGTTGCCATTTCCTTCTTTAGGGGAATCTGCCCTACCCAGGGATCGAACCCATGTCTCTTGTATTGCAGACAGATTCTTGACAGCTGAGCCATCAGGGAAGCCCTTGGTAGGAACCACTTATCATCAAATCTAGGACCTAAAAATCACAGAATCTAAAAATTATTTTGTGTTGCTAGATTCGCAGGGACTCTCACCATGGTAACTAACATCTATGCAATTTCCCACTTGAGTTGTTGACCATCAGAGTAAAGAATGACCATCACATGTTTATTCCTCAATTAATTTTCCATTTAAGGAATACTTACTGAGTATCTATGAGTCATGGTACAGTTTTACCCTGATGCAGCGGTAAACAAGACAGCCAACAGTACTGTTTCATTCAATTTTAGTGGCACATGTCATATGACTAATGCTGCTGCTGCTGCTGCTAGGTCGCTTCAGTCGTGTCCGACTCTGTGTGGCCCCATAGACGGCAGCCCACCAGGTTACACCATCCCTGGAATTCTCCAGGCAAGAACACTGGAGTGGGTTGGCATTTCCTTCTCCAATGCATGAAAGTGAAAAGTGCAAATGAAGTTGCTCAGTCGTGTCCAACTCTTAGCGACCCCATGGACTGTAGCCTACCAGGCTCCTCCGCACATGGGATTTTCCAGGCGAGAGTACTGGAGTGGGGTGCCATTTCCTTCTCCGCATGTGACTAATGTGGCCACATAAATGATCTATGAAAAAATAGTTACCTGATCAGTATTTTCCTAGTTTTTAACTAATTTGAAATTTTAGATAACTTAAGTAGAGGATAGGATTGTTTTCTTCCCTTCTGTAATATTATGAACATTTCCTAAATAAATATGTAATATTATTAGAATGATAATGCTTTTCTTAATTTTGTTATCGAGAATATCTTTTCAGAGTTTATGATGTACTTGGCTATCTATTATTATATATACTAATTACTACAATGCTTATGTATATATGTATGTACCAAATAAGAACTGCAAATTTCTTCCTAGTAATACTTTCTTATGTTATATTTTTTAAATTTATTTCTTTCTTGAGAAAAGCTAGATATGTATAGCAGCTGGATTTTCTTGATATTAAAGAATATTCATTTTCCCTCATATTGACCACTGAATATCATGTTAGAAAATGATGAAAGCAATATAATCTGGGCACAATGCAAAATAGTTATTAAACATATTAAATATATACCTCTCTGTATGTTCTGCCCTTATAAACATAAAGGATAACTTTCAACATTCTGAAATCACTGTGAAAGAACTACTTAGCAAATGTTCCTTAGCATCTAAATTGCCTTATATGCTTATTCTTTAAAGTCTGAAAGTAAAATGTTAAAGGCTGATATCTGTGTGCATAAATATATATTTTAATAATATGAAAACAATAGTATGCTGTAGAGGAAACATGTCACAATAAATAATGAAAAGCTATTCTTGAGATATTACAAAAGTAAGTGAAAGAAATCAATGAATTGTTTAGACTAGGAATAAAGAAAATCTCCTCAACTGAGATAATCAATCACTACAGAGCCTTTATGAAACGATTTCATTATTGCAAACCACAAAAGTTTTCTTTCTAAAAAATAAATCTTTGGGGAACATCCTAGTGATTAATTTTACAAATAACTTTTCTTTTTAGTAAAAGGAGTTGCAAATAACATTTCAAATATGAAATAAAGTTAATTTGATCAGATTTGTATGCAGTTCTTTGCATTGAAATGTCATTATGAGATCTTGAAATAAATTTAACATGAGTAGTCTTGACAATATTCTCTTATTTGTGTGGTGGTATTTGTATTACTAACATAATATACCCTTTCTATAGTAACAATATATAAGAAATATCTAAAAAGAAAGATGAATATAAAATAAGCACTAAAGCAAAAACTGTCTATTGTGCAATTAGTTAGGAGATATATTTAGTATAATATTACACATTTAATAATAGAAAAAATGGTGTTGTATAAAAGCTTCATTGATAATAAATCTCTGGTGATAATTTTTCTCTATACTCCAACTGCAGAAATCAGTTGTTTTCCTGTCATTTAACAAATGTATATTCTTTAATTTACTGAAAGGTACATCATTCATTCAGTATTCAATCATTTATCCATCCAAATCTTGACTATTTATAACTTGTCCGGCATTGAGGCTGCATTGGCGGTCAAATATTGATTGACATTACAGAATTTACAATGTAGTGAGACAAATCTTCAAATGATTACATTATCAATGTAAAATTACAACTCAATAATTAGTAGTAATTAAGTGCTATAGAAAAGGGTTGCATGATGAAGAAGTTGGTAAGATTTGATCTCAGAAAGGAAGAGTTACTATAAATTAATGAATAAACGCCATATATATATATATATAATCTATATACATACAAAGGCACACATACATATATATAAACCCACTCTCTATATAATGAAGACCATTAAGATCCTACTTATATTCAATTTATATTTAAAGTTCAATACTTTTATGTGTATGATCAAAAGATTGAAGGCAGAAGGAGAAAGGGGTGACAGAGGATGAGATGGTTGGATGGCATCACTGAATCGACAGACATAAGTTTGAGTAAGCTCTGGAAGTTGGTGATGGACAGAGTGGCCTGGTGCGCTGCAGTCCATGGTGTGGCAAAGAGTTGGACATGACTGAGCAATTGAACTGAACTGAAAATCAAGCTACTTGAACATGTCTTAGATCAGGCTTTTGTAACAAATTATTGTAGGATACATGACTTAAATATAAACATTTGTTTCTTGCAGTTCTGGAGGCTGGAAGTCTAGATGAATATGATTATATGGTTCAGCTCTTGGTGAAGGTTCTTTTCTCAGTTTACAGATGACCATATTCTTACTGTGTGGAGAAAAAGAACTAGCTAACTCTGAACTCTCTGAAGGTCACTGTTACTATTCAGGAGAACTCCACCCTCATGACCTAATTCCCTTCCAATGGCTCCACTTCCATGTACCATAACATTGGGATTAGCGTTTCAATATGTGACTTTTCCAGGGATACACATAAATTATCTATGAAAGCACATGGTAGGCAGTATATACACAAGGCTTACCTCTCTCTTTCTTTATATTCTGCCATGATAATCATATAAAGCCCCATATTAAATCCTCAAATGTAAAGAAACTTTTATTTGGCAAATAGCACTTTAAATGTTAATATATTTGTATGTATATAAATTACACATGTAAACTATACATATATTTTATATAATTTCAACATTTGTTATTTACATGAGCAAATATAAAGTAAATGTATTTTTTAAAAATTGTTTATTTATATTAATTGGAAAAGTAAATATATTGTAAGGACTAAATAGACAGATACCTCTGTGACATAAGACAAAATTATGCATTTAAGAAGTCAAGGAAGTAAATGTGGTAATATTGCATGATTTGGGCACATGTCCAATACATCTTTGAAATTTTGTCTCCAACATAAGGACAACGAGAAATTGCTGAAGTGTTTTATATGGAGTTGCTCTAATGGATTTGATGCTTACAAAAGATATTGCTTAAGGTGAAGTTTAGAGAATGAATTGAATTAGATCAAAGAAGATGAGAAAAAAAGAGGTAACTATAAACTTCACTGACAAAAGTGAAGCCGATATGCTTTTGATAAAAATTGCAATAAATTAATCCAGACAGCGTTGACATCTTAAAGGTATCACCTTCTGATCCATACACACAATGTGTCTCTCCATTTGTATATGTTCCTTTGATTTATTTCAGCAATGTTTTATAGTATTCCACAAACAAATCTTGCACATTTTTTGGCTAGATTTACCCTTAAGTATTTCGTCCTTTTAATGACATTGTAAGTGCTATTTTTCATTCACTTTCAATTTCTAATTATGTGGTCATAACATACCACATAATTCATTAATAAAATTAACAATAAATAATTTAATTTTAGTATTTTAATTTGTATGTTGCAGACTTACCTAAGTCATTCCTTAGTTTTAATAGCTTATTTTTCAGATTTTCTAAGTTTATTTTTTTTATAGATTCTCTAGGATACACAATCACATCACAGAAAGGCATTTAATTCTCCCTTTCAAAACGGTATATCCCTTATTTCTTGTTTTTGTCTTGATGCAATGACGAGGATGTCCATATTGTATTGAATAGAACTGTCAAGAGCAGACTACTGTTAAGTATAATATTGGATATAGGTTTTTATAAATGCTTTTTCTCATTTCAGGGAGATTCCTTCTATTCCAAGTTTTCTGAAAGTTTTATATTTTATCATGAGTAAATAAAGTTTATCAATTTTTTTTTTTGCATCCATTGAGGGTATTTAAAGTTTTATGCCTTTTGGGATCAGTTGTTTGTTGTTTCTTATTTTTTCAAAATTTCATCCAATATATATTCAAATATAAGTTTAGACTTATTCTCTTCTTTTTCTGTGACTTATACATTCATTAGGCTATTTGATTCTTTAAATAAGTCTTCAATACTATTATCTTTTACATTTCCTTTCTCAAATTCTTTATTTCAACATAGAACATTTGTATTGAATTATATATTCAAGGTCACTGATTCATTTTCTGTGGTTTTATCTGCTGAGTAGTTTCAGAAAATTCTTCATCTCAGGCATCATATATTTATATATTTTAAGGATTCTGCTTGCCTTTCTATATATCTTCCATATCTCTACTGCAAATGCCCGCCATATATGTTCACCTTTGCTACTAGACATTGTATCATATTAACTGTAGCTACATTGACATCCCTGTCTGATAGACTCAACATCTTGCTATTTTGTGCTTCTTGTTCTGTTGAATACTTGATATCTTGACAAAACTTTTTTTGTTTGTTTGTTTCTGTATTCTCATTGTGTGTTTTGTAGTTGCATTCCACATAGATATTCATGCTGTGGTGAAGGAAAGGGATAGGCTGCCAAAGTCCAGAGAAAGTATCCTCAAGTTTCCCCTTTGTGCCTGCCTTCTCAAACATATATACAAAAAGAGGGTCTCACAGAGGCAGAGAAGAAGGCCGTGGCTGGAGACTGCCTACGAATGCAAAAGTGTATAATAGCAGGACTACGCAGAGGGGCCTGAGTCCTTGACTGCAGCTCCCTTCTGAGCCTGCAAGGCACTGATTGCACCCCAAGCCTGAAATGGGAAGGGGACAGATTTGCCCGATTAAGGCCGGCCAGTTATTTAAAGTCTATGTAATTTCTGTGACTGGGCACAAAAAGTCACATCTAGGTTTTTTGTTTGTTTTTATTTTAAGCTGCTGGACCCCTCATATGTATCATGCTTATTTTTAACTCATTCATTTTAGTTATTATGTGTTGTTCAGTTTTCTGGAAAGGTTTGCTTCATTCAGATGGCTTGAAATATTCCATGGAGCCTGATTAATATGAACCTTTCCTTAGTTTCATATATCCAGTTACATTTTGAGAAAGTGTTGACAAAATTTAGCCTCTGTTCCAAATAGAAACATGGAGGCAGAGTTTTGGGTGAAATAGAAAAGAGGAGCTGTTTATTGCTTTGCCAGGCGAAGGGGGCCAATGCCCTCGAGACTGTGTGACCCACTGTAGAGAGGATAGTGAGGAGCTCTATAGTGTTCAAGGAACAGGGTGTGATCTGCGTATGGACAGTTCTTGGATTGGCTGGCCTCAAGGTGAAGTTTCAAACATCGTCAACCTTCTGGTTTCAATCAGCCTAGGATCAATCCTCTTGTGGTCAGTGGTTTTCATCTNGAATGGGAAAGACTAGAGATCTCTTCAAGAAAATTAGAGCTACCAAGGGAACATTTCATGCAAAGATGTCTCACATTAGCAACACACATATGATAAATGCTGCCCCTGAATTTCTAAAAATATTAAAACATATCGATAAAACTACAAACAATCTCATATTTCTACTGGTTAATATATTATTTAAGTTATTTTTTTGTTTTTCTCCTACCAGTTTTATTGAGATATAACTGACATGCAGCATGTATAAGTTTAAGATGTATGGCATAATGATCTGACTTATAACATGAAATGATTACCACAATATAGTGAACATTCACTTTCTCACACAGATACAAATAAAATAATTTTTTTCTCCTTATGACAGGAACTCTTAGGACTTACTCGCTTAACAATTTTCATGGATAGCATAGCATTCAGAGGTGTTAATTACATTTATCACATGGTACATTACACCCCTAGTACTTATCTATCTTCTAACTAAAAGTTTATACATTTCAGCTACTTGCATTCTTTAAAATAGAGCTTAAAATTATCAGTTAGATTTGTATAAACACTGACAGTCACTTCATGAAAAATGCTGTGAATTTTAGTATGCAATGCCACAAAATTCCTCTTAGAAGTAATGCTATCATGTGGTTTAAAAGTTGGCAAGTATACTCACAAGATTCAAACTGTATCAGATGTCTTCCTTTTCATACTACATAAAGACTGCCATCTGGATTGCAGTTTTTATACATGTGATGTCTAAAGAGTCTATCTGGGCAATTCAATTGCCTAAAAGTCATTATCCAAGCTGTATCAATTCCTCCAAGCTAGGTCAGTCCTTGAAGTTCCTGAAGTCTTGGGATGGGCCTACTTGAAGGAGAATACTCTAGGACTGAGACTACTGTTTATATTAACCTTCAAAGGTGCCTAATATTAACTAGTATTGTCTTAATAGCAGTTGAACTACCTGTGATGTACAATTCCAAAATCAATATCTTTGGTCTAATTATTTGATATTTCTATGATTTAGTTACTTGGGAGTTACTTCAGCTAAAAAAGGAACGCAATTACGTAAGTGGAAAGCACAAGTTTGGAAAATCACAGGCTACTGAAATAATGATTAAGCTATTAACAGTGTATTAATTTCTTCAAATATTTTCTCTGCATTAATTCATGCAAAAAATATGTTTAAAAATTCAAAGAATAAAGGGCTCATCTTTTTTTCTCTTCATCTATAAGTAAGCCAAAAGTAAATCTAAAAAAGGCCGTAAATTCCTATTATGTTAAGGCTGAAATTTGTTTAAGATTGGGTTAGCTACCACGCACATTTTCACTTTAATTACTAAAAAATAACATGTTTATTTGTTAAAAGTAAGTATGACTGATAGGAAAAATATTCAGAATATATTACTCCTCCTTGTTACCAGCCAAGAAATATGTGAATTAGAGGCAACAAATGCTGTTTTCCTAATGTATGGAAACAAAATCATTCAAGTCTCCAAGGCAAAATTGTTCTGAAAACAGAAAAATAAGTTACTTATTTGAAATCAACATTTCTATTTAAATTACTAAAAATAAGATTATATTAAAGAGTTAAGAAAGAACTTCTAGGCAACAAATTACTCATTCAAAGGTGTTGTCAATATTCTTACAAGAATTTTGGTTGATTTAAAGATTAAAAATTTTTATGATAGTAAAGGACTTAGATTATAATAAACACAACTTTCTAACATTTGTGAGTAGGCTTTCAGCTGGCAGCAAATGCAGCATAATAAATGTTGGGCCTGTTTGCAAGAACCAGTTATGCAATATCCTCAAGCAAATTATTCTTTTACTAGATTTTTAAAAACTTTTGTTGCTCCAGGAGTAAAATATATTTAAGAGTGGAATATAAGCAAAAATCTGGTAAAAGTTGTGAAGCACATGCTTTCTGGGTTTAAAAAAACATTTTGAGGGTTCAGTTTTTTTTATAATAAATTTTATTTCTAGAAAAATTTCAGAAAAAAACAGAGGATAATACACATTTCCCATATACCCCACATCCAGAGTTATCTATTAACATTTTATTTTGGTATCATAACTTTGTTACAAGTGTTTTTGTTCAATCCCTCAGTCTTGTCTGACTCTTTGCAACCCCACTAACTGCAGCATGCCAGGCATCCCTGTCCTTCACTATCTCCTGGAACTTGCTCAAACTCATGTCCATTGAGTCGGTGATGCCATCCAACCATCTCATCCTCTGTCATCACCTTCTTCTCCTGCCTTCAGTCTTTCCCAGCATCAGTCTTTTTCTAATGAATCAGCTCTATGCATCAGGTGGCCAAAGTATTGGAGTTTCAGCATCAGTCCTTCTAATGAGTATTCAGGATTGATTTCCTTTAGGATTGACTGATTCGATCTCCTTGCAGTCCAAGGGACTCTGAAGAGTATTCTTCAACACCACAGTTCAAAAGCATCAATTCTTCAGTACTCAGCCTTCTTCATGGACAACTCTCATATCCATACGTGACTACTGGAAAAATCAAAGCTTCGCCTAGACGGACCTTTGTCAGCAAAGTAATGTCTTAGCTTTTTAATATGCTGCCTACATTTGTCATAGCTTTTCTTCCAAGGAGCAAGCAAGAGTCTTTTAATTTCATGGCTGCAGTCACCATCTGCAGTGATTTTGGAGCTCAAGAAAATAAAGTCTGCCACTGTTTCCATTGTTTCCTATTCTATTTGCCACAAAGTGATGGGAATGGATGACATGATCTTCGCTTTTTGAATGTGGAGTTTTAACCCAACTTTCTCACTCTTCTTTCATCAAGAGGCTCTTTAATTCTTCTTCGCTTTCTGCCATAAGGGTGGTGTCATCTGCATATCTGAGGTTACTGATATTTCTCCCAGGAATCTTGACTCCAGCTTGTGCTTCATCCAGCCCAGCGTTTCTCATGATGTACTCTTCATATAAGTTAAATAAGCAGGGTGACAATACGTACTCCTTTCCTTGACGTACTCCTTTCCCTATTTGGAACCAGTCTGTTGTTCCATGTCCAGTTCTAACTGTTGCTTCTTGACCTGCATACAGGTTTCACAAGAGGCAGGCAAAACTTTCCACCGTTTATTGTGATCCACACAGTCAAAGGATTTAGTGAAATCAATGAAGCAGATGTTCTTCTGCAATTCTCTTGCTTTTTCTATGATCCAATGGATGTTTTCAATTTGATCTCTGGTTCCTCTGCCTTTTCCAAATCCAGCTTCAACATCTGGAAGTTCTTGGTTCACTTTGAAGAAGTACTGTTGAAGCCTAGCTTGGAGAATTTTGTGTATTATTTTGCTACCTTGTGAAATGAGTGCAATTGTGTGTGTGGTGGTCTGAAGATTCTTTGGCATAGCCCTTCTTTGGGGCTGAGATGAAAACTGACCTTTTCCAGTCCTGTGGCCATGGCTGCCTTTTCCATATCTGCTGGCATACTAGTGCAGCACTTTAACAGCATCATCTTCTAGGATTTGATTCAAATTTCTTGGTTTTTACGTAAGTCTTTTTGTGTCAGGATCCTACCCATGAGACCACACTACATTTAATCATCATATACCTGTAGGCTCCTCTTGGCTCTACAGTTTCTCAGATTTTCCTTGTTTTTGATGACCCTAATACTCCTGGGGAATACGGGTCAATTATACTGTTGAACATCCCTCTAATAGGACTTATCTAATGTTCTTCCTTTTTTAAAAAAAATTCAATTTAACTAAAAGAAAAAACAAAAACAACAGCAAAAAACCCATTTCTCCCACCCTCCACCCACTGCCTCTGGCAACCACTGCACTCTTCTATCAATGAGCTGGGCATGGTGAGGTGTGGATGATTGGTTTCTTTGTTTTTAGATTCCACATATAAGAAGTTCCTTTACTGGTAAGTCTTTTACTGACTTATTTTACTTAACATAATGGCAAATCAATCTATGTTACAAATGTCAAGATTTCTTTCTTTTTATGGCTGAATAACATTCCATTGTATATAAATACCACTTCGTTATCTATTAATCCATCATGTATAGTTAATTATTTCCATATCTTGGCTATTACAAATCATGCTACAATGAACATGGGGGGGTGCATATATCTTTTTGAGCTGGTGCTTTTATCTTCTTCAGATAAATACCCCAAAGTGAAATTGCTAGATCAAATGGTGGTTCTTGGAGAAGGGCACGGCAACCCACTCCAGTATTCTTGCCTGGAGAATCCCATGGACAGAGGAGCCTGGCAAACTACAGTGCACAGGGTTGCAAAGAATCAGACATTACTGAAACAACTGAGCATGTACGCACACATGGTAGCTTTAGTTTTAATTTGAGGAACCTCTATACTATTTACCATAGTGGCTGCAACAATTTACATTCCCACCAACATACACAAGGGTTTCCTGTTCCTCCACATCCTCACCAACATCTCTTAATTCTAGTCTTACTGATTAGAGTCATTCTAGCAGGTGTGAGGTGCTATCTCATTATGGCTTGTATTTGCATTTTCCTGATGATTAATGACATAAAGCATCTTTTCGTGTACTTCCTGGCCATCTGTATGTCTTCCTGGTGAAAAATGTCCATTTGGATTTTCTGCCCATTTTTTAAACTAGATTGTTTTTTGCTATGGAATTATATGAGTTCTTCATATATTTTGGATATTAACCCCTTATCAGATGTATGATTTGCAAGTATTTTCTCCTACTCAGGAGGTTGCCTTTTTTGCTGTTGTTGATGGGTTTCCTTTGCTGAGAAGTTTTTAGTTTGATATAATCCCACTTATTTTTGCTTTTGTTGCTTTTGCTTTCAGGGTCAGATACAAAAAATCATTACCAAGACCTATGTCAATTAGATCCCCATCTAGACAACATATTCTTAGTACTTCCAAATAATTCTAAAGTTAAAGTACAAAATAAACAATGATCAGGAACACCTGATTCACTTGGGAAACTATTATGACAGTATACATGACTGAAAGCGATACATCAGAAAGAACATGTATCTCAGGATAAATTTTTTTATCAACATGAAAGTATAAGCCTATCAAGCAAAATAAACTCATTCCCATTTCATCCACCACAGAACACCGTTCCCTTTACCCAAAACACACACATATATATATACACAAGGTAAACATTTTAAACCTAAACTGTAAGCATCTGGCTCACATGAAAACAAAACTATTTCAACCACACACAAGCTCCCGCACTCAGACTTGTAGTTTCTACATGCTGCCCACACAGCATTTTGTGAGCATGTGATTAGGAGGAATGATGCACAATCACACCACATTCCTTCCCTCAGCTCACACATCCAGAACTTGCCCTCTCAGCTGCATTCTTCTCCAAACAGCCATGGTCACCTTAGCAACCCTATGCTCCTAATACGGACAGCTGCTCCATTTAAAGTCAGCCCTTCTTGGCAGGGAAAATGCTTGTTCTTCAAATTAGGGGAGAGAGGAGAGGTTTTCCTTTCAATACACATTGCAGGGGTTGATTTAACTTGATCAGCACTTTTGTTCTGCGGCAGCAATTTGTGTTGAGTTTCAACCTACTTTGAGTTTTGCTTTTTTGTTTTTATTTTAAAAGCAAATGGCTAAAAAATAAAATCAAAGCAGCTAAAATGGAATTCTCAGAAAGAGTGAAACATGAAACAAAAAGGTATGTGAAATAACTGTATTTTATAAAAAGATACAGCTATCTATGTTTTTGAAAGTTAAAATTTACTTAGTCTGAACCACAACATCTGAAGCCTTAATATACAATAAGAAATCAGTCAGGAAGACCTGTCATAGCCTATTTTTGAACAATAACATTGCTAAGCTTCAAAGTGCTGTAACTCCAATCTATTTAATAGGCTATGAGTCGATCTGTTTCCCTTTATCCCATCACCTACATGTGAAATCCTTCCACAGGCTCAAATGTAAACCAGACATTGAACCAAATTACTAGTATAATCCCAGGATCCTCTAGACCTGGAATGACCTAGCACAGCACTGGATTACTCAAAATCAACCTTAATATGTGTGTGTACCACTAAAGCCGGGCCTAAACCAAAGTAAGTCTCTCAGATGAAAGATACAGGTTTATGATACAGTTTGCCTGATTTTCATACTAGAAACAAATTATTGGGGAGTGAAGGGGCTACCATATTCTGAAAAATGTGAGATCAAATTGCTTGGTCCATTCCCACAAAAGGAATCTAATTTCCACTGGTCAAAATTAAACACTCTATTTTTGCGTAAAACAGGCAAGTTCAAACTAAAAAAATTCACAGTATTTGTGTATTTGTTCTAAGTTGGAAAACTGCTGAAATAATTTTAATGTGGGCAAAATCCATATTAATTTATTAAGTACTATTATAGTGAATGTTAAGTTCAATGAATACCATCTATATCATTTACTGGTTATATTTTTGCATGTATATGTGTGTTTTTTAAACTTCTCAGGCTATGCAGTTCCTTTGATTAGAAACATTTCTTCCACATTAAAACAATCTTTATAATTACATCTTTTATACAGAGCAAAATATCCATTGATAGGGTGGCAATGTAGATGATTAAAAAGAAACTAAAGCTGATTTTATGACTGGTTTCCTTATTTGTAAAATGATAATACTATTTGTTCTACTGATGGCATGTGTTAACATAACAATGTAAAAATAATGAAATTATTATGCCATACAAAAAACTCCAAAGTTTAAGCGACCAGACAAAGGGACTATATATTACGTGAGGTCTAATTCCCTGAATTGCTATTTTTAAAAAGAGTCAAGGGAGTATTCAACAATGAATGGAATACCAAATCAGTATCAATTTCAAGAGGTTCCAGTCTTCCAACCAAAGATTTTACAAATATTTAAGTGCTTACATACAAATAGCTGCTGCTGCTGCTGCTGCTGCTGCATCGCTTCAGTCGTGTCCGACTCTGTGCGACCTCAGAGACGGCAGCCCACCAGGCTCCCCCGTCCCTGGGATTCTCCAGGCAAGAACACTGGAGTGGGTTGCCATTTCCTTCTCCAATGCATGAAAGTGAAAAGTGAAAGGGAAGTCACTCAGTCATGTCTGACTCTTTGTGACCCCATGGACTGCAGCCTACCAGGCTCCTCCATCCATGGGATTTTCCAGGCAAGAGTACTGGAGTCAGTTACTACTTCTTTCAAAAAGCCTCAACACTGGCTTTTAGCAGATGTGAATTCCCTGAACCTTTTCCATTCTACTACTGAATCAATTCCACATTTCCTCCTGTGCCCTAAGATCCTCCTCCCACCAAAAGAACACTTCTCCCAAATACCTCATTATCTTTTTCCATATGATAGAAGCCCCTCTCTGATATGATCAGTGCTGTCATTATCCTCCTTAATGTCAGGGCCCATCTTATCCTCTCCTAGGAGTTTCTCCCTCTCCCCTCTTCAAGACTACAAGGCATATCATCACCACAAACTGGGAGATTCCGAAGTCTCCACTTATAATATCTAGTTAGGGGATCCAAGAGAAGTTACTTCTGCTGACACTATGCTTACCACAGATGAAAATGTCTCTCTGCATCTCAAATTTAGAATCTTGCATTTGTACTGTTCTTACTCTGTGTTAAGATTCAGTGATGGGGATTCGAAGAACATGATTCTGCTTCAATGGAGTAACAGAAAAAAGAAGATGAATGTTCACATATAATTTAACGCAGAAATTAATTAACAAGCAATAAGTAATGAGCAGATTCTCTAATATTACTGGTATTATCTTCCAACTATTGGGCTTTTGCCAGCTAATATTTATACCTAAGCATTTTAACATACTGTTTCTAGAAAAAAAAAAAATGTATGTTTCCCTTAGGCCCTACAATTCTTTTCTTTGAAAATTCTAACAGACTCCTAGATAGACACTCTTCTAAACAGATGTTTATATTTCCTGTAATCTTCCACAGGATCCTAACTTCTGTTCTAATTTTTAACTTCAATTCTAATATAAAGAAATAAGCATAAATTGATCTTTACTTAAATGAAACTTAAATGCTCATTTTATGTGCCTTATAAGATTAAGAAATTTTACATCTAATAGCTTCATTTTAACAAACAATCTGGAATACAATGAACCAGTTGAACAAAACAAATTAGATGACCACTCAGCCAAATCTTAGAAAAAAAATAAGAAAGGAAGGTGGAGGGGACTATAAGAATTAGATTATTACCTAATATATAATTAAAATATAAGCATATAAAATAATAAAACCTTTAATAAGATAAAAACAAAAGGATACACAACAAATACATTTAAAGGTCACTTATACAGGCACTAGTTAGAAAATGGAAGAACAATCCTTTAATCAACCAATGATAAATGGATCTGACACAAACTGAGGAATATCGCTAACTCACTATCCCTAATCGTTGAGGTTAAAAACTAGTACTTAGTATTGAATAAGATAATCATGTGACTGCTTAGATACATGGCCTCTCTCTCATCATTCAGCGATCATTCATCCCATCAGTGATCACTACTGAATTATTACTACTTTATTTAAATCCACGGTTGTCTGCGGGTCTTTTTTATTACCCTGACACTTCAATATAGTAATATTTTGTAAGGATTACTGTTTCTTCAACTCTCAGCTTGACACTTTTCTTTTTAAATGGCACTCCAAAATAAGGTACAATAGCTAGCATAAAAAAGGTGCAAATTTTTGTGCATTTTAAATTCTGTATGCACCTAAATTATGTTGTGTCTCAAGCAGCAACATATGTTTTGACGTAGAATTCTAGACTAGTCAACGTGAAATCCTCTGTCTTTTCTCCTTTGTCTTCAGTGGAGAGCAGAAGTTAAACCTGTGTTACAGGACTATGGGGAATTCCCCAGGCTTAGCAATAGTGGAGGCTAGAGCTGTTACCACTCCTCAGTCCAAAGGGTAAAGGAAGTATCATTACCAGGACCTAGAAGAGTACTCGCAGAAGAGGGCCTCTGCACAGAGGCAACAGCAACACACTGGTACTTCAGACAAAGCCATCCTCTTTCATAATAAAGTTGACCCAAATTTAAATAACTTTTAAAATTCTGATAAAATATACATCATATAAAATTTATCATTTTTAAATATAGGGTTAGCAATAATTTAACCTGTCATGTCCTTTTAATATCTTTAACTGTGTAGCAGAGTGATATTATATAGATGTGAATAATCCTTTTAAGATTATTTTTACTCTAAAAAGATTATGAAAACATCTGGATAGGTACAAAAATATAGATCTACTGAATACATATAGGGGAACCCTGTGGGCACAGACAACATATATATAGACAAGATACGCATCATCAATGTATCATACTTTTTACTGATGTCTGACATTTAAGTTTTATTTGCCAAAAGAACAGTTGTCAAAGATGTAACAGATCAGTTCACTAAGATTAAATTTTTTGAAATTTCCGTTTTAACTTTTAAAAGCCTTGTTGTCCAGGAAAACAAGGATCTAGATCTCTCCTAAAGTACTGCCTTTTAGTAATGCCCTGGAAGATCAGACAGTGCTATTCAAAGGTTCAAGGACCCCCTCCCTTAACCCCCTATAAGTAGAAGAAAAAAGTAGGGGGAAAGAGTTTCACAAAAAACTTGGAAATGAAAGCTTGGTAATTCACTCTCCCTTCCTCCTTATCAGCTAATGGGCCCCCTTTATTTTCAGTTATCAGGATAAAAACTGACTTGATTAACTAAATCTGTGGCAGATACAAAAATAGGTAGAAAAGATGTGTGTTGAGTGTGCGTGTCCCCTTCAGGACAGAAGATACTGAAAAAGGAGAAAAAAGGAGAAAGTTACTTGATCTGACAGACTGAATTAATCTGTAGTGATCACTACTGCCAATGCCAAAAGTTCCTGAGAAAACTTAACTAAGTAAGTTCTTAATGCTGCCAAGCAATTGATTTTAAGTTATCTGGTAGAGGGTAAGCACACTGATAATGAAATTTTACTGTCTATTCACTTGAGCATTTCATCCTTATAAATCTAAAGAGAATAATAATGTACATCAACGATGATTTAAACTCCATTGTAAAGGTGATCATTAAGGATTTTTTTTTCAGGATTTTTTTTTAAATACTAGATGTTGCTCAATCTTTTACTACTTACCTGGTAGGAAGCATTCCACTTTTTAAATAAAGGAGTTATACATTTTCCATAGATAGAAGCATAGCTAAATAATCTCCTTTAACTTACAACCCCTAAGAGAGTTCCTATGAACCCACTTTATAGTGAAGTCATTTAGATAGCACTATCCACTGAGGTAAAAGGTAAATGGGCCTCAATGAAAAAAAGAACTTTTTCCTCAAAATGGTCAAACCTACTCCTAAAGATGCTAGGAATGAGTCTTGACTATGAAAAACAGTATCTGAATTTCAAGGTGACTATTTTAATCAGATCCTTTTAATCCTAACTTTAAATAAGATGACCTGTGTCCTGCTAGCAAATTCTGAGGCAGGAAAGGAATAGCTACTAAATGTGTGAGAATCTTGTAATAATTAAGAAAAGACATGAAATAAGTATGGGGAAGGATAAAAAAAAATCCAGAGCAATTAAGCCTACATTTATTTTATTATTTTATTAACAATGTCTTACCTTGTGGAATTCTCTTCTGAGAAAAATAGATACAATTTTGTCCCTAAAAAAATTTCAGGGAGAAAAGTTGAAATGTTAGTTTCAACCAGAAAGTCTTCTGAAAATGAAGTTACAAAATGCTGGCATAGTACATTTGGATTATTACAACATTTGGTATTAAAAAGCTTAAGCGACATTAAGTCTCAAATAATAAAAGCATTTACTATCTTCATTAAAAATTTATTATAAAATTGATTATTGTATTATAAAAATACTTATGATTCTACTGACAAATCATTTCTGCTAAGTACATAATAACGTACATAATAATGAATGGTATGTTTTCATATTCTAAGACATCAGTATTTAATCGGATTTTACTGTTGTCAAGATTTGATATTCTGAAGTGTACTTTTTTTTTAGCTATAATATACATGTCATAAAATATAGCTCTTTAATATGTAACATTCACAGGTTTTTACTGTAATCACAAAGTTATGCAACCTTCATCACCACCTAATTCTAGAACATTTTCATCACTCCAATAAGAAACTCTGTACTGAAGGGTATTTTTATTCCCAGGAAGAAACATCTTAACAAATTTAATTTTAAAATATATACAAAAAGCATATTCTTTATAACACTATGATCGTAAATTTTTTTTTTTAATGTGCAGAACAAAGATCAAGGAAACAAATATCTAAAAATTCTAAGAGTGGCTGTATGTGGACAGCAATATTACAGTGATTTTTTTTCTTATATTTCCTCAAAACTAAAATTTTATATTACCTTTATAGCTCTTAAAAAAGGTACAGCTAAGACATACATTTTCTGGAGCTAAATGCTAGAATTTGTACTGCAATCCAAAAGAAAAACAAACATACAAGTTGACACATTTTTTTAAAGTCAACTATATTTTTTATTAAATGTTTTTCAAAGTAGACAAAGTAAGTATAAAGCTAAAAAAGAATTTTAAATTTATACACTTACTAATCTGGTTGAAAAGCCACAGCTGCATCTTACTTTATGACAAATTGACTGTTTCATCACTTTTGCATCTGGGCATCTACTTCTTAATGGTCATTTCTGAAATAAAGATGTAGTAATTAAGAACATATTATAACAAAAATATAAAATCTTTAAGGATAATTACCTAAATATTAGTGACTACAGGAAACTGTCAAAAGAGTTCTTAACCAAGCTTCTAAAAAAAATTAACAGGGTTGAGGATGAGGTGGGAGGGCCCCAAAATTAAACAGTTATGTACACATACTGCAGAGAAGGCAGTGGCACCCCACTCCAATACTCTTGCCTGGAAAATCCCATGGACAGAGGAGCCTGGTAGGCTGCAGTCCATGGGGTCACGAAGAGTTGGAAATGACTGAGCGACTTCACTTTCACTTTTCACTTTCATGCACTGGAGGAGGAAATGGCAACCCACTCCATTGTTCTTGCTTGGAGAATCCCAGGGACGGGGGAGCCTGGTGGGCTGCCGTCTCTGGGGTTGCACAGAGTCGGACACAACTGAAGAGACTTAGCAGCAGCAGCAGCAACAGCAGTACACATACTGAGTATAGAAATCAACAATGTTTTCAGTCCTCAATTCCTTTTACCCATCAATCTTGCCATTTCTAAGAATGCCACTTATCGACAGGAAAACGAGAAAAGGAAGAGGTGGAAAGGGAATCCTGAAGTTGCACATTTGGCTTTTGGGCCTTTTTTTNAGACTTAGCAGCAGCAGCAGCAACAGCAGTACACATACTGAGTATAGAAATCAACAATGTTTTCAGTCCTCAATTCCTTTTACCCATCAATCTTGCCATTTCTAAGAATGCCACTTATCGACAGGAAAACGAGAAAAGGAAGAGGTGGAAAGGGAATCCTGAAGTTGCACATTTGGCTTTTGGGCCTTTTTTTTTTGGCCTCGCCTTGCAGCTTAAGGGATCTTAGTTCCCTGACCAAGTATGGAACTCAGGCCCATGGCAGTGAAAGTGCCGAATCCTAACCACTGGATAGCCAGGGAATTCCTAAAATTTAATGTTTGAAAATAATAAAATAATTGCTTATTTATTAAGTTTGTCTATTTCCCCCTCACATCTACAGAAACCTAAGCTCCAGAGCAGATTTTTTTTTCTTATTTACTGCTATCTGTCGAGCATCTAAGACAATGACTGCCATGCCCTAAGTGCTCAGTAAACAGTCACTGAAAGAATAAATAAAATTATAAAAGATTTAATGTTAATTGATGAAATATTTAACCTGACAGTATGTCAAAGTGGCAATGTTTCAAAACATCATTTCTTCCAAACATACACCATTAATGTTAGTGCTGACTACTGAATACATCTTTAGTATTGTTTCTTTTCTCCAACAAACAAAGTGCATAAATAAAAGACAATCAGACATGGTCCCCAAGCTTCAAGGAACAGAATAAAGCCATATATTCTGTGACTTTATTACTGCAACCTCTGGGTAAGACTCCTAGAAGAGAATTGCTGAAAGTGCAACTTTCCTAAATGTTGCCAAATGGCGTGGATGAGGGCCTTTTTCTTTTTAAACATGTATGCTCTCTGTTGTGGGACTTCCTCGGTAGCACTGGTGGTAAAGAACATGCCAGCCAATGCAGGAGATGTAATAGATGTGGCTTTGATTCCTGGACCTGGAAGGTCCGCTGGAGAAGGAAATGGCAACCCCAGTATTCTTGCCTGGAGAATCCCATGGACAGAGGAGCCTGGTGGGCTATATTATATTACATGGGGTCGCAAAGTGTCAGACACCACTGAAGCGACTTAATACGCATGTTCTCTGTTGTGGAGACAGCTAGGAATATAAGAAAAAATCTCTTCTATGGAGTGAAAACCTGACTGATCTCAAGAAAAACCTTCAAGGAACCCAGTAGCATCCACTACTTCCCATCCTGTAGGTGAATTAGTATTCCACACAATGATACTCTTTCAGTAAAAAACTGAGGGGAAATACAAATATTACTATAAAATTGCTTTTCTTCCTTTCAAAAAGCAGTGGAAGGATAAACCAAAATCCTTTTTAAATGGTTATCTATAGAGAAAGAGAAAGCAGGTGTAGAAGACAGGGATGGAAGTTATTCTTCTCAGAATATATCTCACAGTTTTTACTCTGAAGACATGTTTTAAAGTCAAATGAACATCAAATGATAATGACATTTTGAACATCAAAATTATAATGACTATCACTGACTGAAACATTAAATGTATTTTAAAAAGAATCCATCATCATCTTTCACAGTTACTAGGGCAAGAAGTAATTATCCTGAAAACTAATAATCGAAAATAATCAAGTATACATCCTGCTGTTCTTACATGAAAGGTACCCCAGAGTAACCAGATCGTCAATAAGTGAAAGCAATCTTTTATAGGATTCCAAATAATGAATGTAGAAAGAATGACAGAATTATAAAATACCCATTATACAATCATTAATGAAAAAATAAACCTAATATTTATCCTGGGAGTTTCAATTTCAAAAAATATCCATTGTAATACCACTTCCACCACCTCCACTGTTACAATGGTCTAAGCCGCCTTAGTTCTCATCTGCATTAATAGTTCTCCATCTACTCTCCTAGCTGCGTCCCTTGCTCACCTCAACAAGATAGTTAGATTCAGTTCAGTCGCTCAGTCGTGTCCAACTCTTTGCAACCCCATGAATCGGAGCACGCCAGGCCTCCCTGTCCATCACCAACTCCTGGAGTTCACTCAAACTCACACCCATCAAGTCAGTGATGCCATCCAGCCATCNTTCCTATTTGGAACCAGTCTGTTGTTCCATGTCCATTTCTAACTGCTGCTTCCTGACCTGCATACAGATTTCTCTGGAAGCAGGTCAGGTGGTCTGTTATTCCCATCTCTCTCAGAAATTTCCACAGTTTACTGTGGTCAGATTAGTTCTTTTCAAAAGAAAATCAGATCATCAGTCTTCTGCTCAAATCCTCTAATTGAGTCCATCTCACCAGTCTAAGAAGCTTCCCTGGTGTCTCAGATGGTAAAGAATCTGCCTGCAATGCAAGAGACCTGGGTTCAATCCCTGGGTTGGGAAGATCCCCTGAAGAAGGGAATGGCAACCCACTCCAGTATTCTTGCCTGGAGAACTCCATGGACAGAGGAGCCTGGTGGGCTATGGGGTCGCAAAGAGTCAGACACAACTGAGTAACTTTCACTCACTTCACACCAATCTAAAAGTCAAAATCCTTACAAAGACCATAAGGACTATGATCTGATACTTCCCTTCCCTATCTTCCTAACCTCACCTCCTATCACTCTCCCTCTTGTTCACTCCAATCTAGCTACACTGGCCTCTTTTCTTAAACTCATCAAGCACTTTCTCACTTCATGCTCAGGTGTTTTACTAATTAAGTCCTCCTTTACTTCCCTTAAGACTTGGTTTTTAAGTCATCTCATTAAAGAGATATATCTTGGTACCCTGCTGCTGCTACTAAGTCACTTCAGTCATGCCCAACTCTATGCGACCCCATGGACAGCAGTCCACCAGACTCCTCTGTCCACGGGATTCTCCAGGCAAGAATACTGGAGTGGGTTGCCATTTCCTTCTCCATCTGGTACCCTAGGCAAACCCGAAATATCTGCCTTGGATTTCATTATCTGGTAGAGAATATGTAAGAAGTCAGTCATAAATTTTGAAGACGATAATCACTGAATCAATGAAAAAGCTGGCTTAAAACTCAACATTCAAAAAACTAAGATCATGGCATGCAGTCTCATCACTTCATGGCAGTGAAGCAGTGACAGATCTTAATCTTCTTGGGCTCTAAAATCATTGCAGATGGTAACTGCAGCCAAGAAATTGAAAGATGCTTGCTTCTTGTAAGGAAAGCTACGACAAACCCAGACAGTGTATTAAAAAGCAGAGCCGTCACTCTGCCGACAAAGGTCCATCCAGTCAAAGCTATGGTTTTTCCAACAAAATGTACAGATGTGAGAGTTTGACCATAAAGAAGGCTGAGAGTCAAAGAATTAATGTTTTTAATTGTGGTGCTGGAGAAAACTCTTGAGAGTCCCTTGGATAGGAAGGAAATTACAGTAGTCAATCCTAAAGGAAATCAACCCTGAATATTCACTGCAAGGACTGATGCTGAAGCTCCAAAGCTCTGGCCACCTGATGCAAAGAGCTGACTCACTAGAAAAGACCCTGATGCTGGGAAAGACTGAACGCCAAAGGAGAAGAGGGTGGCAGGGGATTAGATGGGCAGATAGCATCACCGACTCAATGGACATGAATTTGAGTAAAATTCAGGAGACAGTAAAGGACAAGGAAGCCTGGCATGCTGCAGTCCATGGAGTTGCAAAGAGCCAGACCTGACTGAGCAATTGAACAAGAACAATCATTGAAACAAATGTAATCAATTTTCATATCTTTTTGTCAAAACATCTATGGGCTTCCCTGGTGGCTCGGATGGTAAAACGTCTGCCTGCAATGCAGGAGACCTGGGTTCAATCCCTGGGTCAGGAAGATCCCCTGAAGAAGGAAAAGGCAACCCACTTCAGTATTCTTGCCTGGAAAATTCCATGGACAGAGGAGCCTGGTAGGCTACAGTCCATGGGGTTGCAAAGAGTCGGACACAACTGAGCGACTTCACTTCTTTCTTTTCTTTAAACATCCATGAAGCTATACTGTCCCTTTTAAAAGATTCTTATGTTAACAACTTCAAAGAATTAATGAAAATACAGCTATCATAATGTGGCTGGCTTTTTTTTTTCAGGTTTGATTTTGTTTTTAAATCATCTGTATCATAATCTTAGAAAGGAGTGGTGAAAGATTTGCAGTATTGAGTCCCATTAAAAAGCAGCTAGCAAAATAAACGGCATTCCCTTTCCTCCCACTCCTGTAGGGATTTGTTGGAGAATACATTATAAAATTCCAAGTAAACTCAAGAAAAGTTTGACTCTTTCAAATTTATCTGTTACCTTTAGGCACCATGATCACCAGAAAGAATCAAAGGAACTCAGTAACTCCAACATGACTAGACTAGCTATGACATGGTAGAGATGTTTGAACTGAATAATTTTTTAAAAATAAACAAACTCCCCGTGGGCTAAGGCCTACTCTGCCTTTTAAACATCCTGTGTGTGGCTGGCAAGCTTCAGGGTCCTCAGAGAGATAGCCAGGGGACAGAGAAAACAAGTATGACTCAGTGATCATATTTAACAGTCTCTGAAGACCAAAACAAAAGATACCAGTTCTGGCAAGAGTTCTCTAGAATTGCCCCAAAACTGACTTATCCACATACCTTTCATCTGAACAATCTATTTTCACTTAGTTTAAGGCTCACAAAGCATTTGTTATGTGCCTATCAGACCTCATATACAAAAATAAACCAAAAGTATAATGAAAACAATCAGCTGGAGTTCTAAGAGTTGGATGATGAATCTAATGTTAAAATCTGCTTTGTTTGGGGAGGGAAGTGAAGAGAACTCTTGAATACTGTTGTGTAGCAATGCCCCCACTCATTGGAAATCAGACTTCAACCACTTAAGAAAAGGCTAGTGATATTAAAGGAACCTTTACTGAGCAACTTCTGTGTGCCAGATATTTATATTAGCTTGCTTAATTTTCAGAACTTCCCTATGGGAAAGGGATTAACAAAACAGAGTGGTTAAATAACTTGTCCAAACCAGAAAGGAACAGCTTCAGAATGCAAAATCTCAGTCTCCCTTTTTCACTGTTATAATCTGCACTAAACCAGAATAAAATGATTAGTCACAAATACCACATTTGCTCCATAGGAGTAACATGTAACTCCAGGCTGCTCATTTGAAAAATCTATTCTTCCAAAGTTGCTTTAAATAAGAATGCAAAAGAGGAAGGTACACTGTTATACATTAATAAGAAACATGTAGCATTAGGGATGAACCAGAAGAATATGCTACATTTATCTCTAAGAGAAATGAGTAAAAGCACAGCTCACTAATTACTACTCATTCATAATGATTAACTTGAATCACCCTAGGTATCTGATACCTATTCCATATTCTCTGAGAAGTCAGGGGGAAAATGTGAAGATTTAATAGAGTAGGTAACACAGATACTGATCAAAATAGTTTCTGTACTTTTCAGGATGTTTGAAATACTTCTGTCTCTTTCTCTCTTGTTATATAGATATATACACACACACACATACATTAAAAGTTTTTCATTAACTTCTTAAAATTTACAACAAGATTATTAGTTATGATTCCTAATTTTCCTTTTCTGGAAAATTCTCTCATGTGGAACACCTTCCTGACACTATAAGACGTACTGACTTCAGTTCTTTTTATTGTTGTTGCTATTTACCCATAAGCAATTTTATTTTTAATTGGAGGGTAACTGTTTTTCAAGACTTCAGTTCTTTATACTCAATAGAATCTGATTTTTAACATGTCATACTTTTTTTTCTAAATTGTACATTTGTTACTAGATGCACACATTGCCTATCAAACAATGAAAGCATCGTACCTATCATAAAATAAAAATCAAGGTGATTAGTTAACTATCAAGACACATTACCCAGGAAATGTCCTCAGTTATTTGGAGAACATGAAGATTCCTTGGAACAAATTATCCCCATTGACTGAAAAAAAAAGCCATTTAAATAGCTTAATGCTTTACACAGAACAGAGACTCAACAGATTCATGATTTAAAATTCCCAAATACCTTGATTGTGTCTTCTATATACTTGATTGTGTCCTGGGAATTTTCAGCATAAATTAACACTTAAAAAAAGAAACCTCCCCCACAATCTCAAATCATTGCACTAATGGTTGAGAATGATGAAGGGAAGAGGACGACACACTCTTCCAGGGCACTAATCTTAAATAATACAACTTTCCCCTACAGGGTTTGCTGCTCCGTTTTGCATTTTAACAGAATGGAAGTGCACAGCGTACAGAGTATGTATTGCTTCTTGAAGCTTTATCATATACACCTCCTCTCGCTATAGTTAGTGTTCGTCTCTCTCCTTCCCTTCCCTCCTCTGGTACACAATATGAATAATTGTTACTTTAAAAAAGTTCTAAAAGTCTTGAAGTTGTTACAATATTGCTCCTGTTTTATGTTTCGATTTTTTTAGTCCAGAGGCATGTGGGAGCGAACCCACACCCCCTACATTGGAAGGTAAAGTCTTAACCACTGGACCCAAAGAACTCCATTAAAACTTTTGTTTTATATACAAACATGCTACTCACATTCGGGCCATGATAATAAAATGTATTTCTTAGTTAAAAAAGTAAAAAAGACATCTTAACATATGAGTCTTTGTAGAACATTAAGGTAAGTATCTCCTGAGTTTTCTTCTATGTCAACATTATATATAATGAAGAGATATATACAAATCTAAATATCACAGAGCCTGTGGCTTTATTGTTTTTCATGAGTTTTTAATATAACACAAAAAAATACTCACTATGGAGAGTAGTTTGCTATGAAGGCAGATTTACTTTGACTCTATTCCAGGGGGCTGAGTTTTTTGAATATCAAGAGTATTTATAGTTTCTTCTCAAAGATGCTCTAATACGCACGTGTCCCCACAAACTGTAACCCAACTGCATTAACTTCCTCAAAAACGGAAACAATTTTTATAAAGCTCACTTTGGCCCTTGTATTTTCTAGGAGATAATCAGTAATTCAAAAATAGAAGTCAACCTAGAAGAGTTATACTATTTTTCTACATTCCTTCTTTATCTACTAGGAGGAAACTACTATTTCCATTCTTTAGTAGTTCTGCTGCTACTGCTAAGTCACTTCAGTCGTGTCCGACTCTGTGCGACCCCAGAGAAGGCAGCCTACCAGGCTCCCCCGTCCCTGGGATTCTCCAGGCAAGAACACTGGAGTGGGTTGCCATTTCCTTCTCCAGTGCATGAAAGTGAAAAGTGAAAGAAGTCGCTCAGTTGTGTCTGACTCTTAGCGACCCCATGGACTGCAGCCTACCAGGCTCCTCCATCCATGGGATTTTCCAGGCAAGAGTACTTGAGTGGAGTGCCATTGCCTTCTCCAGTTAGTAGTTCTGGTAGACTCTGAATATTTTCAACAAATGTAACAGACACAAATTTTCCCCACAATCAAACTCTTAATTTCTCATGGTGGGCACTTCACAAAGGAAAATGAAAACAAGAATGACCAATATCTTCAGTTTTCAACAAAATGAAAAGCAGAATTCATGTTTCACGATAGAAACTTCAGTAAATCCATAACCCAGGGGACTCAAATAAGCTATACCTGTTTTCTCTGAACTAAAGCTATGAAATATTATTTCTCCTAAAATTCACAAAACTTTCACTTACAGCCATCTGATAATTCAAAGGAATTCAGTGACCCTCTATAAACTGTCCTTCTTCACTATATTGCTACATAAATAATTTCCTTAAAATTCTATTTTAAATGCTATGTAGAGGGTAAAAATTGTAAGAAGGAGGGTGAGAAAGACAAGCCTCATAAATTGGCCATATTAGAAATAACAGAACAGATTTTGAGACGGGGAGGGGGCAGAAACCTGTGAAATCATTTTATATTTTATAAGTGAAGAAAATGAAGCAGCAAATAAGCAAGGAAAGATATGAAGTTCATATTATAAACAGTATTTTACCCTAGAATTACCAATTCCAACAAATCTAAAATAGGTGCTTTAGCTTAACATATACATTATATATATATATATATATATATATACACACATACACACACACACACACACACACACAAAATCAGAACAGATCAGGATGTTTAAGAGTTTAAATGAATGCATGTATTCTGAATACAGTACACAAGTTAAGGGAAGTGAGAAATGGCCTATGCATCCTTTAGGGATGACAGAATTCCACTAAGTAACCTGATTCCCTGGTACAGTTCTTTAGGACAGTCTATGTCAGATGGATCACTGCTCTGGCCCAGTATAGCATTTTTTACTTAGATGACTAATTAAATGCACCATTAGCTAATGTTTATGAAGATAAGAAAGAGTGTATATGCCAACATCCTGTTTTCAACTTGGTAGTTTCATAAAAGGACTACTGCCCATTTGAGGATTGCTGGTCCACTAAACCTGCTCATGACAGAGGAATAAATCTCAAAGTAAAGGAGTGGAACAGCAGAGTATATATATAACACCAACTGCATTTAGACAAAAACCCATTGTATACAGCCTGCACTGAACCAAAAAAAAAAAAAAAGAAATCACAGAGAAATGAGTTCTCAAATTTAGATTTATATTCTAGGAAAGATTAGATTAGGATAAGGACAAAGGCATAGTATATTCAATACTAAAAATGTAATACTTAAAGAAAACAAAAGTCACTTTTAATTTCATGGACATTTACCTTACAAAAAGTATTTCTCTAGTACCAACTCACATTTAGACTTCTACAAGAGTATGTGTGTGAAAGGGCACTTGGTCTACTCAATTTTACAAAAATTACAGCCTCCCATTTAGTCCCAAAGGTACAAATGAACAAAATAACATTATTATAAAGTGATGCTTTAGTAGCATAGAAAAGTCTGTAGAACAGACTCATGCTAAAGGAATAATTAACATGAGTTTTGATTCATGAAGAAATACTCTAGCTTGGGTGACATCAGGGTAACCACGAGAGTATGTCTTCATGATTTCCCCCCAAATCAAGCTGGATATGCCCCAAGTTAAATAACAGTTCCTATTTATTACTCCTAGACATCACTTTTAAGCTTTAAAATAGAAGTATATGTTAATTTAAAATACAAACTGGTCCAAAGGCTTAAGACTTAATTGTTTAAAGAAAGCATTGATTCTAACTTAAAAAAAAAAAAAAAAAAAAAAAACCCTCAACGACTTTGCTAAAGTAGAAGAGGAGTTTCATCATTTTCAACCGATCAACTTATAATGTGCATGTCCCCCTCATTCCTTCCACATGTTTGTCTCTGTCCCTCCCTCTCCCAGGCCGTTTGTGGGGGGCAGGGGGTGGAGAGGTGTTATTTCCTCCCTCCTTAATCTTGGCCATGCTATGTCCCCTCTCCTTGCTAACAGCTCTTACACTCAATTACTGGCTTCCAAGCACCAATACTCAGAAAGAAAACACTTTATCAGATTGTATATAGCCTGTGGCAAATAAAAGAATAGCTACAAAGTGAAAAACAGAAAAAAATCATTCAATTAGTTGAAAATAGATAAAATTAAAGTCATAAATTTTCACTTCCTTTAAAATGCCTAAATACACAGCCATATAATACAAACTACTTTAATAAACTTAGTAGAGTTACTCTAACAGATTTATTTACAGGAGTCTGAGCGAAATACGTTGGGAGAAGAGTTATTAAAAGAGTTAATTTAAGGACCTCCCTGGTGGTCCAGTGGCTAAGACTCCATGCTTCCAATGCAGGGGGCTCAGGTTCAATCCTTGGTCAAGGAACTAGATCCCACATGTCACAGCTGAGTTCACATGATGGAACTAAGACACAGTGCAGCTAAATATATATATATATATATATATATATATATATATATATATATATAAGTTTAGTACAGAAAATATGAGCA
>SJYA01000868.1:2212086-2225765 GCA_006410615.1 Neotragus moschatus
TAAGTTTAGTACAGCAGTTATGAGCACAAGCTTTGGAATCAACTTGAGTTCATGTCCCTACTCTACAATGACTAACTGTGATCTTAGCCTGGTTACTTACTGTCTCCCCTTATCACTTCATTTCTAATGTTGTAAGGATGGCCTGTGATAATGCTTATAAGGCAAATTTGCATGGTACCTAGCACACAGTGAGAGCTCAGCACACATTACATGTACAACATTAGCTACAGTCAATGCTTATCACTCTCTTTGTCTTCCTAGCATCTGAACTCCCTTATTAAGTTTGGGAACTTCCCCACCTTATGATTTTAAAAAGTCAAAGAGTTTCCCACATCTTAAATTTAAGAACCTCACACCATTTTATGGTTTCAAAAGGTGAGACACATTTCCACATGTCCTGTATAGCCAGGACTTAAGCTCTGCCGAACACTAAAAGCCCAGCCCAGAGTAGAAATGGGCAACTAGTGAGCAGAAGAGACCAGAAGGAACTCTCTCTGATACTAATGGTGGAGCAACTGCAGGAAGGTCAAGTCTAGGGCAGAGGTAGCAGTGCTTGGAGTCAACCCGTGCTGGCAGTGTCACTGGGGCAGGCTGCGGCGTCTGTCAGTCTGCCTCTAGATGGGACAGGCGCCCTCATGGGAATCGTTGTGCAATGTGATTTCGGGCATTGTTTCTGGCTGCTTAGTCCTGAATCTGGTTCTCTAACTCTCAAAACAATTTGATGAGCCACTGAGCTCTATCCAATATTCTTTTAAAATTCACAATATGCTTTAATTGGTTTTTACTGCCACCAAAAATTCTGACTGAAACGATCCATTCTCACCTGCCCCAAACTCAGGGGGGTGGGGGTGGGGAAGACTGTTTTTAATCTCTCCAAAAAAATACAAAAGTAATGGAAAAATGGATTACTTTCAACCAATGGATTTATGCTGTGAGGTCTTGAAAACCTTAGTTTTATAAATTTTGGATAATTCCCCTAATTTAGAATATGAGAAATGCCTAATCTATCTTAGATTTACTTCTAATGAACACAGTTAAGGAGAAGTAATGACACTGGAAAATAGCTATATGCCAAGGAGTAAGTACCACCACGGTAAACAGAAATTATCCCAGCTTGCCTGAGACCACCCTTGCTGTATTCCCAAGAGCTTTCTTGCCAGCAGATTTTTTTCCTTGGGGTCCTATAACCAAGGGAGTCCCTCCTCCTCTTAAGGGTTATTTTAAAGACCAAATTTTTAAATTATCATCAAAAGGCCTTAAATATTCCTATCTTATCAAATAACTCAGCAAAATATTTGTATGATACAACCACCTAACTCTCTGTTGCAATCGTGCAGAGCCAGTCAGTGCCTGATTGCCACAGGCTAATTTTTCAGTACATAAAATAATCCTTTCCCTCTGCCAGATTTCTCTGCCTGGCCATTTTGTAGTTCAGTAATGCTTTTTCCATTGTTTAGAATGTTAAGCTCAAATCTGTTAATTTTATTATATGTCAAAATAAATGTAATATAAGGTTTGTGGGGATTAAGAAAATGGGGGTCTAAATTTATTTTTTTCATCCCAGGAACCTGCTACCATACAGAGCCAGAACTATGTTTTAATGAATAAAAGAGCAATTTAAACAAAAGAGTAATCTTTAAAAAATGATAATCTTTTTGGACTAAAATCTGGAAAAAAGAATCAGGTGTTTAGAAATGTACACTGACATCTAACCTATACTGACCATATTAAACACTCAGCAGAAAAAAACTGAATTTTGAAAAAGATTTGTGAAAGAAAAAAAAAAGGCCACAGAATTTTAGGGCTCATGACAGTTAAAGCTATGTTATAAGACAGAAGCTGTTGTGACCCTGAGAGTTAAGTTACTCATGGAACCGATCTTTTGATTCTTAGCTGAGTGATGTCATTAAAACAGCTTGCCCTTCAAACAGTCAAAATAAAGTTAACTGCACACCACATGGTATTAATTCTTGGTTTTAAAATAACAAAAAAAAAACCCTAAATCCAAGGCAAGCAATTTTAATACTCAACTTTTAATACTCTTTAATATAAAGTTTTGTTTTATGATAATTTATAAATACCCTGGACTTATCAGTGAAGAAAAAATCATCAAGAAAAGTAGAAATTTTTCATAGTATCCATAACTCCTAAGAAGTGTAAAAATCAGTTTTGCCTATGTGCTGAGGAATGTTTCATTAATTATCAGTAATAATTTATTGGTTGTTATTTCCTGGCTGCTATTAGAACACTGCTGCTGCTACTGCTAAGTCGCTTCAGTCGTGTCCAACTCTGTGCGACCCCATAGATGGCAGCCCACCAGGCTCCCCCATCCCTGGGATTCTCCAGGCAAGAACACTGGAGTGGGTTGCCATTTCCTTCTCCAATGCATGAAAGTGAAAAGTGAAAGTGAAGTCGCTCAGTTGTGTCTGACTCTTAGCGACCCCATGGACTGCAGCCCACCAGCCTCCTCCGTCCACAGGATTTTCCAGGCAAGAGTACCGGAGTAGGGTGCCACTGCCTTCTCCAGCTATTAGAACATAACCTATACTAAATACCATGAATTTAAATTTATGCTATTTAACAATAACAAAAAAAAAACTGTTGTTTTTTTCTGGTCATAATCTACCTGCCCTAAAAGACACCATAATCCCTTATGGAAAAGTTTCTTTGTATTTGGTCATATTAAAGGTAGCAGAAATCAAATTGCCAACATCTGCGAGAAATGCTGGGCTGGATGAAGCACAGGCTGGAATCAAGATTGCTGGGAGAAATATCAATAACCTCAGACATGCAGGTGACACCACCCTTATGGCAGAAATCAAAGAAGAACTAAAGAGCCTCTTGATAGAAGTGAAAGAGGACAGTGAAAAAGTTGGCTTAAAGCTCAACATTCAGAAAACTAAGATCATGGCATCTGGTCCCATCACTTCATGGCAAAAGATGCAAAGATGGGCTCAATAAAGGACAGAAATGGTATGGACATGAGAGAAGCAGAAGATATTAAGAAGAGGTGGCAAGAATACACAGAAGAACTGTACAAAAAAGATCTTCACAACCCAGCTAATCACGAAGCTAACATGTTTCCCATCAAAAGACAAGGGGCAAGAACAAAAAATACCTGATACCCAAAAGAGAACAAAGGGAGAATATATGTATAAAGAGTCAAGGTTTACAGCAAAATGGCAACCTAAGGCACATGTACTACAGATTTCTCCTTCTTCAAAACTGGTTGACACAGGTAACAGGTGACAGCTCTGCAGAAGTTGCCAAAAGCCACAGAAACCTCTAGATGGCTATTACAAAGCAATGTGAGTTATGAGACCAAGCAAAATATTGCCATTTCTGGTTTAAATTGACAGGAGGCAGGTTACAGAGAAAAACTATTAAGGAGGGAAAAACAACAGTAGAGTCACAAAGATTTACTGAGCTATTTATTTTATTTTTAAGGTTACATACAGTTTCATTTGGGCTGCCCCAGTGGCTCAGCAGTAAAGAATCTGCCTTCAATGCAAGAGTCACAGGAGATGGAGGTTTGATCCCTGGGTCAGAAAGATCCTTTGGAGGAGAGCATGGCAACCCACTCCAGTCTTCATGCTTGGAGAATCCCATGGACAGAGGAGTATGGCGGGCTACAGTCCATAGTGTAACAAAGAGTTGGACATGACCGAAGCAACTGAGCACGTATGCACAGTTTTGTTTGGTCCTCATGACAAACTTGTATGTTAGTCACTCAGTCATGTCCAACTCTGTGACCCCATGGGCTGTGGTCCACCAGGCTCCTCTGTCCATGGAATTTCCCAGGCAAGAACGCTGGAGTGGGTTGCCATTCCCTTCTCCAGGGGATCTTCCCAACCCAGGGATAGAACTCAGATCTTCTGCATTACAAAAAACAAGTTTACAGAATTTTAAAGAACCAACTTGCCAGAGTCATACATACACATACAATCAGTGTGGAACTGGGGCTTTAACGTGGACCTGAGCACTTTATTACTCTCTTTAATGTACTGAGCAATTCAATTGACCTAACCCTCTATCCATCCTCCCATCTAAATCCACCAGAACATTTTTTTTTTAATAAAAGTTTAATTATATAAGTAACAGCATGCCTCTAATTGAAAGTCTGGAAAATATAATGGATGTACGAAAAGTCATATCTTTTTTATTGCTTTTATAATTAGTATTTTAATGAACACCTTGTACATAAATCTCTGTGCAGCTTTATTCCACATTTACAAAGCATTATAAATGGAATTCTGGGTCAAACAGTGGGAATACAGTCTGCCAGAACATCTGACTTTAATATTGCTGAACTGACAAAGAGATTATGGTTCCTTAAGAAAAACAGCTATGCCTAATTTTCCCGTTATCCGCAATGCCTAGGCACATGAGCAAGTGTTCTCATGACTGCTGAATACAGGTTTCTCTCCCCTTAGTACACAGTCTCTGAAGAGAGAAATAAACGGAGCAGGCTCTCAAAGTAGAAGACAACAATTGTGCCAAATATCAAATTCATTGGTGGGCCGCATAAAACTCTTTTTAGGGAGAAAAGAACATGAACATTAACACTGCCATTCAATTTATTTCCATGTGTTTAAGACTTTGGATATCTTGTATTTTTTAAATACAGTATCATAGTAGGTATATAGTATATATTGAAGACACTGTTTCTCCCAGTTTACCTATATGTTTTAATCTGCTATTGTCCATGGGAATCATTTCAGAATATGTAGAAAATTCAGAGAGTTGTATATTTTAACAATGACTACATTTCTTTTACTTTGACTTTCTGTCAAAAATCATCATCAATTTTCATCAACTTCTAATGATATTATAGCAGGCAATGTCCCCAGAAAAATGAAGAAGACTGACTACAAAACAATGTGCCAGCAGGCACTGAACGAGTACTTTAGATGCATTAAACTTTACAACATTACATTATATTATTATTACTATTACCTCTATTTCATAGGTAAATTCAAACAGAGAGAGACTGAAAGTTGCTTGTTTGGGGACTTCTGGTCCAGTGGTTAAGACTCTATATGTTTCCACTGCAGGGGGCACACTTACTTCCACTGATTTCCTGGCTGGGATATAAGATCCCATATGCCATGCAAGTGACTTCCCTGGTGGCTCAGACAGTTAAGCGTCTGTCTACAATGTGGGAGACCGGGGTTCAATCCCTGGGTTGGGAAGATCCCCGGGAGAAGGAAATGGCAATCCACTCCAGTACTATTGCCTGGAAAATCCCATGGACAGAGGAGCCTGGTAGGCTACAGTCCATGGGGTCGCAAAGAGTCGGATATGACTGAGCGACTTCACTTTCATTTTATGCCATGCAAGTGGGGCTGAAAAAAAAGAAACTTGCTTGCTTTTTGAATATAGGTATTCTGGCCATTATTTTGCCAACAAAGGTACATATAGTCAAAGCTGTGGTTTTCCCTATAGTCAAGTATGGACATAAGAGTTGGACCAGAAAGAAGGCTGAACGTCAAAGAATTGATGCTTTTGAACTGTGGTGTCAGAGAAAACTCTTGAAAGTCCCTTGGACTACAAGGAGATCCACCAGTCAATCCTAAAGGAAATCAGTCCTGAATATTCACTGAAAGGATTGATGCTGAAGCTGAAGCTCCAATACTTTGGCCACCTGATGTGAAGAGCCAACTCATTAGAAATCAGACTCTGATACTGGGAGAGACTGAAGGCAGGAAGAGAAGGGGACAACAGAGGATGAGATGGTTGAATGGCATCACTGACTCAATGGACATGAGTTTGAGCAAGCTTCAGAAGATAGTCAAGGACAAGGAAGCCTGGCATGCTGCAGTACATAGGGTTGCATAGTCAGACACGACTGAGTGACTGAACAACAAATTCTGGCCACACTTCTAATCACTACACAAAGTTGACTCTCGATGTCAAGCAAAAAGCACTGAACAGCTTTCCGTGAACACTGGTGGTACAGGGCACGATAACAGTAGTATGCTTTCCAGAAAACAAGAAATTCAACCAATCCAAATGAATTATTTATTCATTAGGTAAAGAGTTATTTATTATAGATCAAAAACTGTATCAAAATGTGGGAACATTCTCCAAACCTTGAGAAATACTAGGTCTAAAAAGTTGGAGAAAGATCAATGTAAGGCAGATTTCTAGTTAGACAGATCTAACCTAGTTAGATTAAAATAGAATTATTCACAAGTGTCAGGGCATAGAAGGAGTAATTAGTTCTGCCTAGGGCATTCAGAGAAATTGTAGAGAGGAGGAAATACCTCAACTACACCTTGAGTAACAGACTTCTAAGGGAATTTGTAGGTAATAGTCTGTCTCCCAAAATCACTCCCCACAGAAGGGTCAGGTTCTCACTGATATGAAAACTGCTGCAGTAGCAGAGAACATGTCTCAGCACAAAAGAAGCATCTTATGTTCGCTGGAGGAGAGTATGAGGTTGCAATAGGTACAAGTGATCAAACCCATCAACACTATGGGAACCAGCAATAAGGAGGAGCCTATCTATCAAGCTTAACTTTATAGCCAACATAGCTACAAAACTACCTTTATTTAACATACTTGTATTTAAATTCCTAATTTTAGAAAAACCTAAATTTTAAAACTAATAATAAGGAATTGGGGCAGGGGGAGCAGACCTTCAGTTAAGCATGACTGGCCTTGACTCCTTCCTGAAATCTCATCTTAAAAAGTTAAAGGACATTTTAGAAATATAAAATCCATAAGGATATGAGAATGGGGAAGGACACAATAGAAAATAAGAGAAGTCAACAATATTCTGGATGCTAGAAATGCATCAGTGGGGAAGAGGCAACTAAACTAACTAGACCAAAAAAGGTGAAGCCTAAACCTGAAAGGAAGAAGTCATCAAGCTGATAAACACAAAAAGTTTAATAATGGTCACCAGGGGCTAGGGGTGGTGGGGGTGAGGGGTTGGTAATGAGCGTTTCCGTGCTAAGAGGTACTGAGTTCCAGTTAGGGATGATATAAAATCGCCAGAGATTGAGGGACAGTGGTAATGGTTACACAATAAGGTGAATACACTTAATGCCACTGAACTATACACTTAAATGGTAAATTTTGTTATGTATATTTTACCATCTTACTACAATTTTTTTTAAAAAAGCAGCAGCAAGATGACTCATGCTGGAGAGATTCAGGTATTGAAATCATGATGAAGACAAAAATGCAGGGTGCGGCTGAAAACTAGATGACTGATTGAATGTCCATTTCAGTGGCCTCACCCCAAAACTGATCTTCTCACCATTGCTGGAGAGGGTGGACCACAGACTCTGATCCTTGGAACATAGGCCAAAACTGAAAGCTAGACAAAACAATTACTGAAAAACAGGAGAATTATTTGAAAGTCTGCATTCTACATAGGCAGGTTGTCTCCAAGAAGAAAAAGGAAATAACAGATTATCTGATTATCTGAAGTATCCAACCATATTATAGTTTATATTTGTTAGGGAATTGCAAATTAATTAATAGGCACAAAGTATATAAGATTTCAAACTCATAATTATTTGAGAAAACATTAAGCTGGATAAGAAAAGAAATATGATCATAGTGAATCTTGTGACACAGCGGCAAAAACATCTGCATAGTCATAAAAATTTAAATACTAAATAAAGAATTTACCCCCCAAACCTGATATCGTATAAAAGGAAGAATAGAGAAGGAGAAATATGTGTAAACGTTTGCAGTCGGCAGAGAGATTAAGACGACTAACCCTCATTTTTCTTAGAAGGAAGTGAGTAGTTACTGTCTAAAATAAAAAGCCAACAAAAAGCAGAACTGACTTGGAAAAATAAAGGCGCAACAGAATAGGTGAAAGAACTGAAATCGACTGCCCCTAAAGGCTAGGAACTGGATGTGAGATGAGGAGAGATGATGCCCTGCTATTTTTATAAGCCTTGAATTTTTAAAACTATAAATGTACAAATATCATTCTAATTTTAAAATAAAAGTTTAGTGAGGTAAAACAAAATTGTAATGATGTTATTAAAAAGATCTAAAATGGTCTATAATGTCTATACACCTTTTTTTTTTTTTCAAACTACTGTGTTAGCTTTCTATAATTCTTGGAATTTTCAGTCATATTGAGGTCAGCCGTGCTACTTGCTGCTCTGCCTTTCAATGCTGCTGGGCGTCACCAAAATAAAGCTCCAGTAGGAGGAAATGGTGCTGAAAATGCTGCTCCTGACCAGCATGCTAACCCACCAGGCAAGAAAAAAGTGGTGGGGGAAAATCCTGATGCCAGGATGACCAGGCGGAAGAGGAGGAGAACAAGGAGCAAGACAACATAGGTGGGGAAGACGTACCTGACGCCACGTGAACTGAAATGCTTTAAAACAGGACTAAGCTACAGAGTTTTCACATGGGAAAGAACGCTAAAAGTAGAGGGATCACTAGTGTTTCTAGAACATGTCATCTGGGTGGTGTCTTTAAATACACAGTACATTCTTGTTTGTGCATTTTGCCCTGACTGCACTGGTCATTTCTCCATTGTTCATTTGTGATTTGAAGAACACACCCAAGCATCTCATTATGAAGGCCTGATACAACCATAACTGGGGATATACTTTTATTAATAAAACTGATACTTTATCATGGCTTGGCAACTTGTTAAATTTCATAGGTCTCCTTGCTTGCTGGGAGTTAGCTATGGTGTTGTTAAGGTCTCTTTGTTATAAGTGGCAGAAAACAGTGTTCCTCTCATCATCTGTGGCTGGGGACTGGGTATCTGTTCCCTGGAAATGTCTGATGCTACTCTGAAAGCTCATGTTTTTGCATTAACTAGTGGGAGAGGTGTCTGTTTTCTGGTTTGCCTCCTTCATTCTGTGGCTGAGACAGGTACTTCAACCTGGTGTATTTTGGTTTCTAAAGAATCTGAATGATCTAGATTTTAATCCAGTACAAGAAATTCACTTGACTCTGTATACGTATCTTCCAAAATTTATTTTGTCAGTCACTGCCTTTGGGTCCATGTCTGCCTGCTGCTTTCGCTACCTATTTAGTCTATTGCCTGATATACTATATACTATATATACTATACCTAGCCTATTGCCTGATATACTATATATACTAGTCTATTGCCTAATTTTTTGTCCACACAGGGTCATGCTCTACAGTGATGCGCAGTGAGTGTACTGTCCCATGAGCTGCTTCTGCTTCAGGCTGCCTTACCAGCGTTACTTGAACAGGGATGGATGCAGCAATGGCTGAAGGGGATGGTGCCAGCAAAGACTCTTATTGTGGGAAGGTTGCTGGATCTTCATTCCTATTTGTTGGATCCAGGAAGAAAATTAGAATTGTGCAAACCAACCAGCGAACAATAACCAGCGTGTCTGAAGTAGCAATACTACCCCTGTGGTTGGGGAAGGTGTGCGTGCAGCCCATCTAGCCATCCTTCAGCAGGGTGGGTCTGCTGGCTTTCAGCCTTGCATAGGCCTTCAATTTTTCCACTCGGATATTTTTGTTGATTGTCTTCATATGCAATAACCTTACTGATCACCAGCCTCATCTGCCTGACTCTACCAGTATTTGCTAGGCATCAGTTAATGTCATTTTGGACGGAGACTGCCAAATCCATGAGCTCTGCACAGCTGCTTATGATTTCTACATTTCCTAGCTAACCATAGGGGCTGTGATGGTGCTGGCAGCATAGATGCCACACGGATGCAGTGACCTCGAGAAGGGTAAAGGGTAGAGTCCTGAGGACTCTGACAGCTGCAGTGCTGCTGGCTGGAGTTGTCCTACTTCTTCTGGGGCTCCTGTTTGAGCTGGTTATTGTTGTTCACCCAAGGCTTCCCTTGGCTCAAACTGCTCATTTTGAGGTCCCACCACAGGACCAGGCACTTGGAATCCTGCACACCAAAATCACTGCAGCAATAACACTGATGGGTCCTTGATGGTACTTGAAAAATGCAATTGAGCAGGCTTAGGCAAATGGCATCCAGAATTTTGACCTTCACTATAACTGTCAGTGCCAGTGATCTCTATGTTCTTGCTTTCCCTATGTGTACCTTGTATCTGGCATTGTTCCTTCACTAGGTGTCACTGCAGAAATGCAAAACGTGGTCTACTGGCAAATTTACCCATTTTTACTGATGGTCATGGTATTGATAGGAATCTTGTCCTTCCAGATCTGCCAGTTTAAGTCCCTTTGTGTGTGTGCATGCTCAGTTGCTCAGTCATGCCCAATTCTTTAAAACCCTATGAACTGCAGCCCACCAAGCTCCTTTGTCCATGGGATTCTCCAGCCAAGAATACCAGAGTGGGTTGCCATTTCTTCCTCCAGGCAATCTTCCCAATCCAGGGATCAAACCCGCATCTCCTGTAGCTCCTTTACTGGCAGATGGATTCTTTACCCCTGAGCCCACTGGGAAGCCCTTATGTGCCTTTATGAACATATTTAAACTGACAAGTACCTTGTAGGCCAACACCTCGTGAACTATGAACGGAAATCTGGCAAACAAGGCACCTCCACAGTCGTCCTAAGAACAAAGTGGCTGTATTAACTACCCTGACCTTTCCCTTGTGTTTATGTGTCCTTTTTTGTGGACTTTTCTCTTCAGAGATTTTTCTCAGTGACCTCTCAACACTGTTTTTAAGTTGAATGTATCTGACTTGTGTTCTCAGCATTCAGAGAGCAGCAGTACGAGGCTCTGCTGCCCTTCCTGCATCTTCTGACCTCACTGCTGTCTGGGGTCTATATATGTGTAAATAGAATTTCCTGGATACTTTAAAACCTTGGATTAAACAAAATGTGCCTTGTACATCTTTAAACAAAATGTATAATTTAATTTATTAAATCTGCTTGTTACTTTTAAAAAAAACACCTTTCTTATAGCACAATTCATAAGCTGATACAGTATGCAATTCACTGGAGAAATACTCCGGGCATGTAGCAATTCTAAAGCCTAACTGTTTAAAACCACTCTATAAACACAGTATTTTATTTATTCATTTCCCCCTAAGAATATATATTTGGGTATATTTATATAAAGGCTTGTATTATTTGTAACTCTTGGATCAAATCCAAATTTTGACATTTCGAATGACTAACATTTGTAAGCACCAGTGATGGTAGAGCTGAATTTAAATAAAGTCCAAGTGTCAAATGATACAAATAGACAAACTGAAAGGCTACTCATGGAAAAATATATAACAGTACTAAATATGCAAAAGAAAACAGGAAACAATCTTATCTACAAGAACTGTACAACTTGCAGCTTTTTAAAAGTCACATTCTTGTGGGCACAAATTCACCAACTAAATATAATCTAATTAACATATTCCTTCTACACAGCTGAAACAAGAACTTCATTCCAGAAAAAGAAAATACTTCAAAGCGCAAGATTAAAACCATGAGCAACTACATCAGAACCTACTGAATTTTTTTTTAATTAGTAAAGTTCTTTTCATATAAAGATAAAAACTATGAGACCTGGTTTGCTTTTCAGCAGTACAAGACAGCATATTGAAAAGCAGAGACATTACTTTGCCAACAAAGGTCCATCTAGCCAAGGCTAAGGTTTTTCCAATGGTCATGTATGGATGTGAGACTTGGACTGTGAAGAAAGCTGAGCACCGAAGAATTGATGCTTTTGAACTGTGGTGTTGGAGAAGACTCTTGAGAGTCCCTTGGACTGCAAGGAGATCCAACCAGTCCATTCTGAAGGAGATCAGCCCTGGGTGTTCATTGGAAGGACTGATACTAAAAGTATCAGTACTGAAATTGAACTTCAGTACTTTGGCCACCTCATGCGAAGAGTTGACTCATTGGAAAAGACCCTGATGCTGGGACAGATTAGGGGCAGGAGGAGAAGGGGATGACAGAGAATGAGACGGCTGGATGGCATTACCAACTCAATGGACATGAGTTTGAGTGAACTCCGGGAGATGATGGACAGGGAGGCCTGGCATGCTGCAGTCCGTGTGGTCACAAAGAGTCAGACATGAATGAGCGACTGAACTGAACTGAATGGACTGTGTTCACCTACAGCTATAGTTGCTCAACTTCATGTGTCAGCTACCTAACAAATTTACAAATACTTAAAATAACTATCCCAAAGGTTTAAGAGCATTAAAATCATATGCGTTACACTGTTTATACTGTGCATCCATATATTCAAACAAGAAATAAAAAGAGCAACCAAAGAAAACCTCAAGCATTATCATACTCACATGTCAGAGAGCATGCCAGAGAGAAATGCCCATAAGACAATACTCCTTCACTCAAGGATTCAGCANAGCATTAAAATCATATGCGTTACACTGTTTATACTGTGCATCCATATATTCAAACAAGAAATAAAAAGAGCAACCAAAGAAAACCTCAAGCATTATCATACTCACATGTCAGAGAGCATGCCAGAGAGAAATGCCCATAAGACAATACTCCTTCACTCAAGGATTCAGCAGTGCAGAAGGGAATAAGAAGTGTGCGTGGCAGAGGTGCCAAGACCAAGACAGGAAAACGACTCATGAACAATATAAAAAACTAAATGACTGAGTACTAAACTACAAAATATAAAGGGTAAACTTAGAGAAAAGGAAGATAACAGTCGCCCTGACAAAAAAAGTAGGCACTGAACTGGTCGCAAAGAAGTAGAGAAGCATTTGAAAAAATGCTTGAGAAAGATCAACATCTCTGTCTCTGTCTCTCTTGTTCTCTCTCTCAATGTTACCATATACTTACAATTTTGCATATGAAATACCAGAGGCAAATGTATGCAAAAATCAAAAAAGTAATCTAAAAGAGAATGGGCCCAGAAGAGGGAAAATAAATGAAGTAGTAAACAGAGGGAAAATTATCCACAAAGAAAAAAAGAAAAATCTTAACAACCATACATGTTGTATATCAATAAATGTTCACATTATTTTGATTAGCCTCAACCCATTATTGGAGGGAAAATGAAATTCTTATAATCTCATTTCCACAGTAAGAGACTGATAAAACAATTTTAAACAACAAAACTATATGAGATTTTCTGACTCCCAGCCCTAAACATGTATCTATTACAATACTACACACTATTTTATGTGTTAAGTATTTTACACCAGACTGACTTCATCACCAACTTCAATTTCTTATAACCAAAAACATTAGAATGCTACTGAAAAAAAAAAAAAAAGAAGTCCATCTTAAAGTAAGTATGCTGTAATACACAAGAGCCAAGAAGGTCTCAGTTAAGACCATAAAACTTTAACAACCAGAATGGTGGCCTTTCCAATAAATTGGTATGTTACTATTCTAGAACTATTCCTCTAGCCAACAGGCCACTCTAATGGGAAGACAAGGAGAGGGTACTCCCCAGGTAACAAATTTCAGAGCTGCAGTCACAGTCGCATAAACAGAACTTCTTCATTGTTTATCTAAATTATTTTGACTGTACTCTGACAGCTACCTAGAGACCAAAAATCAAAGTAAATAATAAATATAAATGAAACACTATGAAATAAACACAATCATGAAATGTACAAGTTACTATGCCATACAGTTATTAGTTTCAAACTTACAAGGTTTCTCAGGAATCATAGTTAATAATATTCAGAAAACAAAGATCATGGCATCCAGTCCCATCACTTCATGGGAAATAGATGGGGAAACAGTGGAAACAGTGTCAGACTTTATTTTGGGGGGCTCCAAAATCACTGCAGATGGTGAC
>SJYA01000868.1:2226136-2328433 GCA_006410615.1 Neotragus moschatus
GTGTTCTTTGGAAGGAATGATGCTAAAGCTGAAACTCCAGTACTTTGGCCACCTCATGTGAAGAGCTGACTCATTGGAAAAGACTCTGATGCTGGGAGGGATTGGGGGCAGGAGGAGAAGGGGACGACTGAGGATGAGATGGCTGGATGGCATCACTGACTCGATGGATGTGAGTCTGAGTGAACTCTGGGAGTTGGTGATGGACAGGGAGGCCTGGCATGCTCCGATTCATGGGGTCGCAGAGTCGGGCACGACTGAGTGACTGAACTGAACTGAACTGATGGAGAAGGAAATGGCAATCCACTCCAGTACTCTTGCTTGGAAAATTCCATGGACGGAGGAGCCTGGTAGACTACAGTCCATGGGGTCGTAAAGAGTCAGACACAACTGAGCGAATTCACTTCACTCACTTCATACTTTATCACTGGAGAAGAAAATGGCAACCCACCCCAGTAATCTTGCCTGGAGAATCCCATGGACAGGGGAGCCTGGCGGGCCATGGTCCAAGGGGTCTCAGAGAGTCGGACACAACTGAAGTGACTAAGCACACACACCTAAACTAAAATTTTCCTTAAGTTGATAATATCATATTAATTTAAATGGTTATCCATGTACCCAAACCTAAATTAATATTCATCACAAATTCCCTGGTGGCTCAGACAGTAAAGTGTCTGTCTATAATGCCAAAGACCTGGGTTCGATCCCTGGGTTGGGAAGATCCGCTGGAGAAGGAAATGAGAATCCACTCCAGGACTACTGCCTGGAAAATCCCACGGACAGAGGAGCCTGATAGGTTACAGTCCATGGGGTCGCAAAGAGTCAGACACGACTGAGCGAATTCACTTTCACTTCACAAATTGAAAAACACGCATTGGTCAAGCACCTGAGAATCATGATCCTTTACATTCTCTCTCACTTCTTTCTCTTTTCCAACATCTAAAGGCAAAAGAGTTTCACACTCCTCCATTACACTCCTACCTAAGAACTCTGAGCAGCAGCCAGGTCCCAGCCCCTTCCATGGGGATCCACTACTGAATTAACTGACTATCTGTTCAGGATACAGAAGGGGGTAACTAAGTTTTCTTTCAATATTTTTACNTAAAGGCAAAAGAGTTTCACACTCCTCCATTACACTCCTACCTAAGAACTCTGAGCAGCAGCCAGGTCCCAGCCCCTTCCATGGGGATCCACTACTGAATTAACTGACTATCTGTTCAGGATACAGAAGGGGGTAACTAAGTTTTCTTTCAATATTTTTACCTGTGTTTTCATGTGTGATTGAGAGGAGTAGGGAAAAGGAGTTCTAAATGGAGGCACAAAAGTGCCAAACAACCTTCAGCCCTCCAAGGCAGCTGTGGCACAATACGAAAGCAATGTACCTGAAGTGGAAGGGTCATAAGCCCAGCTCTGCCACGTAACATTTCTTAGTGAGTGAGTTCTTTCGCTTAGCAACTCACCCTGCCATGTCCAGCCTAGCAGACTCTTTGATAATATCCATGCTCTCAAACACGTCCACTAAACAGCCATGTATTTGTGGATGTGTTCAACGGATCACTATTTCTACTTACCTTTGGATAGGGTGGCTCAGACAGTAAAGTGTCTGTCTACAACGTGGGAGACTTGGGTTCCATCCCTGTGCTAGGAAGATGCCCTGGAGAAGGAAATGGCAATCCACTCCAGGACTATTGCCTGGAAAATTCCATGGAAAGAGGAGCCTGGTAGGCTACAGTCCATGGGGTCACAAAAAGTCAGACATGACTGAATGACTAAATTAACAACTCCTCCTTAAACATATTTAATAAACAGTATTAAAGTCTTATTAAAATTATTTCCACTGAAGAATACATATCAGTACTTTCCCAACTGATCAGCATAATTGTATTTGAAGTGTTATTCTAAGTTACTGGATAAACTAGAAAGAAAACTAAAAGTTAATTATAGTATCTTGAAATATCTGGGATCAAACCAAATGTTACAGAACTCAAGTAAAACAACAAAATCAAACATATTCTTTGGAGATACAGAACAAAAAAATAAAACTTCTGGAATTCTTATTAACACTAAGACAATAAACTAAATTCTGAAACAATTCCTAGAAGTGTTAATGCCAAAAATGACTCTTCTCCCTAAAGATAAATTTACGCAAAATAAGTATGTCTTAAAAGCCAACTCAAACAGTGCTAACGTGAAAATAAAAAGACATCTGAAGATAACTTTACTGTCTCAAAATTTTATTAAAGCACTAGGAGAAAATTTAAGGTTAAAAACATGAATCCAAGTAAATATGAAGATAAAAATAAGAGGAAAAAAACTGATGAAACACTACTGGAACAGAGGGGGAAAGAGGATTCTAACTAACCAAAGATGAAAATAACAGGAAAAAAAAAAGATAAGTAAAACTCATGTGCAAAAACATTTTTGGAATCTGCATTGAAAATTAATCATATAGAGCAATTACTATAAATATGAGGTCCCATCCACTGTACTAAAGCATGAAGAGCTTATATCACACTTTTCCATGCACACTCAATGAAGACTTTTCCTTCACTATAAATCCACAAAAGGTTTTTGTTGGTGCAATTTACTATGCCTATTCTCAGCCCTAGGGATATTTTTGTATCCAATCTCAAACTGGAAATGGGATACTATCTGTCCTCAAAATGTCGAGTTGTTGGCAGAAACATAGCTCCATGTCTAATAAGAACTTCCACTACAAGTCTTTTAAGTGGTATTCTTGTTTAGATGTAATAGAGATCTGTGTATTTTAAAATATAAATAAGAACTTATGGGATGCATTGCTCATTAATATAACACATCTGAACCACCATTACCCATATCACTCCTAGCACTGAAGAGGCAAAGACAGACACTGCTCCACCACTTGGCCACTTCCTGCTAGCTACTTCTGCCCAACTCCTCTTAGGAGCCCAAAGGGAAATCTATTAACATTGCTGCAAAAGCTCACGATTTGTAGGCCACTGATAAATGTACTGAGGAGGACTGACACAACAGAGGCAACTACAACACTTATTGTCAGCCACACAATGGGCACTGCCTGTACAGGCAGAAAACTAAGGCCCAACATCCCTGCTCCCTAGTGTACTGCCCTGTATAATCCTTGGGGCTGCAAATATAATGGGATTTCACTCCCATGATTAGGTTAACTTTAAGAAAGTTAACTTATGAGGAGGAATTATCCAAGTGAGCCTGAACTAACCACATAAACCCTTTAAATTTGGGTCTAGAAATGAAAGACAATTTTTAATGGATCTCTACTGCCTATAATCGCAAGAGCTGCCTACTCTATCTTTTTTAGGGACTTCTGTAACCTAGCCCCAATCCTACAAATACAAAAAGAAAAGAAAAAATTATATTATCACAGGTCAAATAGTAATGCTTTATCAGAATGTTAAATATAAGTGTAACTACTTAAGACTCCAAACCTAGCATATTATTTTTGTTAGGCATTATTGCTCAGTACTCCTAAAATTCAAGTTTGTATCACATTTTTTAAAGACTCCACTCTAGAGAACTACCTAGACTGTGGTTAGCGTGCAAGCTACAGTCTACACTCTAGAGAACTACCTAGACTGTGGTTAGCGTGCAAGCTACAGTCTAGCTGATCAATACCAGCAGTTAAGCGCTAGACCACCAGGACAAATTAAGACTGAGGATATTCAATGTACCGTTTCTGCTCTAAGTTTTCACTAGTTCAAAGCAACTGATTTCCTTGTTTTGTAAGGTATCACCTAAAGATTCTAAGCTCTGTACCACATGGAAGGGATTTACTTAGCACTTATGAATGCCATTTCTTAATAGTCATTTTTGCCAAAGAGTTTATATTCTGAGACAAGAGACAAATTAGGCAAAAAGCCCCTGATCATTACTGCTCTTCAGCTCCTAAGGAACGCCTAAATGCCTAGGGGATTTAGTCCTCATACTGTTACCAGGCAATACTGAATGAAGACCTAAAATCAACAGGCTGGTGTGGGAGAACTTTCTCAGATGTTGTGAGGATTGAAAGTTGGGTTAGCGCTTAAAAGATCCTGAGAGTAAGTGATGCCTTAAATTTTGCGCTCCTGGTGCCTCCTTTCTTTACATATACTCCTGCTCTGGGGCTCAGCCAGGAATACTGCTAAACATCCTACAGCGCATAGCAGAGTTTCCCACAACAAAGACTAAGCTGGCCCAAAATGTTAATAGTGCTACAGTTAAGAAATCTTGGTATAAAAGGAAGAATGCTAAATCAGAATCCCACCTTTATAATTTATCACCTAAATGACTTTCAGCAAATTATGTAACTTCTCTAAGTTTCCTCATGTATAAAATGGGTAACATGCTCATGTTGGAAGGATTTAGGAGGATAAATTGACATAGAAACTTTCAGACACTACAAATGTTTAGTTTCCATTCTTCAGAGTGAGTACAAAAATCTTCTCTATCAGAGATAGAGCCCTGGACCTCTCAAAGATTACTTCAAAATATGAATGACACATGGTACTGTAACTGATTTATTTTCTGAATCTCCAAACAAAGTCTAAGCAACTTGAAGGCAGTTCAGTTCAGTTCAGTTGCTCAGTCGTGTCCGACTTTCTGTGATCCAATGGACCCCTGAGTTCTTACCTTATTGGACCTGGTATACTCAGCCTCTACAACAAAGTAAGCACTGAGTAAACATCTGTTAAATGACCAAATGGGCATATAAACTCTAAGTTATCTACCCAACATAATAAAGCAGTCATTGCGTTGCACAGTGGAAAATTATCAAAGAATGTAAAAAAACATAATTCATGTCATGAAGAAGTTTTGAAATAGTAAGAGATATCTAACAACAAAACAAAATATGTAGAGATTTAACAATAGGTACTCAAAAAAGCACCTGGGTAAAATTCGTATGAACAGCTGAAGTCACAAATGAGAATTAGTGAGATGCACGAGAAATGAGAATTAAACAGATTTAATCAGGGAAAGGCCTGTGTTTAAATAGTATAATCCTTCAGAGTACCTGCTGCTAGTATCTTCCAAAAGGCAATGGTACAATACACTTAAAAGAACAAACATCAAAACGACAAGTGATATCATTTGTCACCTTAGCAGTACTCAGCTAAATTTCATAATTCAGATGATGGTAGTATATTTTAACAAGTTCAAAGGTCACTTTAAGCAATTTTTTAAAACACATTAGATTTTAATAGAAGTTTACCAAATTCCTGACATCCACAATCCATTTTAACTATTTTAAATGGTCTCAGACAGAATAACACCAAAAAGGATGATGCTCAACTGTCTGAATATGCTGCTGAAAAAGCTGAGCTCAAGCATACCCAGTGTGTTAGAAGCAACTTTTAAAATGCACAAATGTAACAATTTTTTTAAACCAACAATTTTAGAAAAACAGTAGTTCCTATCTAAAGTTTATACAAATATAAGACACTGAGTTTGCAAATGTCAGCAGTTTTAAGATCCCTTTCTAAAGTAATAGTCTCCTTCTGTTTCGCTTGGTATCTTAATTTGCCTTTAGTTTCAAAACTAAGTTTGCCAACACTATTCCTCTCAAAACCTCAGGAATTCCGTTACTAGTTTTAAACTAAATTAAAGGAAAATAGACCCATTCAACCCATGGCAGAAGTATGCACAAAGTGTTTGTTGATGCTCATAAATAGACTGAGAAATTTAGACATATCTGAAGGACAACGGCTCTATAGTCAGCTTTGGTTTGCTCCACCATGGAATCAAATAGGAAGAGAATTATTGCTACCACTTCAAGTGAGACCAGCACAGATACCTTTAAACCAACTGAGATACAATGCACAAAACATTCTCTCTTTAAATCAGAGCCTTAGTGTATGTTTCCACTTCAGGGAAGAATGGTTAGAGTACTCTTTAAAAAAGTACACATAGAGCCAAGATGTTACCAGAATCTCCCCCAAAAACAATGCTAAAAATGTCCTCAACACTGCCCCCCTCAGTTGACCCCCCCCTCAAAAAAAAAAACAAGCTAAAAACTTGACAAAAAGATGGTTCGCTGTCTTACCACTGGAAACCTTCTTTTCTATTTTATATCTCGTCTCGGATTCTATAAATCTTCCTGACAATTACAAGTATTCTCATACTCAGCCCTCTTGGTGATCTCCTTCAAATCGTAATTCATCTCAACGCACCTAAATCCCAGGTATCAAGATCCTGTGAAAGGGACTAGTAAAAGAGGAAAGTACTTGAAAGAAAGGGAAAGAAAATCCCATTTCCTGGCTCCCTCTTACCCTGTCCCAATACTGCAGAGTAGAAACAAATGGAAGAAATAAAAGCACCTTAAGCTCATTCTATTGCTATTTCTCTTTTTTCTAAGACTGAACTCATTCATTCCTCTCCAAGCATCACCCTATCTAATTCCTACTCTTCTGTCCCAGGTCATGGAACTCACAAAGGCCTAGATTTTGGGTAGACTTAGTTCCCTCAGAGAGGATAGCAACAGGATGAATGAATCTCCAGTGTTATAAAGGGTGATTGCAGTATATTGTGATATAACAGGTTACAAACACTTTCTATTGCCAGACCTAATAAGCTAAACACCCATTTTTATGACTTACGGGAGGGTGTGGGGAGGTGATGTGGAGGCTCCTCACCCCAAATTCCCTTAACTCCCCATTTCCTCCACCCCCAGCCTCTAGCCAGTCTTCTTTAAACAATTCATTTACAAGATAGATGCTACCTATATAAAAGTCAGTGACTGCTAATAATTTACACCAATACACTTTTCACAAAGGTAACAAGTGAAAACTAGCAGTTTGTGAAACATAAGTGTACTATGCTTCAGTTAGTTGCTCAGACGTGTCCAACTCTGCGACCCCATGGACGGCAGTAGGCCAGGCCTCCCTGTCCATCGCCAACTCCCAGAGTTTACTCAAACTCATGTCCATTGAGTCGGTGATACCATCCAACCGTCTCATCCTATCATCCCCTTCTCCTCCCGCCCTCAATCTTTCCCAGCATCAGGGTCTTTTCCAATGAGTCAGCTCTTAACATCAGGTGGCCAAAGTTTTGGAATCTCAGCTTCAGCATCAGTCCTTTCAATGAATATTAAGGACGGATTTCCTTCACGATGGACTGGTTGGAACTCCTTGCAGACCAAGGACTCTCAACAGTCTTCTCCAATACCACACTTCAAAAGCACAGTTCAATTCTTCTGTGCTCAGCTTTCTTTATAGTCCAACCCTCACATCCATACATGACTACTGGAAAAACCATAGCCTTGACTAGATGAACCTTTGTTGCCAAAGTAATGTCTCTACTTTTTTAATATGCTGTCTAGGTTGGTCAAAACTTTTCTTCTAAGAAGCAAGCATTCTTTAATTTCATGCCTGCAGTCACCATCTGCAGTGATTTTGGAGTCCCCCAAAAATAAAGTCTGTCACTGTTTCCACTGTTTCCCCATCTATTTCCCATGAAGTGATGGGACCAAATGCCATGATCTTTGTTTTCTGAATGCTGAGCTTTAAGCCAACTTTTTCACTTTCCTCTTATACTTTCATCAAGAGGCTCTTTAGTTCTTCTTTGCTTTCTGCCATAAGGGTGGAGTCACCTGCATAGCTGTGGTTACTGATATTTCTCCCGGCAATCTTGACTCCAGCATGTGCTTCATCCAGCCCTGCGTTTCTCATGATGTACTCTGCATATAAGTTAAGTAAGCAGGGTGACAACATACAGCCTTGACATACTCCTTTTCCTATTTGGAACCAGTTGGTTGTTCCATATCCAGTTCTAACTGTTGCTTCCTGACCTGCATACAGATTTCTCAAGAAGCAGGTCAGCTGGTCTGGTATTCCCATCTCTTGAATTTTCCACAGTTTGTTGTGATCCACACAGTCAAAGTCTTTGGCACAGTCAATAAAGCAGAAGTAGATATTTTCCTGGAACTCTTCTGCTTTTTCGATGATCCAATGGATGTTGGCAATTTGATCTCTGGTTCCTCTGCCTTTTCTAAATCCAGCTTGAACATGTGGAAGTTCACAGTTCACATACTGTTGAAGTCTGGCTTGGAGAATTTTGAGCATTACTTTACTAGTGTGTGAGATGAGTACAATTGTGAGGTAGTTTGAGCATTCTTCGGCATTGCCTTTCTTTGGGGTTGGAATGAAAACGGACCTTTTCCAGTCCTGTGGCCACTGCTGAGTTTTCCAAATTTGCTGGCATATTGAGTGCAGCACTTTCACAGTATCATCTTTTAGGATTTGAAATAGCTCAACTGGAATTCCATCACCTCCACTAGCTTTGTTCATTGTGATGCTTTCTAAGGCCCACTTGACTTCACATTCCAGGATGTTTGGCTCTAGGTGAATCATCACTCCATCGTGGTTATCTGGGTCTCACAGATCTTTTTTGTACAGTTCTTCTGTGTATTCTTGCAACCTCTTCTTAATATCTTCTGCTTCTGTTAGGTCGATACTATTTCTGACCTTTATCGAGCCCATCTTTGCATGAAATGTCCCCTTGGTATCTCTAATTTTCTTGAAGAGATCTCTAGTCTTTCCCATTCTATTGTTTTCCTCTATTTCTTCGCATTGATCACTCAGGAAGGCTTTCTTATCTCTTCTTGCTATTCTTTGGAACTCTGCATTCAAATGGATATATCCTTCCTTTTCTCCTTTGCCTTCCGCTTAGCTTCAATTCACAGCTATTTGTAAGGCCTCCTCAGACAACCATTTTGCCTTTTTGCATTTCTTTTCCTTGGGTATAGTCTTGGTCCCTGCCTCCTGTACAACATCACGAACCTCCATCCACAGTTCTTCAGGCACTCTATCAGAACTAATCCCTTGAATCTATTTCTCACTTCCATTGTACAATTTTAAGAGATTTTACTTAGGTCATACCTAAATGGTCTAATAGTTTTCCCTACTTTCTTCAATTTCAGTCTGAATTTGGCAACAAGGAGCTCCCAGTCTTGTTTTTGCTGACTGTATAGAAATTCTCTATCTTTGGCTGCAGAGAATATAATCAGTCTGATTTCAGTATTGACCATCTGGTGATGTCCATGCATAGAGTCTTCTCATATTGTTGAAAGAGGGTGTTTGCTATGATCGGTGCATTCTCTTGGCAAAATGCTTATTAGCTTTTGCCCTGCTTCACTCTGTACTCCAACGCCAAATTTGCCTGTTACTCCAGGTATTTCCTGACTCCTTACTTTTGCATTCCAGTCCCCTAGAATGAAAAGGACATCCTTTTTTGGTGTTAGTTCTAGAAGGTATTATAGGTCTTCACAGAACTGTTCAATTTCAGCTTCTTCAGCATTACTGGGCAGGGAAGACTTGGATTACTGTGACACTGAATGGTTTGCCTTGGAAATGAACAGAGATCATTCTGTCATTTTTGAGATTGCATCCAAATACTGCATTTCGGACTCTTCTGTTGACTATGATGGCTACTTACTAAGCTTACCACCAGATAATTAATAAAAAGAAAGTAAATCTGGTTGTAAAGAGCATAGCAACAACTAGTGATCATACTTTTGCAAAGAACATATGATAATACCAATATTCTAACTTCAGAAATCAATTTACCATGAAGAATAATTTGGCAATGCCTATCAAAGTTTTAATGCAGATTTTTTTGGCAAACAAATTTTACTTCTAAAATTTAAAATACTGTTTTATTTACACAGGTGTGATATACATATACAATACTCTGCTGAATTATTTATAAAAGCAAAAGATAAGCTACATGTCAACCAAAAAGGGAATGTACAGTATATTCAAGACAATGAATACTATGCAACCAATAAAAAGAGCAGATATGGCTGAAATGTAGGAAGAAACTTGCTACAAACAGTAGTTGCCTCAGGGGAGAGGACCTAGTAGACAGGAAGGTAGGAAATGAGGCCTGCTTTCACAGTAAACCCTTCTGCAGCTTTAAGTTTTAAGTCATGTACATCTATTACCCTTTTATTAAAAATGAGTAAGTTGAGCCTCTCTGGTGGTTCAGTGATTAAGAATCCACCTGCCAACTCAGGGGACACGGGTTCAATCCCTGCTCCAGGAAGATCCCACATCACAAGGCAGCTAAGCCGATGTGCTGCAGTCCGTGCTCTGCAATGAGAAGCCCACACGATGAGAAATCTTCACACTTCAACTTGCGAGTAGCCCCTCAAAGACCCAGCACAGCCAAAAATAAAATAAATAAATGAGTTAAAGTTTTATTAAAGAATTTAGACAATTCTCTCTGATCCTCTGATGCATAAACAGTTTTACTTTCCTCATCTGCTCTTATTGTTCAGTTGCTAAGTCATGTCCCATTCTTTGCAACCGTATGAACTGCAGCACACCAGGCTTCCCTGTCCTTCACTTTCTCCCAGAGTTTGCTCAAATTCATGTCCATTTAATCAAAGATGTTATCTAACCATCTAATGCTCTGCCACTCCCTGCGCCTCCTGCCTTCAATCTTTTCCAGTATCAGGGTCTTTTCCAATGAGTCTGCTCTTCGAATCAGGTGGCCAAAGTATTGGAGCTTCAGCTTCAGCATCAGTCCTTCCAATGAATAATCAGGGTTGATTTCTTTTAGGATTGACTGGTTTGACCTCCTTACTGTTCAAGGGATTCTCAAGAGTCTTCTCCAGCACCATGGTTCAAAAGCGTCAATTCTTTGGTGCTCAGCCTTCCTTATGGCCCAACTCTTACATCCATAAAAGACTACTGTAAAAACCAAAGCTTTGACTAGACAGACCTTTGTTGGCAAAGTGATGTCTCTGCTTTTTAATTCACTGTCTAGGTTTGTCATAGCTTTTCTTCCGAGGAGCAGGTGTTTTTTAATTTCATGGCTGCAATCAACATTTGCAGTGATTTTGGAGCCCAAGAAAATAAAATCTGACACTGCTTCCACTTTTTTCCCCATCTATTTGCCATGAAAGGATGGGACTGGATGCCATGACTTTAGTTTTTTGAATACTGAATTTTAAGTCAGATTTTCCACTCTCCTCTTTCACCCTCAGCAAGAGACTCTAGTTCCTCTTCATTTTCTGCCATTAGAGTGGTATCACCTGCATATCTGAAGTTATTGATATTTCTCCTGGCAATCTTGATTCCAGCTTGTGAGTCATCCATCCCAGCACTCCACATGGTGTACTCTGCCTATAAGTTAAATAAGCTTATTATATAAGCTATACAATATACAGCCTTGACATACTCCCCTGCCAATTTTGAACCATCTGTAGGCAATGTTAATTAGGACTGAGACTCTGGACTAGTTACTAGTGAAGTGAAAAATCACTCAGTCATGTCCAACTCTGTATAGTCTATTTCCATAGACTATACAGCCCATGGAATTCTCCAGGCCAGAATACTAGAGTGGATAGCCTTTTCCTTCTCCAGGGGATCTTCCCAACACAGGGATCGAAGCCAGGTCTCCCGAATTGCAGGCAGATTCTTTACCAGCTAAGCCACAAGAGAAGCCCAAGGGCTAGTTACTAGAGGCTACCAATAGTCAATACACAAGGGTCGAGGGCTCATTTCCTCTTTAGTAAGAATGGGTACAACTATGGCAATTCTGCATCAATCAAAACAAAGTATAACAGGTAAAGAAACAGGTGAAGAATTTATCTTACCCAAGGCAACTTTTATTACAGAAATAAACTTGGATGCAGTGTAATTCATCAGCACTCTAAAACTGCTTTGCCAAAGGGGGGAGGGGGGAACTATCTAGTTGAAATTTCTGATTAGGGTCTAGATCTCAAATGGCTACATGCACCAGAAATATTTTGTAAACCTAAGAAGTGCCAAAATCACTAAAATCCAAAAAGGAGTTAAAAAAAAGAAGGGGAAGACAAAGTCATGGGCAATGTTTCAGATGTCAAAAGAACATGTAAGATACCATTTTTCTAACAGAATTTTTCTCTTTATCTCAGATTTCCAAGTAATATCGAACATAGCATTGCATCAGTAATTAAAACTCAAGCAGTTGAAAGACACAATTCAAACTCTTTTTCAACCTTGTTTTTAAAATGTTGTTATTTCGTAGGATTTTTGGTTTTGCCACTAGATAAAGAGAACAATTAATGCAACAGCCACTAATACTAATCTGGTTCCTCTGATTCAACTTTATTACAATGTCAGCCTCCAATTATAAAACCAGAGGAAAAATGTTGAAAGGGAGTACATAACACAGTAACATTTAGGAAGAGGATTATTGTTAAAAAAATATATCATTTATATCATTTATAAATTTATGACTTGATCATCTCTTCACACAACTATATCACTATGTACAATTTAAATTTTATAGTCTTAATGACTTGTCTGTAAAAAAAAAAAAAAAAGAATCAGGGTTTCCCTGGTGGCTTAGACAGTAAAGCATCTGCCCGTAATGCGGGAAACCTGGGTTCAATCCCTGGGTCACAAAGATCCTCTGGAAAAGGAAACGGCAACCCACTCTAGTACTCTTGCCTGGAAAACCCCATGGAAGGAGAAGCCTGGTAGGCTATAAGCTATGGGGTTGCAGAGAGCTGGACACGACCAAGCGACTTCACTTTCACTGGCAGCTCACTGGTGAAAAGTTCACCTGTCGATGCAGGGGATGCGGGATTGATCCCTGGTCTGGGAGGATCCCACATGCAGCAGGGCAACTAAGCCCATGTGCCACAACTATTGAGTCTGTGCTCTAGAGACTGGGCACAGCAACTCCTGAAGCCCAAGCACCCTAGAGCCTATGCTGCACAACAAAAGAAGCCACCACAATGCAAAGTCCATGTACCACAACAAAAGAGAAGCCTGCACACGACAACTAGAGAGCAGTTCCTGCTCATTCCAACTAGAGAAAAACCCATGCAGCAGCAAAGACCCAGCAAAACCAACAAATAGATATATTTGTAAATCAAATAATGGAGCCCAAAGGTTTGTTGTCATAACCAATTATTCTTCTACAACTCTAAAATATATTATCTCAGTAAGTGAAAGATGCTAGCTGGCATATCAAAAAATTCAGTATATTCCTTTGCCATATTCAAACATTCAGACTAATGCCAAAAAAGAAAAAAAAAAAATCACAAAATAGAGTTACACTTAGGAAGGGAGGAGGGAAAAGTGCCTTAGAATTAATATGTGGAGTTTACATATCTTGACATTTACAAAGAAAATGGAAAAGAATGTTATCAACTGACAATTTTCATTTTTGTTCTGTATTACTTTCTATTTACTCTTGCCTGGAAAATCCCATGGACAGAGGAGCCTGGTAGGCTGTGGTCCATAGGGTCATGAACAGTCGGACATGACTGAGCGAGTTCCCTTTCACTTTTCACTTTCATGCATTAGAGAAGGAAATGGCAACCCACTCCAGTGTTCTTGCCTGGAGAATCCCAGGGACCAGGGAGCATGGTGAGCTGCCGTCTATGGGGTCACACAGAGTCGGACACGACTGAAGTGACTTAGCAGCAGCAGCAGTAAACTATTTACTATGGCTAAAGAGTGTCCAAGGCACTTAATAAACAACTCAACAGTACTACTTATCATAATATTAGTTATAATCATATGAAAGTTACAAGTTAACAACTACACAAATAAACATTTAAATTCATATCAATGGTTTTCAATCCTGAGTAGAGTAACACCTAGGGTAGAACTGAAAGTTATTTAAGCTATTTTCAAGATTTAAAGAGCCTATCACATACTGTCAGAAATATAACAAGTTATTTAAGCTATTTTCAAGATTAAAAGAGCCTATCACATACTGTCAGAAATATAATTTTTTACACTAATTATATATGTATATGTGTACATATATCCTTTTCTTTAAATTCTAATGGCTCTACTGATGCTCCATGAAATAATGATAGGGATAAAGATGACTGTTTAGATTCCAAACTAAGAATGAAATTTAACAGAAGAAAGAGCAAAGTTTATGTCTGCTCCCACTTCATTTTTCCCTTTTACATTTTCTTATTTCACAGTTACCTCAGCAGTTACAACACTGCAAAATTTTAGTCTTGTTCTCACATACACAGAGCCAATATAAGATAAAAACAAACAATTATAAGCCTAATTTTCACCTTGGGATGCACCTTCATTTTTTAGTTAGTACAAAAGAAACATTAAGGAGAAAAATGGAAGAAGGGCCCAAGATGTGGAATAACTGTAAATACACTACCCCAAACATACCCAAAGAGCACTCAAGAATATTTAATGACTGGGTAAACAAGATGACCTAAAAAGCATCTAGCACCTGTGCAGGAGGTAAAACGACATGCTATATTTGAGCTTCATGCAGACCTAGTATGTAGTAAGTACCCTAGGTACAGACCTTCACATTGTGAGCTTTCAAAGATGCAAATGTGTGTTCACACGTCCAATCATGTAAGTTAGTCCATGTATCTGGCATACATGGCCAGGTGTGTGCATCCGATACAAGTGGTTGTTCTTTTGTGTACTTTCCTGTATAATACTGTTCAGAGTGCAGTAGTACCTCCTTGCCTATTCCCTCAATCCCCTGGATGCCAGCTGTTGTACTGTACTTTTCAAGGTACTATACTGTAAAATTTTAAATGTATTCTTTATTTTCTATGTTTCTTTTTCATGTATTATTTGTGTGAAAAAGTGTTATAAACCTATTACTGTACAGTAAGTCCCCTCCATATGAATGACTTCCATTCTGAGTGTGTTCATAACTCCAATTTGTTCCTTAGTTCTATGGCTCCATCACTTATTACCTGCCTGATCTAGGGAATCTTAACTTTCTGCAGCCTCACCGCTTTCCTCTATAAAACAGAGATAAGGAACTCCCTGGTGGTACAGTGGTTAAGAATCCACCTGTTAATGCTGGGGACACGGGTTCAATCCCTGGTCCAGGAAAATCCCACTTGCTGCAGAACAACTATGCCCGTACGCCACAACTATTGAGTCTGTGTGTTACAACTACTGAAGCCTTTGTGCCCTAGCGCCTGTGCTCCACAACAAGAGAAGCCACCACAATGAGAAGTCTGTGGACCACAATGAATAGTAGCCCTTGCTCACCGCAACTAGAGAAAGACCACACAAAGCAATGAAGACCCAGCACAGCCAAAAATAAAATAAATAAAAATTAGTTTAAAACAACAGAAATCAGAATAATAATTCAGTAGAAACTCATTTAATAGACCTCTACTTTATCAACTTAGAGAAATAAAGAACCTAAATTCCTCCATAAATCACTTCCTGATGTTCATCACAGGCCGACTACTTGCACCTGGTAGTCCTCTGAGTCAACCGCTTTCTCACTGTGTCCTCAACCTTCCACTCTCACCAAATGAGCTGGATGCTTAACAAGAGCCAGCTGTTTGTTCCCAAATTCATGTAAGTCAACTGTACTTGTTATTGTAATTATGTAATTTAAGATTATGTAAACTGATGAATTATGAGCGTGAAAGGAGCTGTTTCTCTGAAAATTATGTTGAAAAGTTCAAAAAGATTCAAAGGCTAATTATTTTCTGAAGTTATTATGGATTTGGATGTATGTAAAAACAGCTTTAAAAGAATAGTGGAAAAAGCATAAAACTGTAGAAGGATTTTATGTAAAACATTAAAACTGCCTTTAAATTCTGTTTTATTAGAAAGGGATACTTCATAGATAAATGCCTCATGGGTATGGATTATTCTAAAAAGACAATCCAGAACTCGAATGAAAGAGCCATCCATAAAGAAAAACCCTGACCTATGGGGAAAAAAAGTGGTGAAAGAATGTCTGTTCGAGTTAAAAATTAAAAATACCAACTTGTCCAATCTCCTACTCAACAACACTTAGGAGACCTTCACATGTTGCTACCTCAAAAATTAGGAATACTGTGACAACTAAAATAAAGCAAAGTGTTGGCATTAAGGACATTCTACTTAAAACTTCTGTTTTATGGGTTTTGTTAGTACTCTGATGGTCTGACTACTACTCAAAGAATATAGCAATGCTTTCTTTCAAAAGAGAAACGTAAAAGGTACATAATTTCCTTGTTATTCTGCTCTTTTTGTATTTGGGTATATTTTACCTACTCCACACATGATTAACCATGTAACTTCTGTGGTGGCCACTGAAAAAGTGAAGATGTCCAGTAGTCCTGAGACTGCAGGCTCCCAGGGTTACACTGTAAGGATAACATTATGGTAATCCAAGGAACGTATTAATGTATCGGCGTGACCAGCACCTAAGGCTGACAAGCAAGCAGGTAAAGTGAATGAGGTGCTGGTGTGGTGCCAGCAGAGGCAGCAGTGCTCTGTGAAGAGTTAACAGAGGGAAAGGTCAAAGATCCAGACTGAGGAGACCAGCCAGATCATGGTAGAGGCCAGAGGAAGCAAAGCAGAAACTGGTAATCACTCTGTAGGTAGCAAACCTATAAACCGAAGAGGTTACAGGCAAAGTAAAGAGAAGGAGCTGGTGACTCAAACTCCTGCACAGAACTGCTGAACACTGGCACAGATACCGAAAAGCTTTTCCAAATTACTTAAAACCAAAATCACATTTTTAAAAGTTCATGGCATTTTGATGTTACAATCAATTGTACTCTTCATAGAAAAACTGTTACATAAAGAAATGCACTCTAAAATTAGAACAAAGAAGTACCTTTTTCACCTTAAGTTAGGGGGTAAAAGTTAACCCTAGTATCCAATCTAACAAAGATACAGTGAAACAGTGCTAATAATAGCACCCTTTTGAAAAGCAATTTGACCAAATTCTCAGGATTAATAAACCCTCATAACCTGTGGCTCCATATCACATATCTGGAAATCTGCTCTAAGAAAATGACTAAAAACATGAAGGAAAATACATGCTTTTAAGTGTTTTCTGCAATATTCCTTATAACAGCAAAAATAATATATGATGATTGCACAGAAATCATGTTAAGTTTAAAAGTCATACAAGGGAATTCTCTGGCAATCCAGCAGTTAAGACTTCACGTTTCCACTGCACAGGGCATGGGTTCGTTCCTGGGAACTAACATACCACATGTTACACAGTGCAGCCAAAAAATGTTTAAAAGGCAAACAAAATTGAACATACACTATAAATATGATATAAAACATCATATAAGATGGGGTATTAAAAAATCAGAATGATGACTGTATTAGGATGGTAGATTCAAAATCTGTTTTTCCTACCATCTAATCACCTTTCAGAAAAGTTTATTTTACATTGACAATTAAAACAAATTATATTTTTAAAGCATGCATCTCAAAAGGTTACACACTATACTTTCACTCATACAACATTCTCAAAATGACAAAAAGAGGGATGAGGGGATGGGCTGTGAAAACAAAGAAAGAGGTAGCACTAGGGAGTTCTGTGGTGATGGAACAGTTCTGTATTGTGACCGCAGTAGTGGTTAACTATATAGATGGGCTAGAACTGCACAGAACTACACACACACAAAGAAATGCAGATAATATCAGCACATGGCCTATATTCTAGTTAACAGTACTTATGCCTAGTCGCTCAGTCACATCTGACTCTTTGCAACCCACCGGACTGTTTGTAGCCCACCAGGCTCCTCTGTCCGTGGGATCCTCCAACTAAGAATACTGGAGTGGTTGCCATTTCCTTCTTCAGGGGATACTCCCAATCCAAGGATCAAACCCATGTCTTCTGTGTCCCTTGCATTACAGGTAGATTCTTTACCTCCTGAGCCATCAGGGAAATTCTGTTATCAGTAATATTAACATATGGTTAACATTACATATGGGAAACTCTAGTTAACAGTAATGTCTCAATATCATGTTCCTCGTATTCCTATTGTATGATAATTATCTAAGATGTCAATATTGGGGAAACTGAGTGAAGAGTACTTTTCAGGGCCCTACTATTTCTGGAACTTTCTGTAAGGCTCTACCTCAAAATAAGAGGTTTTTAAAAAAATACACGCATTTGCTTGTGTAACATTACAGTTTTCTGAGTGAGGGGGAGACAAGGGAATGTCAAAGAACCATGTAATACATATAACTTCCAAGACACTACTTCTAGTAACTATTCATAAAACCCCATAGGAGGCAAATAGCAGTCTTTATAGCATATGTAATTTACTTAGGTTAGGCTTTAATAAAAGACTTCAATTGAAAGTAAAGTTATCAATTTTCAGAACACACTTACTGAGTAGTTTTCAGTCTCAAATTCTGTACTTACACAATCCATTAAGGGTCTCAAGAATTTTCTCTCTAGCCAGGAAAATTTCAGCCGACAGAAATAAGATTTTCTTAAAAATATTCAATTTAAATATATAAATGACTAACACAGACAAAGGGATATAATAGTTCATCACCTCTGAATTGTGCTCCATGACAACAACTACATCTATCGAGATTCACCATTTTAACCTCAATATCCAGCATGGTTCTTGATACCTAGTAGGGTCCCAATAATTGAAGCCAAGGGGGAACTTGTGTCCTAATCAAGGTTCTATGCCCAAGTCCCTCCGGCTTTAACCAAGAATGAAAGGTTGAAAGTCAGAGGTAAAACGGGAGAAAAGGTGAATATGGATAGGGCCCAGCATCCAATTAACCAGGTCAAGAGATTACTTAACCAATACTACATTCTAGTAACACACTACATTCCTCCAATCACCCCAATCTTAAAGATTTGCTTAACAATTAAAAAAACAATTGAACTGATACCAGAAAATCTGCCTCACTTATCTTTATCATCTAACGCCTTCGAGAAAGCCAAATGTGGGGAAATTTCCTAGCAGTCCAAATGGTTAGGACTCCACACTCTCATTGCTGAGGGCCAGTGTTCAATCCCTAGTCAGGGAATTAAGATCCCACAAGCCATGTGGCACAGCCAAGAAAAAGAAAGCTCCAAATTTTCCTCATTAAAGGCAAATCCATTTACTTTTTAATCTAAAAAATAAATTTTACCTAGATTTATGCAAAGCTTCAGAAAAACCTTCCACACAAGTTTTAGGCTCTAAGCAACCACATATATATTATTATGTACTTACAGGAGAAGGGGATGCCAGAGGATAGATGGTTAAATAGCATTACTGACTCAATGGACGTGAATTTTGAGCAAACTCTGGGAAACAGTGGAAGACAGAGGACCCTGATGTGCTGCAGCCCATGGCGTCGCAAAGAGACAGACACAGCTTAGTGACTGAGCAACAACATACATACACATTATCCATATGCCTACATTTATATATGTAAGTATAAAATGTGAACAAATACAGTTACATTAGAACTCTTACCATGTAAGACCCTCATGTCAGATAGCAACTCCTGTCTGTGTGTTATTTATTCACTCAACCATCCCAGGCACTGACAACACAGGAGACAAGACACACACCATGCCCTAAGTTAACAGTCGATCTACCAACGTAGAGGGCAACTGTAGCTAGTTTAAAAAACAGTCTTAGGAAAACTTTAAGGGTTTGAATTCCAATGCTGCCTCTTATTAGCTATGTTTCTGAGTCTTAGCTTCCAGAACTATAAAATATGTACTACTGCCATAAAGATTAAAATAAGGTCATAAAATACAGGCATACCTAAGAGATACTGCAAGTTCAGTTCCAGACCACAACAATAAAGTGCTATCACAATAAAACGAGTCACACAAATTTTTCTCATTGCCCAGTGCATATAAAAGTTATGTTTATGTGATCCTGTAGTCTATTAAGCGTACAACAGCATATCTAGAAGAAACGTGCATACCTTAATTTAAAAATACTTTAAATCAACTACATTTCAATAAAAAGTTGTCTTAAAAACTTCATTGCTAAAAAATGCTAACTATCAACTGAGCCTTCAGCAAGTCATAGCAGTTAACATCAGAGATCACTGATTACATACACATCACCATAACAAATATAATAATGAAAAAGTTTGAAATATTGTGAGAATTACCAAAATGTAACAAAGAATACATGAAGCTAGCAAATGCTATTGGAAAAATAGTACCAACAGACTTGCTCAACACAGGGTTGCCACAAACCTGACTTGTAAAAAATGTAATAGAGAGAAGTACAATAAAAGCAATTTTTTTAAAGAGCAATAAAACAAGGTATGTATGAAAATGCCTGGCAAACTAGAAATCTTTCATACAAATGAAAGATATATTATTACTGTACTTATCTTTTTTTTATTTTGGTGAGGGCCATTTTTTAAATCTTGACTGAATCTGTTACAATATTGCTTCTATTTTATATTTTGGTGTTTTGGCCTCAAGGCATGTGAGATCTAGCTCCCTGACCAGGGATTGAACCCACACCCCCGCACTGCACTGGGTTGCCAGGGAAGTCCCACTGTACTTATCTTTTCATGAAGAACAAAACATGAGGACCTCCCTGAAGATTGTTTATTAAATGTAAGGAGAAAACAGTAACTATACAGTGAATAAACCAGTCAACAATGACCAAAAGTAAAATCACTAATGAGGGGCAAATGGACATAATGTATATCCAGATGTTATATTCTGAGAGGGGCACATACCTTTTGTAGTAGTCTGACTGATGATAAATAAATAACCTGAAACCATGAGACAAATCCAAGTTGAATATTTTTCTATAAAACAACTTATCTGTATTCTTTAATTGCATAAAAGACAAAGACAAGCTCATTTTCAGTTCAGTCGCTCAGTCGTGTCTGACGCTTTGCAACCCCATGAATCACAGCACACCAGGCCTCCCTGTCCATCACCAACTCCCAGAGTNAGGCCTGGTGTGCTGCGATTCATGGGGTCGCAAAGAGTCGGACACGACTGAGCGACTGAACTGAACTGTCTGATGTCTGATTCATGTTGATTTATGGCAGAAACCAATATAATTGCAAAACAGCTATCCTCTAATTAAAAATATATACTTTTTAAAAAATAAAATTAAAAAAAAAAATGAGAGTTTAAAAAAGGGTATTTCCCTCCTGGTCCAGTGGCTAAGGCTCCATGCTCCCAAAGCAGGAGGCACCAGGTTCGAGACCTGGTCAGAAACTAAAATAAACAAATAAAAAAGATTTTTCACGCTGAAACTAAGACCCATGATAGCCTAAATACACAAACAGATATATATATATACACACACACATATATATATGTATATGTATTAAAAAAAAAAAAAAAAAAAAANTGCTCCCAAAGCAGGAGGCACCAGGTTCGAGACCTGGTCAGAAACTAAAATAAACAAATAAAAAAGATTTTTCACGCTGAAACTAAGACCCATGATAGCCTAAATACACAAACAGATATATATATATACACACACACATATATATATGTATATGTATTAAAAAAAAAAAAAAAAAAAGAATATAAAGATCCATAGCAATTCGCCTTAGTTTTCAGTTTCCCCAAATATTTATTCAAGGCTTTTTAGGACATTTCTCTTATCCCTAATTCTCTCTTGCCTTCACACTTTCTAGTGTCAATTAGGACAGGAGAAAGCCTATAGATAATGTTGCTCTCCATGTTAGAAAACAAAAAGGATGAACTTCGTCCTGAAGATTATGAGGACATTTTATAAATTCTACATATTAGAGCAATCAATTCAAGGTCAGAAGTATTATTGAGTAGTCATTTGCTACAGGCTTTAGTTAAAGAAGGGAATATGTAAACTTGAGACAAGTTAATTGATTAGGCCTTGTTCACAATATTAGTTAATAATAAGCATTCTGTTAGATTTGACAGATTTAGAACTGACTTATCAAAGAGAATGGCCAGAACTCTTCAGATTAAAGAAAAGTCTAGGAGCCCCCAGTATTTCTACCTCAAAAGAGAAGATGGAGAAGAGTTGGTAAAATTTCCCAAACTGGCAAAAATTAAAAAGGGAAACATTGTTCAAAAGATAAGGAACAGCATAGATAATGGTTTTGGTTTTTGACTAGTTGTGTTTATGTATTTATCAATAATCTAACTACCATGTTTGCTATAGAGTAATAGAGAATAGGAAAGAAATCATCAAGCGATGATTAAAGACAAGGTCTACAGGAATGTTTCATGCATGTAGAATACTATATAAAATGGAAAAACCGTGGTTTTCAAGCTTTCTTATACATTAGAATCTCTGAAAGATTAAAGGAAAAAGAAAGAAGTAAAATATAAGAAATATGGGGTGAAAAAAATAAACAAGATTAAACTTTAAGGTTTTTACTTAGCTGTGCATCTAATTACCTGGGCATCTGATTTTTTTTTTTTTTTCCCCAAAGTTCTTTTCGTTTCAGTGCAGTTGCTTAGTCATGTCTGACCGTTTGTGACTCCAAGGACTGTAGCATGCCAGGTTTCCCTGTCCATCACCAACACCCAGAGCTTGCTCAAACTCATCTACATTGAGTTGGTGATGCCATCCAGCCATCTCACCCTCTGTTGTCCCCTTCTCCTCCTACATTCAATCTTTCCCAGCATCAGGGTCTTTTCTGAGTTATTTTTTCACATTGGGTGACCAAAGTATTGGAGCTTCAGCTTCAGCATCAGACCTTCCAATGAATATTCAGGACTGACTTCCTTTAGAATTGACTAGTTTGGTCTCCTTGCAATCCAAGGAACTGTCGAGAGTTTTCTCTAACATCACAGTTAAAAAGCATCAATTCTTTGGCACTCAGCTTTCTTTCTTGTCCAACTTTCATATCCATACATGAGCACTGGAAAAACCACAGCTTTGACTCGACAGACCTTTGCAGCAGAATAATGTCTCTGCTTTTTAATACTCTGTCCAAGTTGGTCGTAGCTTTTCTTCTGAAACAAGTGTCTTTTCAAGGCTGTAGTCACCATCTGCAGTGATTTTGGAACCCAGGAAAAGAAAGTCTGCCACTGTTTCCATTGTTTCCCCATCTATTTAATCTACCATATTAATTTATCATCATTATATTCACTTTTAAAATATTTTATTGCTTAGTGTCTCTTTCACTCAGTTCTATTTAACAAATGAGTCAACTTCCTTGGCTTTAAAATACAACTCAACAGAGTAAGCAAATTTTTAAATTTCTTCTGGAATGCACATTATGCATCCTGCTTATTCACATTCATTTCAGTATGAGCCAAGTACTTTTTGTCAATAAGTAATTCAACAAGGTCTTCTTGACTTCCAATCTATCCACTTTCCTTGCATTTTTCACATTAATGGCAGACTTTTTTTAAATGATTTGAGGATTTAAGCCTTTTTGAGTCATTAATTTTACACACCTTGTGATTTATTAAGTGCTCTATATTCCTGGGTGTTACTGACTCTAAAAGAATTAAGAATAAAAACTTCTCCTGCTGGGTTTTGTGCTGTAAATTTTACTAATGCTATATTTTAATTTAATTCCCTTTTGTTAATTTAATAATGCTGGAATTCATTTCTTTAATAGTACTCAAGTTGCTGGAAAGTCCATTTTCCCAAATATATTAATTTTTAAATTAAAAAACATTTTTTTAAAAATTTTGGAATAGTTGAAGTGTTTTTGATAACCTGAGTGTCTTTAATTTCAGAATACTGAAAAAATATGTCCTTCCTAAATGCCTGATTTTGAGATTTCTCTCATGAAGTATGCTAGGAAATAGAGACTTTCCAACTGTAAAATATATTCCTAATGACATTTTAAAATATATCACCAGGTCAAACATCTTTATCTGAGTGTTCACATTTCATTCTAACAATTCAATCATGTTATTAGCTTTCTTTCTAGATGTGGAAACCAAGACACAGATTGGTTGTGCCATTTACCTATGATAAAATAAATATTAGATATATATTGTTTGAGCTTCCTAGGTGGCGCTAATGGTAAAGAACGAACTTGCCTGCCAATGAACAAGCTTGATGCCTGGGATGGGAAGATCCCTTGGAGGAGGAAATGACAGTATGTTCCAGTATTCCTGTCTCTCCATAGAGTCACAAAAAGTCAGATATTACTGAGTGATTAAGCATGCACAAATACACTCAACCTTCATGGATATGGCTTGAAATCCCCAGTGATACATCATTTCTCATAAACAGAAATTTATGTTATATGTTTAACCCTATGTAGTAATATTTTTCTATGACATAAATTTGACAAATAATCATTTATTAAAAAAATAAAAATACTTATAATAATTTCCAGGTTCCTAATGAAACTTTAAATATACTTGGGTAAATGTAGGAGAGAATCTCACTGTTTGTGACCCCATAGACTACAGCACACCTGCCTTGCTTGTCCCTCAGTATCTCCTAGAGTTCGCTCAAACTTGTGTCCACTGAGTCAGTGATGTCATGCAACCATCTCATCCTCTCACCCCCTTCTCCTCCTACCCTCAATCTTTCTTATCATCAGGGTCTTTTCCAAAATGCCAGCTATTCACACCAGGTGGCCAAAGCATTGGAGTTTCAACTTCAGCATCAGTCCTTCCATTGAATATTCAGGGTTGATTTCATTTAGGATTGACTGGTTTGAACTCTTTGCAGACCAAGGAATTACTAAGAGTCTTTTATAGCACTAAAATTCAAAAGTGTCACTTCTTCAGCACCCAGTCTTCCTTATGGCCCAACTGTGACATCCATACATGACTACTGGAAAAACCATAGCTTGAATATCTGAACCATTGTTGGCAAAGTGGTGCCTCTGCTTCTGCTTTTTAATACACTGTCTAGGTTTGCCATATTTCTTCCAAGGGGCAAGTGTCTTTTAATTTCATGGTGACAGTCACCATCTCACCATCCACAGTGATTTGGGAGTCCAAGAATATAAAATATGTGACTCTTTCCCCCTTTCCCGCTTCTGTTAGCCATGAAGTAATGGGACAAGATTCCATGATCTTAGTTTCTTTTATTTATTTTTAATGTCCAACTTTAAGCCAGCTTTTTCCACTCTCCTCTTTCACCCTAATAAAGAGGCTCTTTAGTTCCTCTTCAATTTCTGTCAGTAGATTGACATCATCTCTGTATCTGAGGTTGTTGATATTTCTACCGACAATATTGAGCCCAGCTTTTGATTCAATCAGCCCAGGATTTTGCATGATGTATTCTGAATATATGGAGAAGGAAATGGCAACCCATTCCAGTACTCTTGCCTGGAAAATCCCATGGACAGAGGAGCCTGGTAGGCTACAGTCTATGGGGTCGCAAAGAGTCTGACATGACTGAGAAACTTCACTTTCCTTTTTCACTTTCATGTATTGGAGAAAGAAATGGCAACCCACTTCAGTATTCTTCCTGGAGAATCCCAGGGACAGAGGAGCCTGATGGACTGCTGTGTGTGGGGTCTGTCTCTTATACACATCTTGCTGGGAAAAATTGAATGTANGATTTGGGAGTCCAAGAATATAAAATATGTGACTCTTTCCCCCTTTCCCGCTTCTGTTAGCCATGAAGTAATGGGACAAGATTCCATGATCTTAGTTTCTTTTATTTATTTTTAATGTCCAACTTTAAGCCAGCTTTTTCCACTCTCCTCTTTCACCCTAATAAAGAGGCTCTTTAGTTCCTCTTCAATTTCTGTCAGTAGATTGACATCATCTCTGTATCTGAGGTTGTTGATATTTCTACCGACAATATTGAGCCCAGCTTTTGATTCAATCAGCCCAGGATTTTGCATGATGTATTCTGAATATATGGAGAAGGAAATGGCAACCCATTCCAGTACTCTTGCCTGGAAAATCCCATGGACAGAGGAGCCTGGTAGGCTACAGTCTATGGGGTCGCAAAGAGTCTGACATGACTGAGAAACTTCACTTTCCTTTTTCACTTTCATGTATTGGAGAAAGAAATGGCAACCCACTTCAGTATTCTTCCTGGAGAATCCCAGGGACAGAGGAGCCTGATGGACTGCTGTGTGTGGGGTCACACAGAGTCGGACACGACTGAAGCGACTTAACAGCAGCAGCAGCATTCTGCATATAAGTTAAATAAACAGGGTGAAAATATATAGCCTTGATGTACTCCTTCCCCAATTTTGAACTAGTCCATTGTTCCATGTCCAGTTCTAAATGAGTTTTCTTGATCTGCATACAGGTGATATTTCCATTTCTTTAAGAATTTTCCACATTTTGTTGTGAGCTACACAGTCAAAGGCTGTCACATAGTCAATGAAGCAGAAGTAGATGCTTCTTTTTTTTCTGGAATTCCTTTGCTTTTTCTATAATATAATGTAAATTGGCCATTTAATCTCTGTTTCCTCTCCCTTCTTAAAATCCAGTTTGTACATCTGGAAGTTCTCAGTTAATGTACTGTTGAAGACTTGCTTGAAGGATTTTGAGCATTACTTTGCTAGCACATGAAGTGAGGGCAATTGTATAGTAGTTTGAACATTTTTTGACATTGCCTTTATCTGGGATTGAAATGAAAACTGACACTTTCCAGTCCTATGGCCACTACTGAGTTCTCCAAATTTGATGACATATTGAATGTAGCACTTTAACAGCATCATCTTTTAGGATTTGTAATAGCCCAACCAGAATTTCATCACCTACACTGGCTTTCTTCTTAGTAATGCTTCCTAAGGCCCACTTGACTTACACTCTAGGATGTCTGGCTCTAGAGGAGTGACCATACCATCATGGTTATCCAAGTCATTAAGGCTTTTTGGTATGGTTATTCTGTATATTGCCACTTCCTCTTAATCTCTTCTGCCTCTGTTAGTTCTTTGATATGTTTATCCTTTGCTGTGCACATTTTTGCATGAAATATTCCCTTGGTATCTCCAATTTTCTTGAAGAGTTCTCTTTTCTCTTCTATTCTATTATTTTCCTCTACTTCTTTGGGTTGTTTACTAAAGAAGGCTTTCTTGTATATTTTGCTCTTTTCTAAAACTCTGCATTCAGTTGAGTATATCTTTCCATTTCTCCTTTACCTTTCACTTCTATTCTTTTGTCAGCTATTTCCCTCTCAGACAAACACTTTTTCCTTTCTGCAATTCTTTTCCTTTGGGATGGTTTTGGTCACCACCTATACAATATTTTGAACTGCTGTCCAAAGGTCAGGAAAAATTGCAAGCTAATATAGTAAGGAAAAATATGGTGTACAAACCTAGACACTAAGTTTATTTCAATTGTTTCTACAAAACTATCACTTCTTATCATACTTTTTTAAGAATCAGGACATTTTTTAGTTTTCAGGCAATTAGCCAATTAGAACTGAAAACAGACATTCCCAGTTATTTTAAGACATACATTAATTTGCAATTCTCTTTTGTTTTTCTCTCTCTTTTTAACATCTGCCTCAAAGATATCTTTAAAAAATCCAGGTTAACTTAAAATTGTTTCCTGTTTTTAATTTTTTCTATCTTTTGTTTCTTTCTCTTTCTCTCTCTCTTTTTGCCAGATGATATAGAATGTGCAATGTCTTACCTTTCCAACCATGCATTGAACCTATACCCCCTGTAGTAGAAGCACAGAATACTAACTACTAGACCATCAGGGAAATCCTCAAAATAATTCCCTTCTTGACTTTATTGTGATCTGTGGAAAAACTCATGAGTTTTGTTTTGGGAAATGATCAATACATCATCACATGATTTGCTTTAAGATTCCTTAATTTCTACAGTTTACCTTATATGCCAAATTTGTAATTAAATCGTTTTGCTTACAATCTTATCGATGCCCTTGTGTGTAAGTTAAAAAAAATTATAGTGCTAATTCCTAAAAAAAAAATGCAAATTATTAAAAAATGGATTTCTAAATGTTTGATTTGCATCTATAGAGCTAATTGCATACATTTTCTTCTTTATTCAATCAATATAGTGAATTATGGTGATTGATAAAAGCTTCCCTGCTGGCTCAGATAGTAAAGAATCTATCTGCAATGTGGGAGATCTGGATTCAATCCCTGGGTCAGGAAAATCCCCTGGAGAAGGGAATGGAAAACGATTCCAGTACTTTTGTCTAGAGAATTCCATGGATGCTGGGGCCAGTGTGAGGAGCTCCGCCCATGGCAAAGGTCATGAGGAATGCTTGGCATACATAAAGGCGTGATCAAGCCTCAGGAAACCCCCTTTTCCCGAGCATCTACCCCCAAAACCAGAGTCTGTTTTATGCTCTCACCTACATCTCTGACTTTACAGGGGTCTCTCCCCCATAACCATTTCTCTCGGAGAAGGAGTTAACTTGCAGCTTCAGTTAATAAAAATTCCCAGGCATGAAAAGTGTTTCAACTTAGAACTCCTCTGAAGGTTATCTAGCCTGCCTGCACAGGTTCGTCCAGCCGCATGTGATTGTTTACAGCCTCCCAACAGTGAGAGACATGAGATGTTTTAGACTTACTAAAGGCAGATTCTTTTGGGAAGTTAGAATTTATTAGTATAGTGGGTTGGTTAGGAATTATATTNGTTTCAACTTAGAACTCCTCTGAAGGTTATCTAGCCTGCCTGCACAGGTTCGTCCAGCCGCATGTGATTGTTTACAGCCTCCCAACAGTGAGAGACATGAGATGTTTTAGACTTACTAAAGGCAGATTCTTTTGGGAAGTTAGAATTTATTAGTATAGTGGGTTGGTTAGGAATTATATTGGTAAAGGGTTTTTCATTTGTTGTGCCAATAATTGCTACTAATTCCCTGCCCTGGGTGTGACAAGGGTGTCTCAGGTCAAACCTCTCTGCTGACAAACTAGCTCGTGTGACAGGATTATCCATACTCCTGCCACTACATGATTGTTTACTACCTCTCAACCATAAACAGCACAGAGAGTCTGGAGTATTTTGAAGGTCTAAATTAGCATAGGGCTTTTCTAATTGTTGAGTCAATGATTGCCACCAGGCCTCCACATCCTTAGGCACCTGGGAATATATTAATTAATATATTTACAATATAGAAAAGGAAATATAGTAGTTTTTGATGTTAGTAATACTAGACCTTTTGAGTTAATGAATTTTCTCTTTTGTTATAGATCACTGTACTTTGTTATAAATCACTGTGTCCTTCCTTGCTATGTAAAAATGTAACTTTATCACTATCTTAAGGCTAAATAGATCTTAAGGGGAACAGTGGCGAAAAGATTTTCATTTGTTGGGCTGATGTTTGCTGCTAAATCTCCATATTCCCTGTCCTTACAATGAATATAGCTAGCATATAGGAGAAATAACTATTAACCTTTAAGATTACTCATGTTAACCTTGGATTAAATAAATTTCTTTCTTGATTGCAACTCACTACACCCTCACCCTATAGGAATCCAACCTTATTTGGAGGGTGGTGCCTGGTTCAATAAAAAACACCCTTGGAAAAATAAGTTTTTTGGTTATCAGAAAGAAAGAAAGAAAGGGTCATAAAATGTCATCAGGCCTCATTACTAGAAGATGATGTAAAACCCCTAAAACTTTTTTTATTCATTTATGTGAAGCACCTGATTTTGACAAGAATCAGGTCTGCTGACCCCCACGTGACTCTGTATTCATCCCTACGTGTAAAAAATAAAAAGGTATATAAGCAAAACTGAAAATAAAGAAAACAGGTCAGTTTCCAGAAGGACTGATTCTCCCATGTCGTTGTATCTTTTTCTCTGTATTTATGGCTGAATTCCCATCTGGAGCGTGGGTGCCCACCATGTCTGCTTACTTGCCCTGGCTTTCAAGTCCACGCAAAAAGGAGACCAAGGAGGGGCACCTTCCGATATTCAAGTGGCACTGGAGGCCCAACGTAGATGGTGAAAATTCCTTGTCTTGGAATTTTATTGGTATCCCACATAAACCAAGTTATTCAGCCTCTTTTTCTCCACTAATACCTCCTACTATTTTCTGACTGAATTCCCATCTGGCACGTGGGTCCTCACCAAGCCTACTAATTCTGCCTGGGCTTCTAAGATCGGACCAGGGAGGCCTCATGCCTCCTCTCCTTCGGGAGAATGGAAAGATGCCTGTGGCCTACATAGGTGGTGATTGATATTCCATGTAAGCCAAGTTATTCAGCCTCTTTTCTCTTTTAATTTTCTAATCCCTCTCTATATGTAATTAAATAAGTTTTTTGCTAGGACGCTGACTCCATCTCCACCTTTGAATTATCCTGAATCCACTGGGGCTGGACCCCAGCACATGAAGAGAGGAGCCTGGTGGGCTATAGTTCATGGGATCACAAAGAGGAAGAAGAGACAGAAATAAAGTTTCCAACAGCTGTTGGATTATAGCAAAAGCAAGAGAATTCCAGAAAAATGTCTATTTCTGTTTCATTGACTATGCTAACCCTTTGACTGCATGGATCAAAACAAAATGTGGAAAATTCTTAAAAAGATGGGAATAACAGACCACTTGACCTGCATCCTGCAAAACACGAATGCAGGTCCAGATGTAACAAAGTCAAACATAGAACAACAAACTGTTTCAAAATTGGTGAAAGAGTACATCAAGGCTTTATATCATCACCCTACTTATTTAAATTCTGTGCAGGATACATCATGTGAAAGGCCATGCTGGATGAAGCAGAATCTGGAGTCAAGATTGCTAGGAGAAATATCAATAAATCCAGATATGCAGATGATGTCACCCTTATGGCAAGAAGCAAAGAATACCTAAAGAGCTTATTGAGGAGAGTGAAAAAGCTGGTTTAAAACTCAACATTCAAAAAACTAAGATCATTGTACCTAGTCCCATCACTTTATCACAAAAAAAATGGGGGAACAATGAAAATAGTGACAGAATTTATTTTCTTGACTCCAAAGACACGTGGATGGAGAGTGTAACCATGATATTTAGACATTTGATCTTTGAAAGCAACAGCATGACAAATCTAGAGAGGGCTTTAAAAAGCAGAAAGATCACTGATAACTTACGGTGAATGGTGAACAGTGCTGCCAGATTTGTGGTCTCCAAAGGAGAATATTTAATTGCAGGACTGAAGAGAGTCTCAGTCACTCAGAGCTTTGTGTAGATTTTATTTAAAGTGAAAATTACAGAAAAAGTTTCTGATATAGACATAGAAGGGGCAGGAGAGTGTGTACCCATCTTCACTAGTTAAAATAGTGCCTTAAACTGCTGAGAATAAATAAGACATTATTCAGTTCAGTTCAGTTGCTCATTCATGTCTGATTCTCTGTGACACCATGAACCACAGCACGCCAGGCCTCCCTGTCCATCACCAGTTCCTGGAGTCTACCCAAACCCAGGTCCATTGACTCGATGATGCCATCCAACCATCTCATCCTCTGTCATACTCTTCTTCTTCTGCCCTCAGTCTTTCCCAGCATCAAGGTCTTTTCAAATGAATCAGATCTTCACATCAGGTGACCAAAGTATTGGAGTTTCAGCTTCAGCATCATTCCTTCCAAAGAAATCCCAGGGCCCATCTCCTTCAGAATGGACTGGTTGGATCTCCTTGCAGTCCAAGGGACTCTTAAGAGTCTTCTCCAACACCACAGTTCAAAATCATCAATTCTTCTGCGCTCAGCTTTCTTCACAGTCCAAATCTCACATCCATACATGACTACTGGAAAAACCATAGCCTTGACTAGATGGACATTTGTTGGCAAAGTAATGTCTCTGCTTTTGAATATGCTATCTAGGTTGGTCATAACTTTTCTTCCAAGGAGTAAGCACATTTTAATTTCACGGCTGCAATCACCATCTGCAGTGATTTTGGAGCCCAAAAAAATAAAGTCTGACACTGTTTCCACTGTTTCCCCATCTATTTCCCATGAAGTGATGGGACCGGATGCCATGATCTTCGTTTTCTGAATGTTGAGCTTTAAGCCAACTTTTTCACTCTCCTCTTTCACTTTCATCAAGANGTGATTTTGGAGCCCAAAAAAATAAAGTCTGACACTGTTTCCACTGTTTCCCCATCTATTTCCCATGAAGTGATGGGACCGGATGCCATGATTTTCGTTTTCTGAATCTTGAGCTTTAAGCCAACTTTTTCACTCTCCTCTTTTAATCTCATCAAGAGGGGTAGTGTAATATTACTCACCTATCAAAAAGAATGAAATAATGTCATTTGCAGGAACATGGATGAACCCCCTAGAGAATGTCACAATGAGTGAAATAAGACAGAAATATTCATATTGAGTGGCCTCCCTCATGTCAAACCTAAAAAGAAATTATACAAATGAACTCCCTTACAAAATAGAAAAGGACTCACAGATTTAGAGAATGAACTTCTGGTTGCTTGGGGGAAAGATGGGAGCAAGGGATAGTTAGGGAGTTTGAGATAGATTTATATATACTTTTATATTTAAAATGGATAACCAACAATACTGTATAGTACATGGAACTCTGGTCAGTGTTATGTGGCAGCCTGAATGGGAAGGGAATTTGAGGCACAATGGATGCATAATATGTATGGCTGAATCCCTTCACTGTTCACCTCAAACTATCACAACACTGTTAATCGGATATAGCCCAAAACAAAATGAACTGTTTAAGAAAGAATTACATGAAACAATACCTGTAGAATTTAACACACTTTCTAGTATATAACAATTCAGTTGCATGAGGATGATCCAGGGAGATGGTGTGAGGTGGGAGGGGGGAGAGGGGGTCGGGATTGGGAGCTCATATACACTCGTGGCTGATTCATGTCAATGTATGGCAAAATGAATACAGCATTGTAAAGCAAAACAAACTAAAAAATAAAAATAAAAAAATAAATAGAGCAGAGTTTTTTCTCATGTTTCAGATCTTCTATATATCACATGAACTCTGAGAGATCAACAACTTCCTATACTCTCATGTCTTCTGTTCAGGTTTTATTGTGCTTCTTGTACTTGTGGGTTTGTAGTTTGCATCTGTATAGCTGATTCTGTTCATAACACCAATTGTCTGCACTGTTTGCTGAACCCAGAGTAGGCAAGGTGCAAGCTAAGAGACTTAAAGGAGACCCAAGGAGCCATAGTAATTGCAGACGTGTTCATTATCTGCTGGCTGGCACAGCAAACATTATGCACCATTAAGCAGCCTTTCTCCTGGCTGACACAGCAATTGTAACAGCCACTACAACATAACCATAATGTAGCCATAACATAATGTCTTATAACATAATCATGATGTCTCTCCAGTGTAGCTCCAGTATAGCAGCAGCCAGGGCTTTCATGGTGAAGCTTATGCAGGAGTACCACACAAAGAAGCCTGTGACCAAGAGAGTACACTATGATGTGCATGTGCAGTGCTATAAGTGATCTCAGCTGTTATACAACCATGCAAAATCACTGTTTATAGAACATGGATCAAGAGGGCATAAGATTATGGGGTGACAGAACCTGACTGGCACCATCTTGTTAATTTCCCCACATTTTGCCCCTGCAGGGTCTCTCACCTCATAATCTATGCATAGTCCATCTTCCGCAGTATTCCCTTGGCAAGTAACACTGACCCTTGAACTTACATCTTGCAACAGCAGTAGCTACAACAACAGTTACATCTCCAATACAAAGCAAAACCCAATGCCAAGTATCACCTGGAACTCATGCTGTAGTCCTTGCCCTAATGGGGCTAGCAGNGCCCTGCATTTCTCATGATTTACTCTGCATACAAGCTAAATAAGCAGGGTGACAATATACAGCCTTGATGTACTCCTTTTCCTATTTGGAACCAATCTGTTGTTCCATGTCCAGTTCTAATTGTTGCTTCCTGACCTGCATATAGGTTTCTCAAGAGGCAAGTCAGGTGATCTGGTATTCCCATCTCTTTGAGAATTTTCCACAGTTAATTGTGATCCACACAGGAGACTAAAAAGAAATGACAACTAAATACAAGATATGATCAAATCTACAGGACTGGAATTTAAAGCATATGGAGACTAAAGTATTTACCGATGTTAAATTCTTGGAATTTGATAATGGTACTGTGATTACATAAAAGAATATCCTTATTCTTAGGAAATACACCCTGAGCTATTAAGAAAAAAGGTATGCAACAAACTCTTCAGTGGTCACAAAAACAAATAATAATGTGTTTATGTCATAAATCAAATACGGCAAATGTTTAAAAATTGATAAACATGGGTAAAGAATATATGAGTCTATTATATCATTCTTGCAACTTTACTGTAAGTTAGAAATCATTTCAAATTAAAAAGTTTAAGAACACAGGATACTAATCTCCAGGTGCTTACTTATAAGCTCTAAGCTATATATTAATCCTACTTTGTAAAACTCACTGTGCAAAATTAATACAGAAAACGTTCTAAGGAACTTCACAGTCAGAACACAAAATGAATTAGGAAAGCACAGCACTATGAGCAAGAGCAAGCAAAACAACAGACTCACATCTGCAGACTTCAAATACTGTAATTATCACACTCAACAAAAGCATATTAAATAGATTTTTAAGATATAAAGTACCTTGAGAACATGACTTAAAAAGGAATAACTATTTAAAAAAAAAAAATCTTTAAAAGGAACTGAATACAACTTCTAGAAATGACCAAAAAATATAGTAAATGAAATTTTCAAAAACTCAATAAACATGGTACAACACAGATGAAGACATTATGCTGAGTGAAATAAACTAGACAAAAGGACAAACACTGTATGATCCACTTATATGACCATACAGAACAAATTCACAGAAGTAAAGCAGTTGTTGCCAGGGGCTCAGTGAAGAGGGAACAAGGGCTTACTGTTGAATGCGTACAAAATTTCATGATGATGAAAAAAGTCCTGGAGATGGACAGTGGTGATAGTTGCACAGTAAGGGGAATATACTCAATGTCATGACCCGTATGCTTTAAAATGGCTAAAATGGTCAATTCTATTTATGTGTATTTTACCACAATTTTTTAAAAAGATATAACTGATAAAATAAAGTGAAAAAAATTCAGTGAAACAGGTGAACAAAACTGAGGTGAGAATTAGCTAACTGGAAGAAAAGGCACTAATTATTGAGAACACAATACAAACAATACAGAAATAGAAAATATAAAAGACCAATTAAAAGGCCCAATGGGTAGAGTAAAAAGATCTAACATACTTCAAAACACAAGTTCCAGACATGAAATAAAGAAGATAAAATTTGAGGAGAAAATAGCCAACAGTTCTGCAGAACTGACATCAAGCTTTAGATTCCAAAGCCTACTGAATACCAAACATGATAAACAGAAGAAACCATCTTTCAGACATATCAAAATAAAAGTGCAGTACACCAAGGGTAAAAAAAAAAAAAAAAGATGTCAAAACTAGCCCTCATAAAACAACAGCGACAGTCATCCCTCAGTTTTCCAAAGGGGCATGAATGGTTCCAAGGAGATACCCTCCAAAATTCAAGTCCCTTCTACAAGACAGTGTAGTATTTGCATATAACCCATGTATGTCCTCAGGTATACCCCAGATTACTCAAAATACCTAATACAATGGAAATGCTATATAAATAGTGGCCAACATGCAACAAACTCAAGTTCTGCTTTTTAAACCTCCCATAATCTTTCAAATATTTCAGTTCATGGATGGTTAAATCCAAGCAAAACCTGCAGATATGTAGGGTCAATTGTATCTTTAAAGCAATGGCAAATCACATGGATTACTGATTTTTTTCAAAAACAATAAAAGCTAGAAGAGAATGGAGCAAGATCTATAATAAAAATAATAATAACTGCTAACACTGAATGCACACACAGGAAAGTCACCTTCAGGAATAAGACTTTCAAACAAAAAGTTTTTCAAATAACAGACCCTGTAAAGGATGTTCAGGGAGAGAGAAAATGATCTCAGATCCCAACAGAAGTTCAAGATGCAAATGAAAATGAGCAAAGACATTTGTATGTATGTATGTGTATGTGTGTGCTACACAGGCAAATGAAAGCAACACTGCTTAACACAAAAAGAATATATAATTTGTTGGAAGTTAGGGAGAACTAAAATAAAGGGAAACTACAAACTTCCAAACATGAAGAAAGAGGAAAATGGATTTTTTTTTTAAATACATTAACCAAAATTAAAAAGAAAAGCAAGGGAATGATTAACAAAATTCAGATCACGGTGACCTAGGAAGCATGTCAGAGAACACAAGTGGTGATAAGTACAGAGGGGCTTCAAAGAGGCAGTGTTCTACTGTTTAAGCCAATTATTTAAGTTGTACATTTATTATCCTATATGCTTCTGTAATAAAAGTAAATTTTAAAAATCAACAAGAAAAAAAAAAAAGGCTAGCAATTATTCCCTAAAAATCTAAAATACGCCCCAGAGCTTGGTATTCAAAACTGAAACAATAAAAAGATTCATTATCTTCTTTAAGAACTACTGTGGAATGCCTATAACTGAGCTGAGAGGTGGCATGAAGATTACTAACCTCTCTTCTTTCTCTTGTCTTTCTAACCCAGCAACACTGTCTAATATAGTAGCCACAAGTAGCTGTTCACATTTAAACTAATTAAAATTAGATAAAATTTAAAAATCAGTTCATCTCTAACACTAGACACACTTTAAGTGCTCAGTGACCCATTTGAAGGCCACTACATTAAACAGTACAGATAAAGAACACTTCCATCATTGCAGTAAGTTCTATTAGACAATGCTGCTATATAACACTAGAAATACACTGGTAACTGAGCAATGTTCAATTTTTCAGATTTCTTACTTTTATAATTATTCAATTTCCTTTCAAAGTCATGTTATTTCTATGAAACTACAGCTCCTCAGCAGTAGTTTAAAATAGTCTGCTGTTTGTTGAGAAAAATACAGAAAGTGTGAAGACCTTTCCACCATCTCCCATGTTCCACCAAAACCATCAGAACACAAGATTTTTTTTTTCATGAGCCAAAATTAAATAGTTAAGCACAGTGCTACTAAATTGTAATACAAGCCATGTCAAAACGAATACAAAAATCCACAGGATGAACATATGACCTTTCTTGGGGGGCACCAATTTTAGCTGGCAGCACTTTAAAACACTGTTTACATACATATAAAATAGCAATGCAAAATTCATAAGAATTTTAAAACTAAATGCTACGGACATCGTGAAATGTTCACTCTGGGCACTCTGGGCTACAGATCCAGACTTCTGAGCATACCATTCATTTCTGCCATTAGAAGCACTTTAGAGGAAAATTGCAAGCATCATTAAATAAATGAATATATGTGTTTTTTTTTTTTCATTTACCAGAATCAAAGATATATAACAAAACTATAAAACAATAGCATCCTTAATATCTAAAGCAGCAAACATCCAATTTTCTTTAAAGTACAGAGGTGCTAAGCTATTTCAGCTTAACCTGAACATTTTGCTTTAGGCATTCTAACACAAATTAACTATTTCTACAGCACTTCCAATTTTTTAAATTACCTAACCAAAAACACTCAACAGAAACAAATGCTAAGCCTTAATTTAACAAGCTAGGTTTGCAACTTAAGTTTTCACCTCAACTCTAAGTGAACCAGGGGGTCAATAAGCTTCTCATCTAAACAACTGAATGCAATTTCAATAACCACTTATGCTAATAATTGTTTTGTGTCCCCAGGAGGACTTCTGAGGCTCCACTTACATAACCAATTATGCAAAGCACTGAATTATTCTCTTTCTCTAGAAAGCATTTCGAATACTGATATGCATACAAGGCTTACTTGCTACATTAAATAAAGCTTTTCTAACTCTAGCTTCAACAATTCTACAGAAGAGGTAAAAAGGAAAGCCAGTTTCTGCTACTTCACTATGTCAAAGGCGAGTGACTTATTTATCTTCTTGGGTAATCAGCAGAGGAATGACTGACAGCAGCACCCCCAGGCAGCCCCCACAGTTCACCAGTTTCCTCCTGGGACTCTGGTTGAGAAACATAGCTTTAAACAAATAATTTGGAGCAAGCTGTCTGAACTCAACTGAAAACCATCTGAATTGTTCCTTGAAATATGCTGTAGGTATTCATGTAAAATTTGACAAATTCAAATTCAATGAGGTGAGAATCACAATAAAGCCCCTATAGGGTAATCGAAGGATAGAATGTAAGCCAAACCTTGAATATGCATAAATATGTTGAATGAGTACTCTTCCCTAATCTCCTGGTTCTGTTTAACCAAGATTTTAGATTTCACAGAGCCATAATCTTAAAAATAAAAAAAGGGGGTGGGGGGTGGGGGTGGTTACTTTTATTCTGCCACAGACATTTAAAAAGAAAATAACTACCAATTACTATCACCATTATTTCATTTAAAAAATTAATATGCTGATACCAAAAATGGTAAAAGATAATTTTAGAAAAACATATTATCTTCTAAATTCAATAAATGTAGCTTTCTGAGTTCATTCATTCATTCTCATTTCACTTCAGACAAGTGACAACTCTGTCATGGACTGACACCACTCCACGGTCCAGCACTTGGGAACCACAGGTCTAAGCAGTTAACCTCCACTTGGAAAAAGAAAGCAATGGTAGGACATGCCCATACCAAATATTAACTTATTCAATAATGAGGAAATCGAGGCTTTCTCCATTGGAGGGGTTTAGAGGCTCTCCCAAGATCACAGACCAAGAATTCTGACATCAGTTCAGTTCAGTTCAGTCGCTCAGTTGTGTCCGACTCTTTGCGACCCCATGGACTGCAGCATGCCAGGCCTCCCTGTCCATCACTAACTCCTGGAGTTTATGCAAACTCATGTCATAGGTCTGTCTTATTATATTGACATAGGTCTGTCTTATTCCAGAGTCATGCTAAATTTCCTCTAATATTCTTCCAGTGGTTTTAAAAAAAAATCCATCCTAATCCAGTCACCTTTCTGACCAGTGACAACCGAGGAATTTCCAAGACAGCTNTAACTCCTGGAGTTTATGCAAACTCATGTCATAGGTCTGTCTTATTATATTGACATAGGTCTGTCTTATTCCAGAGTCATGCTAAATTTCCTCTAATATTCTTCCAGTGGTTTTAAAAAAAAATCCATCCTAATCCAGTCACCTTTCTGACCAGTGACAACCGAGGAATTTCCAAGACAGCTGGCAGGAGTGAGAAGTGTACTCCCTGGCCATCGCTCAGACTGAAGCTAAATGGAACTCCTGACCTTTGCCTTATTAATACCAGGCTCACTGCAACTAAGCTAACCAGCCCAGACAAAGCACACACAAACCCCACTGCCTCCAACAACACTGACACAGGACTCAGGATGTTCCCAAGTGCTTGTGACAAGAGTGAAAAACATATACCTAAAAAACAAAAGGAATATACTAATTCTCAAGAAGGAAATAAACACTTCCATAATAGTTTAATCCAAAAATAATCAACTTGCCCTCAAAAAGTTACAACTCTAAGCCTCATTCTGCAAATAACTACCATTTTTTTACACACCGATATACAGGTTCCCTTAAATATTTAAACAGGAAACCACATGAAATTCTATAAATCTATAGTTATTAAATACTTTCAAAATTAAAATGTATAGTTTTTAATATATGTATCATTATATGGTAAGTGTCTTATCATTCTCTCTAAAATAATCCAAAGAGAGACAAAACTACTCATGTTAATCAAAAGTACTTATAAAAGGGAGTTGGAAGAAAAATATGCAATTAAATACCATTTTCTATGAAAGGCACTGCTAGCAGCCAGTAGTAATCCGAGGGACAAAAATTGTCTTTGAATAATCAGAAATTCTTGATATTGAAACCAAAATTGAAAGTCATACATATAAAGAGAATACAATGACAGAGAATTTTCCAAATCCTCACATATCACTTGCCAACAAATGTCCAAAAGAAACAACCAAACAGCTCTAAAGTAACCAAAGACTGACCCTGAACCAAATGAGTATGAAACAGCCCCTGAGATAGAGTAACGACAGCAAAGTATTCTTGGTAGTACAGCAAGAAAGTTGCTTCCCAATCAGATTTTCAATGATCAGATTCTTTCTATGCCATTTGAGTCTACAATGTGAGGGAGCAGTACACAGACTACCAAAATTTTTACTCACTGAATAAAACTATCTATCTATCTATTTAGTATCTTTTCCTTCTGTTTTAGTGCCATCTAAAATAAAGGGTTCTTCTTTTTTTCTTTCCGTGTAGACTCTTCCTTGATTCTTTCATCTTCTTAAACAGATTCAACGAATACATCTATTAATATTATTCTCTACACTAATATTTAATATATGCCTGGCACTGACCTCTCTCATGACAAACCCATATTTTCAAAAAATTTTGACTATTTTCAGTGTTTGTTAAGTATATAAAAAACTCACTATATTAAAAACTGATCTCATTATGCACCTCCTTGCCCATATTTTTAGTAATAATACCACCAGTGCCGTCACCTACAATTAAAATGAGTGTAATCTTCAGCCTCCACTTCCTCCAAATCTTTCCCAACAATCCCTCCTCTCACCCACCTACCTAAATCATGATACCACCACTGCCTTTTCCTATTATTTATATTCTCTTGAAAATCGGCTTTCTACAACAAATCATTCTACATGCTACACTATTAAACCTTGGTAGTTTCTCATTACCTCCCAAATACTCTGAAATACAGCATTTAAACATGTTCTACAATCTAGCCCCAATTTATATTTCAAACCTCATCTCTTATTCCCCAAAATGAACCCTATATCCTAGGTAAGCTAGTCCACATACTTTCCTCTGAGTACATAATGAACTTTCCCACCTCCATACTTGTGCTCACATCATTCCCTTTATTCAAAAAGCCTTCTTCATCCACCTACTTCCAGCCCCTAAATTTTTGTCTTAGAAAAATCTTACCCTCTGTAATGTTGGACTCAGGCTGCTGGTTTATTGGGATTAGCATGTTGTAGCAAAAACACACAGGTTTTGGCATGAGACAGACTTGTATTCAAACTAGGGCTCAGTTACCTGCTACTACAGAGTCCAGATAAGTCACTTAAGTATCAATGACCTCATTATTAAGAAATATGCTCAGATATTGTTGTGAAGCTTAGAAAAGGTACGTAAAGCAACTAGCATAGAGCCTGGTATGCATGAAATGCTCAATAAATAATAGTTTCAGAGCTAACTTTAAAAGCATTACTATACCTCCACCACCTTCCATTTTACTCTAGATAAAAATGAACCCATTTTCCTTTCGTACAACTCTAAACTTAGGTCAAACCACTCACATAGGAAGTATTTATTTTTATATGCTGTAAATTATTATACAAATATCTGACATCTCCTAGATTTCAAATTCCTGAAGACTCAAGACTTAATCTTCGCATCCTCTAATGCCTAGCAGTGGTTTTCATGAAGCACAAAGCACTCACCTCCAAGAAAAAAAATTTAATATGCCTAAATATTTAATATGCTCTTCATGACTTCTGACACACCTTAGAAAATTACTGCCAAAACATGAAGCTTAGCTGTTATGGCTGTATCTTTTCTTGCTCCTGCTGCCTAACAAAGTTTGATGCCTAACACAGCAATATCTGTTGAACTCACCTGAATAATATAATTTCCAGTGCAAATGTTCAGTATCTGCTGAATTAACGTGAGCATAATTAAATTTACTTTGGGCAGCTGATTTTTCCTTTTTCTATTCTTACAATTCTTGAAATCTTTCCCTTCAAAACACACTATCACACCTTCAGTACAAATTCATAACCGTATCTAACCTGACTCCTTTCCCAGATCCTCTCAGTTTCAATATCCCAAGCATTTCAAATAGCTAAGAATCTACAGTTTCTATTTAAATCTAAAAGTTGGGCAACTAGTCTTCACTTCACAATCTTTTGCAAGGACTTTAAAAATCATCCACTCTACCTGTAGATGAACAATGGTGAAATAAATTTTCTTGTGCATAAGACAGCTCCCTGAATCGTCACTTCAGTCTATTTTCCCTAGTTCATGAGATTACTCCCTTCCGGTGATAGAAGGAGGAGATAAGTACTCCCAAAAAACTAGAGCATAAGTCCTAATACAAGCACAAGATGAGAAGTACCGGAAAGTGTCACTGGGTTCACAAAGGTGGTGTGCATACACTTTACACTACAAAAGTAATGGTTATCTGCTAGCAGTCAAAATCAACACTAACTGTATTCCTTTATGATCATCATTTTAAAATCACTAGTAAATGTGGGAAATCCTATTTCCTACAAACCTTTCAGGAGTAGTTTATTACCTAAAACCTGTTCGCTAAAAACAACTACCTACATCACTTTCTCCTCTACGAAAGACTCAATTTACTAATACTATAAAATAACAGCAAAAAACAAAACAACAAAAACACCTCTGGCCACCTGTGCATTGCAGCAACAGCTGTAACAGTCTAAGGAATCTCCTTGGAGTTACACGGCACAATTTCTCTTTAAAAGTTAAGAAAAATGACAATTCGAAACATTAAGGTAAACAAACTTTAAGAAAGGGAGAGTATAATAATTCTCCAACTCTACGCAGTCAATTCTTATAACCGCAGACTGAACTCACCAAACCACTGTGACTTTAGATAGCCACAGAAATTAGGAGAGCAGATTAGAGAGTAGCATCATCCGTAACGTCGGCGGAGAAAATAAGGGAACTTACCTGAATTCCTGATTTTCCTCAAGCAAGTTTGTTGTTTTAAGAAATGACTTCAACAAGAGCTTGAGTTAAGCTTTCCAGTGAGTGAAGCTCACGGGAGGCATGCTGGTGCCACACTGCCCTACGCCTGCAACACCGGTCCCAAGCGCAGTCCAAACCGATCCTGAGCAACCCCTACACCAGTCTAGACGGAAAGCCTTGCAGAAGATCTCTGGCGTCTACACACGCATCGCCCCGCCCTGGGACCGAAGAGACGACACTCCTGGGACCCCAGCTAATTACTATGCCGGACGACAGACCTAGAGGTCACCAGAGTCGGGAACTACAGCCCACGATTGCGTCTGACGTCCAGATTCCCAGCCCCAGGTCGGACACAGAAAAACCAAATCCCAGAGACAGCGCGTGGATATAGGGGAGCAGAAATGAGGGGGCTGGATGGACGGAGGCCCAGCCCATTCTTAACTCTCCCAACAGCAACAACAGCTCCGGGAACCCACTCCCTGGCTCCGCCCCGCCCACCCCACGGCCCCCACCGCCCGCTCCTTCCAGTCCCCCGGGCTCGGCGAAAACAGCGGCGGTCGACAACCCCCTTTCTCGAACCCCGACAGCCCAGCCCGCAGCCTGGAGCCCAGAGCGGGTAGCAGGGGCCCGAGAGCTCCAGCCCCGACGCGGCCCGCGGCCGCCGCAGTTCACTCCCCCGGCCACTCACCGTCGGCCCGGGAGGTGAGAGGGGCCAAGGCGCGGGTTGACCGGCGCTAAACCCTGGCTCCCACACGGGAGGAGCCCCTCCTCAGAGCCGATCAAGCCTCAGCGGCTGTGCCTACAAGGCCTCTCTACGGCCCGTACCCTAGAAAAGCACTTCCGGGGGAGCGGGGGAGGGAAGGGTTTTGGCACCGGAACTGCTCGCGGGCTGGAGCTGCCAGGGCCTCCCAAGCGGGACGGGGCGGGGCTTCTGCCGCCGGCGCCCGCTAAGCCGCCCCCGGGCTTCTGCTAACCCTTTCTGCCCCGCGGCTCAGGCTTTCCCCAAACTCCGGGTCAATCGTTTACAGCTCTTCGACGTGTTCTACTCAGGCCACCTGATTTTACAGAGGAGAAAACAGGCTCAGAAGATTTAGCTGCAAGGGTCCAGCGCCTTCACCCGCCTTCCGACGCTCTCCAGTATTCTTACGACTCCAGTTTGCCTCCTTTAAAAATACTACTACTTAACATTTATTTGCGTGATAGACACTGTATTAAGCTTTTTGGCGCTTAGCTTAGTTAATCGTCCTCAAATCCCTTGAAGTTGGTGCTATTCTTTTACTTCTGGCAGAGGAGGAAGCCGGTCAAAAGAGACCAAACCCGATACCGCAAACATTAGTTCTTGATTTTATTTTAACTCATGTTGTGTGTATAAATTTCACCCATCCCTAACACGAGTTTTAAGTTCTTTGAGGACAGGAATCAAATTATATTCCTTTATTGCATCACTTGAGGCCAAGAACTGGGAAACTGGAAGCTTACTGCCTGGGTCCTGTTATTTTATACTTTTATTTTTTCACCCTGGGCAAGTTACTTTACCTCTTTAGGACTGTTTTCCTCCTTTGTGATATGTTTAATATAGTTGTTGTGTATGTGTGTTTGCATGTGCATACACACACACATATATAATCATCTCTAGATTGTTAGAGGAACTCAGAACGAAAATGCTGTGTGCTAAATTGCTTCAGTTGTGTCCGACTCTCCGCACCGCTATGGACGGTAGCCCACCAGGCTCCTCTGTCCATGGCATTCTTCAGGCAAGAATACTGGAGTGGGTTGCCATGCCCTCTTCTAGGGGATCTTGCCGACCCAGGGATGGAACCGGAGTCTCCTGCATTGGCAGCCAGATTCTTTACCACTAGCACCACCTGGTNGCCTCAGCGGCTGTGCCTACAAGGCCTCTCTACGGCCCGTACCCTAGAAAAGCACTTCCGGGGGAGCGGGGGAGGGAAGGGTTTTGGCACCGGAACTGCTCGCGGGCTGGAGCTGCCAGGGCCTCCCAAGCGGGACGGGGCGGGGCTTCTGCCGCCGGCGCCCGCTAAGCCGCCCCCGGGCTTCTGCTAACCCTTTCTGCCCCGCGGCTCAGGCTTTCCCCAAACTCCGGGTCAATCGTTTACAGCTCTTCGACGTGTTCTACTCAGGCCACCTGATTTTACAGAGGAGAAAACAGGCTCAGAAGATTTAGCTGCAAGGGTCCAGCGCCTTCACCCGCCTTCCGACGCTCTCCAGTATTCTTACGACTCCAGTTTGCCTCCTTTAAAAATACTACTACTTAACATTTATTTGCGTGATAGACACTGTATTAAGCTTTTTGGCGCTTAGCTTAGTTAATCGTCCTCAAATCCCTTGAAGTTGGTGCTATTCTTTTACTTCTGGCAGAGGAGGAAGCCGGTCAAAAGAGACCAAACCCGATACCGCAAACATTAGTTCTTGATTTTATTTTAACTCATGTTGTGTGTATAAATTTCACCCATCCCTAACACGAGTTTTAAGTTCTTTGAGGACAGGAATCAAATTATATTCCTTTATTGCATCACTTGAGGCCAAGAACTGGGAAACTGGAAGCTTACTGCCTGGGTCCTGTTATTTTATACTTTTATTTTTTCACCCTGGGCAAGTTACTTTACCTCTTTAGGACTGTTTTCCTCCTTTGTGATATGTTTAATATAGTTGTTGTGTATGTGTGTTTGCATGTGCATACACACACACATATATAATCATCTCTAGATTGTTAGAGGAACTCAGAACGAAAATGCTGTGTGCTAAATTGCTTCAGTTGTGTCCGACTCTCCGCACCGCTATGGACGGTAGCCCACCAGGCTCCTCTGTCCATGGCATTCTTCAGGCAAGAATACTGGAGTGGGTTGCCATGCCCTCTTCTAGGGGATCTTGCCGACCCAGGGATGGAACCGGAGTCTCCTGCATTGGCAGCCAGATTCTTTACCACTAGCACCACCTGGTCTGGGTAAAAATCAACCATTCTCATACCTGTCACTAATAATTTTTCCTCCAGTGGAATCACTCTGCTGCTGCTGCTGCTGCTAAGTCGCTACAGTCGTGGCCAACTGACTCTGTGCAACCCCATAGACGGCAGCCCACCAGGCTCCCCTGTCCCTGGGATTCTCCAGGCAAGAACACTGGAGTGGGTTGCCATTTCCTTCTCCAATGCATGAAAGTGAAAAGGGAAAGTGAAGTTGCTCAGTCGTCTCCGACTCTTAGCGACCTATGGACCACAGCCTACCGGGTTCCTCCGTCCATGGGATTCTCCAGGCAAGAGTACTGGAGTGCGTTGCCATTGCCTTCTCCAGAATCACTCTAGAAGGAGGTAATCTGGAAAACTACGGATTACTCATTGATGATTGAAAAGATTACTGAAGGATATAAGGAAATAAAAGAGCAGAGGGCTTCCCAAGGGACGGTGGTAAAGAAGCCCCCTGCAATGCCATAGACATGGGTTTAATCCCTGAGTCAGGAAGATCCCCTGGAGAAGGAAATGGCAACCCACTTCAGTATTCTTGCCTGGCAAATCCCATAGGCAGAGGAGCCTGCCAAGCAGCAGTCCATAGGGTCACGGAAGAGTCGGTGGTGACTTAGGGACTAAACAACAGAGGTTTTTGCAATGGGAAAAATGAAGGTAGGTGAGCCAAACAATGTCCTAGGGCCAGCCTGAGACAGTTTGAGGACCCAGAGTCAGAGGACAGGCAGGAAAAGGAGGTGGAAAAAAGAAGAATTCCTCAGCCACAAAATCAGAAAGGCACCAAACATCTGAGGTAGTTTCTGTATTTGAGGCTAGATTCTGGGTCAGGGGCTGGCAGGGAGCGCTTAGCATGCCTTCTATCTGCCAAACAAATTTACAAGCATCTCTTAAAACTGTGGGGGAGGAAGAGGAAGATTTTTTAAATTTTCTACTAAGAAAGTCAGGGGAAATGAAAATAGTTCACAACCTGTTATTACAAATTGAAAGATGCAAACAATGCCTTTGCTTTTGGCTTTTTTTTTTTTTTAACAGTGCTGCCTTATTTTATTTCTGTGATCACAGAAATGTTTGTAAATACTTCTCTAATGGCCAAATGTATCAGCCTTTCGTGCCTTGGAGTGTGAAGAAGCAAAAAACAGAATCTGGGCTGGCAGGACTCACTACTTTCCACCGAGGGTTTAGAGGGATAGCAAGAGGAACCCTGAATTGCAGACATTGTCAGGCTCCCTGCTGGATGCAATGGCACTGCAGGTCTGTCATTGAATCTGGTCATCTAACTAGTAAATGGTGCAGCCAGGATTTGCATGTGAGTCTCCTCAGCTGCTTTTTCACCACTGTGCCAGAGGTTCTCAGTCTCGTGACTGCATCAGAATCACTGAAAGGTCATGTCGAAACACAGAGGGCTGGACCTCACCCGCAGAATTTCACTTAACCATGCTAGTGCTTCTCTGAAGTGGAGTCCCTGGACTACTATCATCAACATCATCTTTGAACTTGTTACAAATGCAAATTATTCGGCCTCACTCCAGACCTTGTAACTGGTGTGGGGCCCAGCTGTCTGTGTTCTGACAGCCCTTCTCAGTGGTTCTGATCCATTCTCAAGCTTTGGAACCTCTGTACTCCACTATCTTGTCTTCCACAAATCCCCACCCTCACCTTTTTTTTCTGATTATCCCCAACAGAAATAACTCTACTGAAGCCGAAGTTCTTCCCAGTAAATTTATTTATTTATTTATGTTTTGCTTTCAGTAGGAGAGGAGGCTAGGAAAAAAATTAATAGGATTCTTTTTTGATTCTTGTCAATTTGTACTGAAATTTAACCAGATACTACTGGGTTGGAGGTGAAACTAATCTCATCTGCAAACTACTCTGTGCACGGGCTTAACCTGCATTTTCTAAATTGATCTTCACTACCCTACTATNGTAGGAGAGGAGGCTAGGAAAAAAATTAATAGGATTCTTTTTTGATTCTTGTCAATTTGTACTGAAATTTAACCAGATACTACTGGGTTGGAGGTGAAACTAATCTCATCTGCAAACTACTCTGTGCACGGGCTTAACCTGCATTTTCTAAATTGATCTTCACTACCCTACTATGAGGTTTTATGGCCTTAATTGTACAGATGAGAAAAACTGAGGCTTAGATGAAGTAATTGACTTAAAGGCCGCATTCTTATTAAGGGGGAGAAATCAGGGTTGTTCAAACAAAGATCCCTCTAATTCCAAAACTACTCTACTTCGTGGCAGGAGCTTGTGGAACCAAATGCCACTGTGGGCTTCACCACCCCAACTATGCAACATTGAGTAAGCGATTTAATCTCTATTTCAATTTCTCCATCTCTAAATAATGTTATCATAAATCTCCCCCTCCCACACTGGAATGTTAGAACAAATGAGGAAATAAAAGCATAAGTACTCTGAACTTTTTTGAAGAAAAGCAATAAAAAGACAAGTTATTATAGTACTAATATGTTTAGCCAAGTGTTGCTATGTGAGCCTGAGCACTAACTCTTTCCTGGTTATCTCCCGATTTGTACATAAGAGGTTCAAAGATTGTAGCTGATGCCACAGAAAAAGCATTTGACTTCATTTATCAGTATCTACTGGAGATTAGAGAGGATAACAAAGGAGTATACNTAGCCAAGTGTTGCTATGTGAGCCTGAGCACTAACTCTTTCCTGGTTATCTCCCGATTTGTACATAAGAGGTTCAAAGATTGTAGCTGATGCCACAGAAAAAGCATTTGACTTCATTTATCAGTATCTACTGGAGATTAGAGAGGATAACAAAGGAGTATACATATCTCTCTTAAAAATTACAAGAAATCTCTCACCAGGTTCATAGGCTCCAGGTTGTTTTCACATTGCTGGCCCATCCTCATCCTAGACATCTTTTCTCCAAACCCTTTTCTTTTCCCCATTACAAGCATCCCTCCACCCTCCTGCCTCCACCCCCTAGGCAAAGACTTAAAATTCCTCCCACTTTATTATGTAGAAGAATTTAGCTTTCAGTCCTCCTCTCAGACCAGACTCTAGGCCTATCTTTGTTGACAGAGTTACCAACTTGCACAATTCCAGGAGGTACATTCACAAAGAATACAACCTAAATGGTGCTCAAGGGGGTGCCAATTGCACCGGGCACAATAGGAATGGTCCCCCTGGAACTGTGCAGTGCTGTCGCCCTGTCTATGCATAGCTCCCACCCCAAAAAACCACTAAGGTGTTTTGTTAAACAAAAGAGCCATCTACTTGGGTGTCCACCAGTTTGCCAACTTTTGAAATAACGGGGTTCTTTGTGGGTTTTGTTTGTTTTAATGTAGGCCTGATCAAATACTTAAATCACCAGGCTTAAGTCCTGGGTTCCACACACTGCCATTTTTCACTCTCTTCTGCGATATTATTGCCTACCGCTCCACTAGACTTGTGAGTCTCATGAAGGCTTTGTCATATTTCATCTTCTTTACCTTTTATTCATGTCTTGGCACAAGTGCTTTAAAAACCGGTTTGCATAACAGCACAGCATACTCATATCCATCATATCTATGTACTAGTATATTTGGCAGAGATTTGACAAATGGCCTCAACTGTGTTGTTTGACCCACAGAGTTCTGTAACAAGAAATAAATTGAGTCAAAAATCTTAAATTGAGTAATGTCATGTAAAATAACAATCCCAATTTCTGGTGTCTCTTGAAAATTTGGACACTGTGGCAAACTGGGCATGCATCCCACAAAGTGTCAATGCCTTTAGCTCCTGTGCAGCTCTTTTTTCAGTAGTACAATGAGTTGGCTTCACTCACACATGAAATCTTCATGGCACACACTGAGGCTGGAGCCACTGGTATGTGGAATCATATGGGAATCTTAGAGAAACAAAACTAGAATTCTGCCGTATGTATTTTGAGGTAATTTTAAATTGTTTTTCTGGGGTAGAAAATTGTGGGGTACCATGTTGTACCATTTCAAAACAAGCCAAGCAAGTGCAGCCATCAGATTATAAATACGATTACCACCAACATTTTACAGGCATCGTAGCTGATGTTATTTGTCAAGTGCCTTGGAAACAGAAATGACAAATAATAACAAATACTTGAATAAACTTCGTGATAAACTAACTTTATGGGTTGTGATATTTTTTTTTTCCTGGATGAAGAAACAAAAGCACAGCTAGTTCAGGTAACACGCAAGTAATGGAGCCATGATTAGAACCCAGGCAGTCTGTCTCTAGAGACACGGTCTTAACCACTAAATTAATATTTATTGAGCCTTTCCCATGTGCTATGGTCATGACTGCCTCCCAACTGAAAGAGACTACTAGATTTATAGAAGAATCCATGTATCTCTTCCAGGCCTTTTATAGGGTGCTATATTAAACCCACACAGATCCTTCTCATCTCTCTCCCTCTTTTATCCCAAGTCATACTGACACGTTTATAATCTTCAGTTTTGAACTGTACAAACTGGAGATGTCCAAGATTTCCTTTAATTCCAGTATAATTCTTACACTATTTGTTTTTACTGCAAATTATCTTAAAGAGTCCTATGCATGTGGTGAAAAATAGGCATCGTTTAAACACAATGGAAGCAATTTGAAGCGATATAATATTGACACTGGAAACCAGTGTCTGTAATCAAATTATGCTTGTGTAGAGAAATGGGAGATAGCAAGGTTGAATTTGAGCAAAAAAGTCACATTGACACAAATGCAATAAAAGCTTAAAAATAGAGGAATGGTCATCAACATTCCTCATCAACATTCAAATATATTGTCAGCATTTTACATTTAATATGTAATTTAAAATGGAGAAAAATTTTGAAACTTACATTTTCCTTTAAAAGGTGTAAAAAATTAAACTATTGTCCAAAATGAGCTATTTAGCAAGTCTCAGCAAGTTGCATACTACCTTCACACTTCCTTATGAAGATGGATGTAACCCATCTTACTCTGCCTCAGTTTCTCCGTCTACAAAAATGCATGATAAGTGCACCTTTATATTGTAGAGATGTGAGACATAGCTAATAAATGATTATAAAGCACAGCTCTTTGAAGTATAAAGCACTGCATAATTACTAAATACTATAATAATCATCCTCATAATCATAGTAATTTTCAGCCAACACATCAACCAGACCCAGATGCCTTTAGTCACCTCCCAATTAGACAAAAGTGTATATGCCAGCTATGAAATAAAGAAAAAACTTTAAACCACAAACTAGTTCCACTCCCTCCCTCTTTCCTTTATGGAATCTGAAGTCAGAAGGCCAGAGACATAGCTCAGTTCCCTCACTTGCTAGCTGTGTGGCCTTGCTTGTACAACATTGAGTTAAACCTCCCCAGGCTTTATTTCTTCAACTGTAAAATGACAATAATAATAATACCCACTTCACAGGGTTTGTTGTGAGAGTTCAACAAATGAATACATGGAGCGACTTTCCTGGAGTCCAGTGGTTAAGAATTTGCCTTGCAATGCAGCAGACCCAGGTTCAGTCCCTGGTCAGGGAACGTGCCCCAGACAACTAAGTTCACAGGCCATACCTAGAAAGCTCAGTGCTCCTATGAAGAGCCTGTGTGCCACGACTAGGACCCTGTGCTTATTCAGTCTTGTCCAACTCTTTGAAACCCTTTGGATTGTAGCCTTCCAGACTACTCTGTCCATGGGATTCTCCAGGCAAGAAAACTGGAGTTGGTTGTTATGTCCTCTTCCAGGGGATCTTCCCAACCCAGGGACCAAACCTAAATCTTCTGTGTCTCCTGCATTGCAGGAGGATTCTTTACCTGCTGAGCCATCAGGAAAGCCAAACTATAAGACCTGGCAAATCCAAATAAAATTTTAAAATATTAAAAATAATACACTCAGAGCTCTGTACCAGTACCTGGCAGACTGAAAGAGCTCAATGGATGTTAGTGGTGATGATTATTAGCAGTAATATAGGGGGAAAAAACTAATAGTGAGCAGCTGTCTAACCATGTTGTTGGATGAAAGAGAAAAATCAATGCAATTTGAAGGATGATTTCAGCGGACCTCTGTATTACATTCACATGTATCAAATATAAGCACTTTAATATGAAATTGTGATAGAAAAAAACGATGAGGTATTTTACTCTACTGGCATGTTAGTTTTTAATGACTGTGCATGACATAAAATGACTATAGGTGATTAGGGGAAAAAATAGAATAAAATGGAAAAATAAAATGCTCCCCATTCCCCAGCCCACTCCTCAGGTGTAACCACTGTTAATTATTTGGCATGCTCCTTTCTAGACCATTTTTAATGCATTTGCATTTATATAAGCAGAATTACCCAAGAGGCAGATGAAGTATGTACTTAAGGCACCAGCAAACCAGAANGGATGTTAGTGGTGATGATTATTAGCAGTAATATAGGGGGAAAAAACTAATAGTGAGCAGCTGTCTAACCATGTTGTTGGATGAAAGAGAAAAATCAATGCAATTTGAAGGATGATTTCAGCGGACCTCTGTATTACATTCACATGTATCAAATATAAGCACTTTAATATGAAATTGTGATAGAAAAAAACGATGAGGTATTTTACTCTACTGGCATGTTAGTTTTTAATGACTGTGCATGACATAAAATGACTATAGGTGATTAGGGGAAAAAATAGAATAAAATGGAAAAATAAAATGCTCCCCATTCCCCAGCCCACTCCTCAGGTGTAACCACTGTTAATTATTTGGCATGCTCCTTTCTAGACCATTTTTAATGCATTTGCATTTATATAAGCAGAATTACCCAAGAGGCAGATGAAGTATGTACTTAAGGCACCAGCAAACCAGAACCCAAAAGAATTTTTTGTAAAGAATTTGCTATTTTTACAAATGCATCAGTTCAGTTCAGTCGCTCAGTCGTGTCCGACTCTTTGCGACCCCATGAATCACAGCAGGCCAGGCCTCCCTGTCCATCACCATCTTCCGGAGTTCACTCAGATTCACGTTCATCGAGTCCGTGATGCCATCCAGATATAAAATAATTGCACCTTGTTGGGACTTCCTCACATTTATTTAACTTTAAGATGGTTTAATCTTAAAGTAAATAATAGGATATTATTTCATATGCATTATAATCTCTTCAGTACTTAGGATTTTTCTTAAGATCTTAATCCAAGCTTGCTTTATAATTAAGACCATAAATATAATCATATTGTTTTGTAACTTTCTCTATTCATGTGTGATTTTTAAAATTGTGATACTTATATAGTGACAATCTAAATAAGAAGGAACTTTCACCATCTATGCAGTTTTACTCAAAGATCTCTGTATAAAGTTCCTATTAGAACAATTTGAGTTTCAAAAGCTTCCTTTCTTGGTAAAGCAAATTTCATTTTCCGTCACATTTTCAAGCCAATGTAATGCAGTCCTTTTTTAATCTCCACAGAGTGTATGATGGATTGAAATCCTGCCGACCTGGAGTTTTCTAAATGGTGACTGTGGAGAGATGCCAAGGAAACTGAATGGTGCCAAATGCAGAATCCTCAAGTTGCTCTCTAAACCAACAGAAATTCATTTGGGAGCTGGATTTCACTGAGGCAGGAAGTATTTCACCTACAAAGATAGTGCATGTGTGAAGATTATATTTGGGATCAGGAAATACAGAAGAAAAGTAAAGCTACATTGTATTTCAGTAGACAGAAGAGAACATTCCCTGAAGAGAAGACCAATGACCTTCTGTGAAGGAAGAAAGAATGCTTCAGCAATGGTTTACAACTACATGTATTTAAAATGTTTCCTTTAGAGTAAATTAACTGTGGAATAAGCTCAATGCATTTTGAAGATACAAACACAGATGTAAAAAGATCCAGAGTTATTTCAAATTTTAAAATGTATATGTGTGTGTGTGTGTTAGTAGCTCAGTTGTGTCTGACTCTTTGCGACCCCATGGACTGTAGCCCGCCAGGCTCCTTTGTCCATGCGATTCTCCAGGCAAAACTACTGGAGTGGGTTGCCATTTCCTTCTCCAGTATATGTATATATTTGTATACATATTAATGTATATGTGTTTGCATAGATTTGAAATAACCTTGGGTCTAACCTTTTGCAAATATTTATTACACATTTACAGTGAACAAGACACAAGGATGTCAGGGAATACCAAGAAATCTAAGTCCCAGAACCTGTACTCAAAATGCCAGTGGGGAGATAAATTAGAGACACAATAATGCCAAGCATCCTGTGCTGAATGCTGAATAAATAATAGAGCCCTAATCTCTAAAACCTCTTCCATCATTAGTGTTCTTGGGACCAAGTAAGAGGTGGAACTTGAATAGTATCTTAAAGGACTTGTAGAAATTATAGGGTAAGGAAGGAAATAAAAAGGATTTCAGCTTTCAGAAACACATGGAGGTAGGAAAATACAGAGCTCATCCAGAGACCTTGAGCAGATCCTTTTAACTGAAACAAAGATGCTGGATAAGGAGCTTGGGCCTCTAGTCTGAAGGGTCTGACTACTGAATTAAGATATTTGAATATTATCTTTATAGGTAGTAAAGAATCAAAGCCGCAATTCCACTTCTGAGAATAGACCTACAGAAAATGAAAAAATGTTTATCAGAGTATTAATCACAATAGCCAAGACATGAAAACTCACCCAAATACCCATAAAAGTATGAATGGATTTTTTAAAAAATGATGTAGCACCTATTGGCTTCCTTGGTGGCTCAGACAGTAAAGAATCTGCCTGCAATGCAAGAGACCTGGGTTCAATCCCTCGGTCGGGAAGATCCCCTGGTGAACTGGTGAAATGGTGAAGGGAGATGGTAACCCACTCCAATATTCTTGCCTGGAGAATGCCATAGACAGAGGAGCCTGGTGGGCTACAGTTCATAGGGTCACAAAGAGTTGGACACAACTGAGCCACTAATACTTCACTTTTCATTTCACAAATGTCCATTAATGGATGAATGGGTTAAAAAAAGATGAGGTACATATACATAATAGGATATTATTCAGCCAAGAGAAAGGAGTATATCCTTCTATTTTCAATAACATGGACAAACCTTGAGCACATTATGCTAAGCGAGATAAGTACAGTATCACTTATAAATGGAATCTTAAAAAGTTAAATCTGTAACAAAACAGATTGAAATCATGTGTACCAGGAGCCAGGGCAGTGGGGGTAGTGGGTTTGGGGGATGGATAAGAGTCGTGGTGTTTAAGGGTACAAATTTGCAATGAGTAGTGAGTGAGCCGCTGAGATCTAACACACAGGATAATGAATACAGACAATAACATTGCAATATAATTAGGTAATACGATAAATACCACTACATCAGCAATCATATTACAATATATAAATGGATCAAAGTAATATGCTGTACATCTTAAACTTACACAATGTCACACATCAAATATATTCAATTAAAAAAAAAAAAGTCAAACCAGAACTTCCCTGGCAGTCCAATGATTAAGAATCACGCTTCCACTGAAGAGGCCAAGGATTCCATCCCTGTGGGGGAATGAAGATCCTGCATGCCTTGTGGCCAAGAGGAAATTTGGAAAACACAGAAAAGCATAAAAATCAAAGTCACCTGAAAACCAACCGTTCAGAAACACACTATACTTTTGATGAGTAAACTAATAGCAGTTTTTCTGGTATATATATTTGTGTGTGTGTGTGTGTGTGTGTGTGTGTAAACTGAGAGTATGCTTAATTCATTAACATTATCCTCCAAATATTTTCTTATTAAAAATTGTAACTATACTATATTTCATCATATAAATATAATATACTTACCCAATTTTTTATTTTCATCCAGGTACAAATAATTAAAGTTAATCCAAGGTTAATCTAAGCAGTATGTTGAATAGATTGGAAGAAGGATGAATTGAGAGCAGGAGTAAGAGTCAGGAAGCTTTTGTGGAGGACTGCTTATTCAAAAAAGGCATGTTCACAAACTAGAATCGTTTATAACTATCATATTACAACTCTTATTTCAAAGAACGATGCTGCTCCATGTATATTATTTCAGGATACACTCCCAGATATATTTTTTCTTCTCACAGTTTCTTAGATTTGGAGTGCTCCAGAACTCAGTCCTTTCTCTTCTCCTCCATTTCCATCTCTTCCCTTGATGATCTTATCCAATCCCAAAGATTTAAATATTGTCTACATGCTGATCACCTGTGGAAAGAAAGGGTATTCTATATACAGAAGTCGATACAAGTTTTATGAAAACGAATCCAAAGCTCTAAGTAAAAAATAGCTCCTCCACTCCAGTGCTACCCTCTTGGAGAAATTACAAACACAAAATGCTAGTGTTCTGCTCTGAGAGGGGTCCTTAGAAGTCAAGGGCCTTGAAACTGGTGGATGCAACAGCTTAATCAAGGGCCTGGAGACAGAAGCAGAAGCATGTGATGAAGGAATTAGTAAGGGGGCATCACTTTTCAAAGTCAAGGCATGGGATTGTAGGAAAATCCACCCATCAATTTAGGCAATTTGCTCTTTGACCTCTGTTCATTTCAATGTTTGTTGAATAACAACCTGAAACCGTTATTTGATTTGGAGTCCTAAAAAATGATACATAATTCATTGCGAAAGGCAGAAAGTTTCTGTGGGTTAATGATCAGAATAATGCTCCTGAGACAGAAAGCAAATATACTTCTTTGTTCATTTCCAATACCTTCTCCATGTCAAAGTTTCTCTTATTGTTCCTATTCCAAGCTCTATGGCAGGTTTCTTCAGTTTTGGCACTAATGATACTTAAATCTGTATGTACTCAGTCATGTCCGATTCTCTGTGACCCCATGGACTGCAGCCCACCAGGCTTCTCTGCCCTTGGGATTTCCCACAAGAACACTGGAGTGGGTTGCCATTTCCTCCTCCAGGGGATCTTCCAGACCCAGAGATTGGACTCGTGTCTCTGGAGTCTCCTGCATTGCAGAAGGATTCTGCTTTTCACCAAATAACACACTCAGCTAAAATCTGCAAAGAATTTTTTTCTTCCCATATTGGAAAGGTCTGGCCACGTTCATATGACTGTGGTTTGCCCCCCATTATTTGTGAATACAAACATGTGAAAATATTTATACATCTCTCCAATCTATAGAAAACCATTTCGGGGTCTTGAAAACAGTCTCTTTACAGATGGAGAGAATCTGAGAGAAATGCCCTCAGTGTACTGGCTAAAAACTGCAATGTCTGCCCAGCACTGTGCCTCCTCTCATAACAGGGGATGCTCTGCTGAATGAGCCCTTGTATGTCAAGATTCAAAACGTTCTTGTTTGCTCCGGTGGAACAAAGCTCTCACAGACAGTGGGATCTGCAGGGTAGCCACCAAGTGTGTTAAACCAATGTTCCCTCCACCACATTGCCGAGTAGTTTATCGTAATGGCAGTTCTCACCTTCATGTATAGAGGCCGGTGTTTGAGTTGCCGTCTTGCACAGAGCTCCCACTGACTTCAAAGGAAATGACATAGAACAGAAACCCATGGTGTAAGGAGAAACAAGCAGCATCTGATCAGAATCAGGCCATATTTTTTTTTTTCATTCTCTCTGTATAAATGGCTAAATTTATATACAGAATATCTAAAGGCCACCTTTTACTTTGGCAGTTATGGATTGTCAGATGTACATACACTTATTGGAAAGCTTGACACTGAGCTGTTTTTCATGTAGGAGGAGAAGGGAGGGAGTTGTGCTGTAGAGAAATCCATTCCAATCCTACAGGTTTTGGGGGGATGCAAGAACCCCAAGAGACCAAAGTGATTAGGGCTTGTTTAGTGACTTGTTTTACTTAAAGCTTGCCTTGAGGCAAATCCTAAAAAAAAGAAGGAAAAGAAAAGAGGAGAGGTAGAGAAAAAAATATATATAAATTTATATTTATTAAATAAGGGAGGTCTGTTTCTAAGCTTAGAAAAAAGAGGAAAAGTAAAAAGATTAGTAAATTTAACTACCAAAAAAAATGAAAATTTCTACATGTCAAAAATCAAAATAAGATTTAAATGGCAAGTAAAATGCTGGGGAAAGTACTGGTGACAATTGTGATGGGGAAAGGATTAATACTGTTAATATTAGAATTTTCTACAGATTACATAAAAATATAAGTAAGTTCCAAATGGAACTTGGAAATGTTTAACATAGTTCTAAAAATGTTTAACAAAAATGTGTAACATTGCTTAAAATTTAAAGTTTCTGAAAATCTTTAACAAAAATAAAGTGTAGGTGAATATCTGATCCCTGGAAGTTAAAAATATGGGACTGATGCATGGGGATGATCCAGGGAGATGGGGTGTGGTGGGAGGGGGGAGAGGGGGTCGGGATTGGGAGCTCATATACACTAGTGACTGATTCATGTCAATGTATGGCAAAATGAATACAGTATTGTAAAGCAAAACAAACTAAAAAAATAATAATAACTAAGAAAAGATAAAAATATTAGACCATATGAAAATGTTCAATTCTGTAAATGTGAAAAAAAGAAAATTTTAAACAATCAATTAACTGGGAAGATCCTTGTGGTAAACAGGCTGTTATTTTGAATCTATAAAGAACTCAAGAAAGTTGCTTTTTAAAAAAACATTAAAATTCTCAGAGAAAAAAACGAAAGATGCATACAAGTCACAGAAATATAAATTAAGATGACTAATAAGTATCTGAAAAATGTTCACTGTTACTAGTAACCAATAAAAGTTATGAAATAAAAACGTTCTTACCTCAGATTGGCAAATATTAAAAAATGGAACTCTATATCATAGCCTTTTCAAATATAAGCGATAAACCGAAAATGCAGTTTTTTAAAAGTGCCTTTTAAAAGTAGCCATAAAATGAATGAAATACCAAAGAATATATGTAATAAAACACATGCAGAACCTCAATAAAGGAAATGAACTTCCCTTTCTTCTTGGCCAGAAGAGCCGCATGAGGGCCAGGCCTACTCTAGAAGAGTGTTCTGGCAAGGTGGCAGCCTACAGGTGGCAGGAAAGTGGCTACACACAGAGCGACCAAGCCGATTAGCAGAATATTGAGGATGATGACAGGAATGTTTTTCACTGTGTGAGAAAACTTATACCTTCCAGTATAAACACGGAAGGAGGAAAGCTGCAGAATGCACTCTGTAGTATGGATGGAAATGGAACATGTCAGTATGAATTCATGGTTTTCAATACAGGTGGATATAGAAACTGGAGAAGGAAGTGGCAACCCACTCCAGTGTTCTTGCCTGGAGAATCCCAAGGACAGAGGAGCCTGGAAGGCCATGGTCCACAGGGTCGCAGAGAGTCAGACACGACTGAAGTGACTAAGCACGCATGCACACAGATACAGAAATAAACACAGATGTAAATGTATGTGGGAATATATGCATATTCCTAGCTCAGTCCAGTATAAAGGCCTAGAAAAGACACTCCTAGTAACTGACCTAGTGCATAGTTTCTATTTTTTGGCCATGCTGCCTGTGGGATCTTAGTTCTCCAACGAGGGATTGGACCTGGGCCCTGGCAGTGAGATAACTGAGTCCTAACCACTGGATTGCCAGGGAATTCTAGATCTTGGTTTCTAAATAACACTTTCTTCACCACCTAGACTTTAGTCTTGGGAGAGCTCGTCCATTTCCTAAGGCTTCATGATGAAACCAACATTAATGTGTCAAAACTAAACATTTTATCTCAGGTGGCTCAGTAGTAAAGAATCTGCCTGCCGGTGATGGAGACCTAAGAGACAATCTCTGGATCAGGAAGATCCCCTGGAGAAGGAAATGGCAACCCACTCCAGTATTGTTTCCTGGAAAATCCCATGGGTGGAGGAGCCTAGTGGGCTATAGTCCATGGGGTTGCAAAGAAGCAGACACGACTTAGTGACTGAGCGTGCATTCAAACCTTTTGTCTAAGCCCCAGATTAATATATTCAAGATGCTAATTTGACAGCTCTACTTTGTTGCCTCATAAGCATTTCAAACTTAAAATAATCAAAATAGAGTGCTTGATTTCCCTGTGTTCTCCCTAAGCCATTTCTCCCCATTTTCCCTATTTCTATATTTATATAAATATAAATATTCACTCAGTCACTGGACTCAACTAACCAGGAGTCATCCTAATCTCCTCCCTTCCCCTTATCCTTCATAGTCACTAATCCATCAAGTCCAAATTGTTCTACCTCCAAAGTATATCTTGAAGTCATTCACTTGTCCCCATCTTCCCTTGTGATTATGCTAGTGTAAGCCACTATTCTCCCTCTCCTGGATTACTGCAGTGGCTTTCTAACTGCAGTTAGAAAGAAAGTAGAGCAGTTGACTACCTCAACTTCCTTGGTAGTCTTCTTGCATTCTATTATCAACATAGCCAGTGTGAACTCTTAAAATGTAAGTGGAGCATGCCTCTCTCCTTCTTAAAACCTGTCTATGATTTTCCAACCTATTGGAACAAATCCAAGTGCCTGGCTATGGCCAAAAGACCCTGCATGATCTGGCCACCTCCCTAAGGTCTCTAACTCCATACCATGTACCTTATCCCACCAATCAGAACTCTCCAGTCCAAGTGTCCTCTGCAGCCAGAGTTCCTGCAACACACCAAGCTTTTCTCCATTTCAGAAATTTTGCATTTGCTTTTCTTTCTGCTTACAATGTCCTTCTTTCAGTTTTCACATGATTGGCTTCTTCTCATTCTTTAGTTCTTAGCTTCAGTGTCAATTCCTCAAAGCAGAATTTCTTGGCCTATTCTTCCTCACTGCTGTCAACTGTTTATTTTCTTCCTAACACAAGCAGCAGTATTTTTGTTTATTTGTTTGGTTCACTGTCTATTTCTCTCACTAGAGTATAAGTTATGTGAGGGGAGTAACTTGTCTTTCCTGTTTGTTTGTTTTTTTTTAATTTGCATACCCTAGTACAGTATCCACTATCTACCATGCAGCTGATGAATTTTAAAAATACATGTAGTAACATACTTCAGGTGTTAGGGATTCAGAAGAACACAAAATTCCCTCAAATGGCTTATAATCTAGAAGAGTGATCAATAGGAAGGTAAATAAGAGACTACAATTCTTCATGATTAGTATGAAAACAAGGAAATTATAATAGAGGGAAGCCCCTAATCTGGGCTCAAGGAAGATCACAAAAGGCTTATTGGAAGATGTGACATGGTAGCAAATCCTGCAGTATAGACAAGCTTGGTTATGAGAGATGGAGTGGGAGATATAGTATAGTGGGAGATGTGAGAAAGAAAGTAGAGCAGAGGCAAAGAACAGCGTGTGCCTGAAAATGAAGTGCCCTATGACACATTCAGGGAACTAAATGCCCTAGGGTGGAGAGTAGAGATGAGGGTGAGGAGGATGAATGGTGAGAGATGAAACTGCAGAAATACGCTGATATAATGGTTTGTACTTCACCTTAAGGGAATGAGATGGTCACTGGAAGGTTTTCTGCAGGGAGTGACATGAGCGGTTTTGTGTTACACAGAGTCATTCTGACAGCAGTATATGGCAGGGATTGAAAGCCAAGAGTCAGAAAAAAAAAAAAAAGAAAACCAAGAGTCAGGAGGTTAAGATGATAGTGACCTACTGGAAGAAGCACAAGCTGGAATCAAGATTGCTGGGAGAAATATCAATAACCTCAGATGTGCAGATGACACCACACTTATGGCAGAAAGTGAAGAGGAACTAAAAAGCCTCTTGATGAAAGTGAAAGAGGAGAGTGAAAAAGTTGGCTTAAAGTTCAACGAAGATCATGGCATCCGGTCCCATCACTTCATGGCAAATAGATGGGGAAACAGTGTCAGACTTTATTTTCTGGGCTCCAAAATTACTGCAGAAGGTGATTGCAGCCATGAAATTAAAAGATGCTTACTCCTTGGAAGGAAAGTTATGACCAACCTAGATAGCATATTTAAAAGCAGAGACATTACTTTGCCAACAAAGGTCCGTCTAGTCAAGGCTATGGTTTTTCCAGTGGTCATGTATGGATGTGAGAGTTGGACTGTGAAGAAAGCTGAGCACCGAAGAATTGATGCTTTTGAACTGTGGTGCTGGAGAAGACTCTTGAGAGTCCCTGGACTACAAGGCGATCCAACCAGTCCATTCTGAAGGAGATCAGTCCTGGGTGTTCATTGGAAGGACTGATGCTGAGGCTGAAACTCCTATACTTTGACCACCTCATGCAGAGTTGACTCATGGGAAAAGACGCTGATGCTAGGAGGGATTGGGGGCAGGAGGAGAAGGGGACGACCGAGGATGAGATGGCTGGATGGCATCATTGACTCGGTGGACACAAGTCTAGGTGAACTCTGGGAGCTGGTGATGGACAGGGAGGCCTGGCATACTGCAATTCATGGGGTCGCGAAAAGTCAGACATGACTGAGCGACTGAACTGAAGGACCTTTAGTTCCTTCTCAAGGGCTATAGATAATATTCTGATCCATATCTTATGAGCTGTCTTATAGATACCGAAATCCCCACCAGGTGTAGAAGTTAACTACATGATGACCAGGCTATAGCCATGGCATAAGCTTCCACAATTCCAAGAAATGGGAACAAACTGACTTTGGAACTGAAGATTAACTGTCCCTAAAACAATCAAGGTGATGCTGGTTAGATCACTGACGACCAGTTTCAAGATGACTCTCAGAGCCAACTGTGCTGTTTCTGCATGTAGCCCCCTCCCTCAGTCTATATAAGTTCTTGTCCGCTGATTGTCAGGTGTGGGGGCTAGGGAGTTGGCTTTTGGATAGCAAAGGCCACCAAACTGGACTCTCGAAGTCAGAATTCAGTCCCAGCCCAGGTTCAGTTCCTAGTCAGACAACTGAGATTCCACAAGCCAAGTAGTGGGCCAAATAAAGAAATAAATAAAATTTGTTTTCTATTGCATAAGTGAAAGTGAAGTCTCTCAGTCGTGTCCGACTCTTTGCAACCCTGTGGACTGTAGTCCACCAGGCTCCTCCGTCCATGGGATTCTCCAGGCAAGAATACTGGAGTGGGTTGCCATTTCCTTCTCCATTTCTATTGCATGTCATACATAAAAAATAAACGTAAGAGGAATTAAAATTTTAAATATGGAAAGCAAACATAACTTTTAAAAGAAAACATAAAATGATATATTTATGACCTTGGGAAAGAATTTCTTAATTAAGATATAAAAATGGGAATAATAAAAGTGGTGACTAGTTTTTCAAATTTGAGAAGAAAAACTTTTAATCAACAAAAGCCATCATAAGTAAGTGGTAAGATAATCCACAAACTTCTCTTTGCAGTGGGAAATATAAGTTTCAAAGCATATTATTATACTACTAAACCTAGGTAAGGGGTAGGGGTCCTCCTTGCATTGCTGGTCCTAACCTTTACTCCTTCCCTCCTCCCTAAAACACTCAGTTTTGATTAACATGGCATCTGATTCTACCACTCACTTTTCTCTTTACTTATCCTCTCATCTTGAGATACCTATCTTTCCTTGAGGATTGTAGCTGGTGGTTCACTATCACTTTAGTACTATTCTTGTTGTAATTTCTGGAGATTTCAATATCCACTTACTGATGTGACCTTTCAAGTAGCTTAGCTTCTAAGTTTTGGGCTTAGAAGTTTTGGGCTTCCTCTTTTCTAGTAATGCTGTCTTCCATCTTAGCCCCTCCCTAACATGGTCATAATATCTATAATTGCACTGTCTAATATGGTAGCTACTAGCTTCATGCTGCTTTTAATTTTAAATTTATTAAACTTCAATTCAGTTCAGTTCAGTCGCTCAGTTGTGTCCGTCTCTTTGCAACCCCGTGAATTGCAGCACACCATATGGAAAGCAAACATAACTTTCCCTGTCCATCACCAACTCCCGGAGTTCACTCAGACTCACACCCATCAAGTGGGTGATGTCATCCAGCCATCTCATCCTCTGTCGTCCCCTTCTTTCCCTGCCCCCAATTTCTCCCAGCATCAGAGTATTTTCCAACGAGTCAACTCTCCACGTGAGGTGGCCAAAGTACTGGAGCTTCAGCTTGAGCAGCATTCCTTCCAAAGAAATCCCAGGGCCGATCTCCTTCAGAATGGACTGCTTGTATCTCCTTGCAGTCCAAGGGACTCTCAAGAGTCTTCTCCAACACCACAGTTCAAAAGCATCAATTCTTCGGTGCTCAGCTCTCTTCACAGTCCAACTCTCACATCCATACATGACTACTGGAAAAACCATAGCCTTGACTAGACGGACCTTTGTTGGCAAAGTAATGTCTCTGTTCTTAAATATGCTATCTAGGCTGGTCATAACTTTCCTTCCAAGGAGTAAGCACCTTTTAATTTCATGGCTGCCATCACCATCTGCAGTGATTTTTATTAAACTTAAGTAAAATTTAAATTTCATTTTCTTAGCCAGCTCATTTCCAGTGACCAGTAGCCAGAAATGGCATATTAGACAGAGGATGCGGAGCATGCCCATCATCACAGGAAGTCCCACTAGACAGTGCTGCTCTAGATGCTGTCCTTACCCGAGCTGCAACTCTTCTATAACGTCAGGATTAAGCATCACATTCTGACCAGGTCTTCCTACTTTCTAAGCTTATTCCTGACTCCAAAATTGTGTCAAATATACCTACACTTGCAATTCACGATTCTTCTGTCACTTTATTATCTCTCATCTACTTCCATTATTATCTGACTTACATCATCAACCATTGTGATGACATTTCCCCTGCATACACGTCTCTCTTGCTTTTTTTTTCACCTTGACAAATTCTGATGAAATCTAAGTTTCCACCTGTTTATCCCCTAGACACATCCAATTCTCCATTTAACGCTGTACCCACACCTGTGCAGCTGATTGTGATGGGATAAAAAAGACACACAATTATCACTAACCTCAAATTGGCCTTTAATGCCACTACCAGTGAATATTATTTCCTAGTGCAGTCAGTCTCCCATTCCACTAGATGACTCCTACATTTTCCTAATGTTCAAACCTTTCATAACTTCTTACTATCCTCACTCTCATCTGATGATTTGTATCTTACTTAGCGGAAAAACAGAGGCAATCAAAAGAGCACGTTCCTGTGTTCCCATAATCATATCTCCTCATTGGCCTGCACTTGAGCCCATATGCTTTGCCTTCTCACCTGTAACTCTCACTGGACTGTCTATACTTCTAAGGAAGACTAGTTCACTAGAGCCCATCCCCTTTAGCAAGATCCTCAGTACAGTAATCCTCTGCTTTCTTTCTGGCATTGTTAGCTTTCCCCTCTTTACTGGATCTTTCCTTTTTTAAGAAATTATCTATTTGGCTATGCCAGTTGAAGCACTCAGGATCTTTGATCTTCCTGCAGCACGCATTTGTGGTGTGTGGTATCTTTAGTTGCGGCATGTGAACTCTTAGTTGAAGCATGTTGGATCTAGTTCCCTGACCAGGGATTGAATCTGGGCCCCCTGCATTGACAGTGTGGAGTCTTAGCCACTGGACCACAAGGGAAGTCCTTCCTTTTATTTTTTTGGCTGTGCCACACAACTTGTGGGATTGAACCCACCAGGGATTAAACCTAGACCCCAGCAGTGGAAGTGCAATCCTAAACGCTGGGCCTCCTGGATCCTTCCTATCATTATGAAACCATGGTTTTATTTCTACCATCTTAAAACAATTAAAAAAAAAAAAAACCTACCATTGACCTCCCTTTTCCCTTAAGTTACTCCTGTTTCCTTCCTTCCCCTTTTAGCAAAAGTCCTTGAAATGGCTATAGGCAGTAGTCTGCTTGTAGCCATTATCTCTTATCTCTAACCTCTCTCCTCCCACTCTCTTGAATCCACATCAGTCAGGTTTTTGCCCCACCATGTCATTAATTCTCTTGTCAAGATGATCGAAGATTGCCACATGGCTAAATCTAATGGTCAATATCAGTCCTCACCTTGCTCACCTGTTAGCAACATGTGACATAGTTAATCCCTCCTAACTTCTTGAGACAATTTCTTTACTTGACTTTCAATCTGGTTTTTTCCCTCCCTCACTGTTTGCTCCTTCTCAGTCTCCTTTGTTGGTTTTTCCTTATCTTTCCAACCTCTGAACATTGAAAAATCTCAGTCTTTGGATTTCTTTTCTTTAATGTGCTCATCTTGTAGTAGACTGAATTATGGTTTACAGCTATTTGCTTTCTATGAGAACTGTACATCTGCACCCTGTGACTTTGTCTTGAAATGCCTCTTCTGTGCACAATACACATCTTTCCCCCATGCAGGGCGGGGCCATGTGACTTTGGGTAATGGAATGGATTGGAATGGAATCAAGTGATAGATGCCACATGCAAAGAGAAGCTTCAATTTTAATTTCATTGTTTAGCCCCCTCTCACGGCCTTTTGCCATGAGTATGGCCTTTTGCCATGAGTTGGCCTGTCCTGAACAGTGGCTATTTATTCAGTTTAGGCCTCAAATTAGAAGATACTTGAAAAAAACACATAGCTGGCCCACAGCCTCAAGCAGAAAAGTAATCAACCTGTTACCCATATATGACAAGAGCAAGAAATAAATGTTTGTTGCTGTAATCCACTAGATTTTGGAGTTTTTTCATCAAAAATGGTGACTAATAAAACTCCCTTTAAATTCTCCTGAATGCCCAGCTCACATATCCAGTTGCCAGAATATCTAAAAGGCAGCTCAAATTCAATAGTCCAAAAATGAGCTCCTGACCTTCTCTACCAAATCTGGTCTTCTTAAAGTTTTTTCATTTTCAACTATGGAAACTCTAACTTTCAGCACAAAAAAAAACTCCTAAAATCACTCCTAATTTCTCACTTTTGTTTATTTTCCATGCCTAAATTTACCAACAAATTCTTTTAGTTATACTCAAATTCAGATTCTGCAAACTTTTACTAGTACCACCTTAGCCCAAGCCATTATCATTTTTGCCAATTTACTGTTATAACTATACTAATCCCCACCATGGGCTTGGTCATTTTTGCCTTCTCCATCCAAAGTTTCAGTTACTAAGCATTATTAAAGTTCTTCTAGCATAAGAAAACAAAAATTAATGAATACCTAACAAATGCTATTCAACCTCATCTAGGTCACAGTTACTCATTCATTACCTACCAGTTTTCTTTAATCACTTTTTTACCACCTCAGTATCACCTTAGCACAAGCCACCGTCATCTCTCACCACTATGTTTCACCTGGATTGTTCTGAAAGTCACTCAGTTTACTCCTGCCCTTGTCCCCAGAATGGGCCTTTTAAAATAGTAAGCCAGATTGTGTTTCTCTTTTGCTCACATCTTTCCTTTTCTCAAATATCTTCCCACTTCACCAAGGATAAAAAAGTCAAGTCCTTATAACAGTCTACAAATATCCTTTACATTCTGCACATATACCTTCTTCATCTTACTGTTTAAATCTCATGTCTAGAAGATCAGTATGGGGGTTCCTTAAAAAACTAAAAATAGGACTATTGTATGACCCAGCAATCCCACTGCTGGGCATATTCCCAGAGAAAATCATATTTCAAAGACACATGTACCCCAGTGTTCATTGCAGCACTATTTACAACAGCCAGAACATGGAAGCAGCCTAAATGCCCATTGACAGAGGAATGGATAAAGAAGAATTAGTATATATATATACAATGGAATATTAGCCATTAAAAAGATCAAAATAGTTTACAACCATACCACCCTGACGTGTTGAATCTCATCTAATTTCAGAAGCTAAGCAGAGTCAGGCCTGGTTAATACTTGGATGGGAAAAAAAATAAATCAAAATACTGCCATTTTGCAGTAACATGGATAAATCCAGAGACTGCCATACTGAGTGAAGTAAGTCAGACACAGAAAGAGAAATATCATATAATATTGCTTATAAGTGGAATTTTTATTTTAAAAATGTAAGATGAACTTATTTACAAAACAGAAGTAGAGTCACAGATGTAGAAAATAAACTTATGGTTACAAGGAGAAAAGGGCGGAGGGATAAACTGGCAGTTTGGGACTGACATATCCACATTACTATATATATAAAATAGATAACTAATAAGAACCTATCCTCCCAGTACTTTGTAATGATCTATATGGGAAAAGAATCTTAAAAAAGAGTAGGGACTTCCCTGGTGGCCCAGTGGCTGAGACTCCATGTTCTCAGTGCAGGCTGCTAGGGTTCTATCCCTGGTCAGGAGACTAGATTCCCACAACTAAAGATCCAGCATTCCTTAACTAAGACCCGGTGCAGGCAAAAAAATCAATATTAAAAAAAGTAAAGAGGGGATATATGTATATGTATAACTGATTCACTTGGCTATACACCAGAAACTAACATAATGTTATAAGTCAACTATACTCCAATAGAAATTTTTTTAAACTGTGTTCTTACCAATAACATTCCGTCTAAAACCAAAAATCCAAATCTCATGTCTTATGACTCAGTTTCCTCATTCAGCTTTAGTCACACTGGACCCTTTGCTGTTCTTTGAACATACCACTTATGTTCCATCTGCAGGGACTTTGCATTTATTATTCTAAGATGCTCTTCCCCAAAACTTTGTGGCTTGTTTCCTGACCTCCTTTAGAGTTATACTCAACAGTCGCCTTCTTGGGACTTTCTTGGTGGTCCAGTGGTTAGGAATCCATCATCCAATGCAGGGGATGCAGGTTAAACTCCTGCTCAGGGAACCAAGATCCCACATGCCTTGGGGCAGCTAAGCCTGGATGTTGCAACTACTGACCCTGTGAGCAGCAAATGAAGAGCACAGCCTGGGGCAACTAAGATCCAACCTGACACAGATACATTTTTTTAAAAAGGTGTCTCCCTGATCACTTGGTTTTATTTATTGGCTGCACCATGCAGCTTGCAGGATCTTAGTTTCTTTCTCTGCAGTGGAAATGCTAAGTCCCACAACCACCAGAGAATCCCCTTGATCACTTTTAAGTTTCAGCCTTCAGTCAGAACTCAGAATTCCCTAACCCCCTTCCCTGCTTTATTTCTCACTATCACATTTATCATGGAGTACTTAAATTTTAATATATCTTCAGTTTTATCTATTATGCTTATTGTTTTTCTCCTTATACAGGAATGCAAACTTCATGAACTAAGAGGAATTTTTTGATCTGTATTGTTCACTGTTGTATCCTTTGAGAATAGTAAGTGCTCAAAAAATATTTGTTGAGAGAATCAGTATAACAAACCATAGTATATAGAATATGTAAAGTACTACTACATGTCAAAAGAAATACCAAAGATACCTGAAAAACTAGCCAAGGATATGAATAATGACTTCACAGAAGAAACACGTAACCAATAAACCTAACAAAGGATTCTACCTCACTAGTAATCAGTGAATTAAGCAGAATGAACGCTTTCTTTTTCTTTTTGTGGCTGTACCTTGCAGCATGTGGGATCTTAGCTCCCAGACCAAGGAGTGAACCTGTACCCTCTGCATCCCTCCATTGGAAGTGCAGAATCTTAACCACGGACCCACCAAGGAAGTCCCAGAGCTCTCTTTTCATAGTCGTCAGATTTGCAAAAATTTTGAAATCCAGCAACCCTTGGCAAGGAGTAGAGCAACAGGAAATCTCACACACTGCTGGAACAACTTTGGATATTTGAAATAATCTAGTAAATACTAGATACAGACTTGCCCTTCACCCCACAATCCCAGTCCTGGATACAAACCCAAGAAATAAGTGCTAACATATATTTTTACAAGAGACACGAAAGGGAATGTTCATGTCAGCATTATTAATAATAGCCCCAAACTAGAAACTCAATTGTCCATTTATTGTAGAATAAATATATACATTTGGTGCATTCATACAATTGAATGTTTTACAACAATGAAAATGAGTGAACTATAGCCAGACAACAATATGAAAACTATCTGAAATAACCAAACAAAAAGTCAAAGTGTAAGGGATCTTGGTTGATGCAGTTCCCTGTGATACAGCACAGAGTAGGGAAAGGGTGGCAGATGGTTCTGAAAGCAAACAGGAAATTGACAAGCACCCGTACAAAGTTGGATTTGAGTGCAACTCTTCTTGGTGAGACAGAAGGGCATGTAGTTCAGTCAGCCCATTTCCAGGCAATTCAGAATGAGTTCCTGGAATCATTTTTGGTTTATCCAGTTTGTCATTCTCCTGTGCCTCTCCCTGTTCACTCTTATCCCCCTCTATTCACTCCTTCATTTATCAGACAGTACATTAGGTATTAGCTATAGAGAATGGAAGGAAGTATAAGATGTAAACTCTGTCCCCCAGGAGTTTAGAATCTAGGGTTGTTTTTTTTTCAAATAATTAATTCATTAGGCTGCATCAGGTCTTAGGTGTGGCATGAAGGATCTTTAGTTGTAGTGTAGGAACGCTTGATTGCAACATACAGAAACTCGTTCTCTGATCAGGGATCGAACTTGGGCCTGCTGCATTAGGAGCATGGAGTCTGAGCTACTGGATGACCAGGCAAGACCCTGCTGCTGCTGCTGCTGCTGCTGCTAAGTCGCTTCAGTCGTGTCTGACTCTGTGTGACCCCAGAGACAGCAGCCCACCAAGCTCCCTGTCCCTGGGATTCTTCAGGCAAGAACACTGGAGTGGGTTGCCATTTCCTTCTCCAATGCATGAAAGTGAAAAGTGAAAGTGAAATCGCTCAGTCGTGTCTGATTCTTAGCGACCCCATGGATTGCAGCCCACCAGGCTCCTCCATTCATGGGATTTTCCAGGCAAGAGTACTGGAGTGGGGTGCCATTGCCTTCTCCGTCAAGACCCTATTTGTTTTTTTTTTCCCTGGCCATACCTCATGTCTTGTGGGATCTTAGTTCCCTGACCCACACACTTGGCAGTGAAAATGAGAAATCATAACCAATGGATTATCAGAAAATATCAAAGAATCTAGTTTTCAAGATAATTCTTATTGATGATTAAGTGCCACATTCATTTGCTCATTTAAATAAATGTTATTATAAGGTAATCTACTAAGTATTCTGGGAACTTAGGCCAGAAGGAGATTGCTTCTGACTGAGTGAGATAGGGAGGTTTCCAGGAGAAAGTTGAATTTCAAATATATTTTAGAAAATGGCTAATGTTCCTGAAAGCACAGATGGGGAAAAGCTCATGAATAATACTAATTCATGACGGTAGAGATGGAGTAGGAAATGGCAACCCTCTCCAGTATTATCTGGGAAATCCCATGGACAGAGGAGCCTGGCTACAGTTCATGGGGTCACAAAGAGTCAGACACAACTGAACAATTGAGCACATGATGGCAGAAAAGGGTATCGAGCAAGGGTGAGTTGAAAGACAGGACAGAGGGGTAGGCACAGAAGAGCAGGGGGAGAAGGGTGAAAAGGAAGGTTGAAATGGAAAGGGGTGTTAAGGAGTTTTTAACTTCAATGAATAGGTTTTGATACAGAAATAACTTGGTCAAAAATGGTATGGAGAAAGAAACCAGCAGTAGTAATGTAGATTAGCTTGGAAAAGTGTGTCTGGAAGCAAATATGTTTATTACAAAAAAATAGATTGTGTTAACTACTTTACGGGAATTCCCTGGTGTTCTAGTAGTTAGGACACAGAGCTTTCTCTGGTGAGGGTGCCTGTTCCATCCCTAGTCAGGGAACTAAGATCCTGCAAGCTGCACAGCACAGCCAAAAAAACAAAACCAAAAAACCCCATACTTCCTATGCATCATTTCATTTAATCCTTACAATAACTCTATGAGACCATCTTATGATCCTAATTTTTTTAGGATAGAAAACTGAAGTTCAGAGGCATTATACCATTCATTCATACAGCAGAGAGATGATAGAGTCTCAGTAGGCAGATGGTATGTCATTCCTCAGATTCAGGTCTCTTTTACTCCAAATACTGTACTTTAACTCTCTGCTACATGGTCTCTATTATAATACTGCCAATTAGATTCTATCTGGAGAAAGCAATGGCACCCCACTCCAGTACTCTTGCCTGGAAAATCCCATGGACGGAGGAGCCTGGTAGGCTGCAGTCCATGAGGTCGCTAAGAGTCGGACACGACTGAGTGACTTCACTTTCACTTTTCACTTTCATACATTGGAGAAGGAAATGGCAGCCCACTCCAGTGTTCTTGCCTGGAGAATCCCAGGGACGGGGGAGCCTGGTGGGCTGCCGTCTGTGGGGTCGCACAGAGTTGGGCACGACTGAAGCGACTTAGCAGCAGCAGCAGATTCTATCCATCTCCAAGGAAGAGACAGTGTATATCTGATCTAGGGTGGTACCATAAAGGAGTATTACTTCAGAAAGGTCAAAAGCAAACACTGAAAAAAGTGATTTCCAACCGGAGGAAAGTACTGATGCATAGATATGGTAGGCAGCTCTAAGATGGCCTCCCAATTATCTCTGGTTCCAGGTATTCATGTCCTGTGTAATATCCTCCTGTTGAGTATGGGCTGGATTTAGTGACTCATTTCTTTTTCTTTTTTTCCTTTCAAAGATAACCTTTATTGTTTGCGTATCATATAGCCTAGATTATTCCTCATTACATTAAAAAATGTAGAAACATTGATGAGAAACACTGGGCTGGATGAAGCACAAGCTGGAATCAAGATTGCCAGGAGAAATATAAATAAACTCAGACATGCAGATGACACCACCCTTATGGCAGAAAGTGAGGAAGAACTAAAGAGCCTCTTGATGAAAGTGAAAGGGGAGAGTGAAAAAGTTGGCTTAAAGCTCAACATTCAGAAAACGAAGATCATGGCATCTGGTCCCATCACTTCATGGTAAATAGATGGGGAAACAATGGAGACAGTGGCTGACTTTATTTTGGGGGGGGGGGGCTCCAAAATCACTGCAGATGGTGATTGCAGCCATGAAATTAAGACACTCCTTGGAAGGAAAGTTTTAACCAATCTAGATAGCATATTAAAAAACAGAGACATTAATTTGTCAACAAAGGTCCATCTAGTCAAAGCTATGGTTTTTCCAATGGTCATGTATGGATGTGAGAGTTGGACTATAAAGAAAGCTGAGCACAGAATTGATGATTTTGAACTGTGGTGTTGGAGAAGACTCTTGAGAATCCCTTGGACTGCAAGGAGATCCAACCAGCCCATCCTAAAGGAGACCAGTCCTGGGTGTTCATTGGAAGGACTGATGTTGAAGCTGAAATTCCAATACTTTGGCCACCTGATGTGAAGAGCTGACTCATTGGAAAAGACCCTGATGCTGGGAGGGACTAGGCGCAGGAAGAGAAAGGGACGACAGAGGATGAGATGGCTGGATGGCATCACACACTCAATGGACGTGAGTTTGGGTAAACTCCGGGAGTTGGTGATGGACAGGGAAGCCTGGTGTGCTGCGGTTCATGGTGTCACAAAGAGTCGGACATGACTGAGCAACTGAAGTGAAGTCACTCAGTTATGTCTGACTCTTTATGACCCCATGGACTGTAGCCTACCAGGCTCCTCCGTCCATGGAATTTTCCAGAAGTGGGTTGCCATTTCCTTCTCCAGAGGATCTTCCCAACCCAGGGATTGAACCCTGTCTCCTGCATTGCAGGCAGAAGCTTTACCATCTGAGCTACCAGGGAACTGAACATTAAAAAATAGTTTGTCCAAACAGAGCTGCACTTCTGTCATTTTTTGCCTTGAGAGTTACAGGGACAGTTGAAATAGATGATTTCAACCAAAGCACATTTTAACATGGTCTTAAGTTATTTATATCACTATCTCACTGTGTAGTGACTCATTTCTAATGAATAGAGAATATAGAAGTGATGGGCTGGCACCTCCAAGACTGTGGTTTCTGTCCTGGGGGCTCACTCATACTTTCTCTTGGATCTTTAGCTGTGAGGTCATGAGCATCACTACTGAGAAGTCCACGTGACAAGGAAGTGATATCTCTGGCCAACAGCTATCAAGGACCAAGGCTTACAAATAGCCTAATAACCTTAGAATGGTCAAGGCTGAGTTCAGCAACTTCTCACATAGTTGTAAGAGGATTCGCTTCAATGATCCTCTCAGTTGGTCATTGTCATCTTGTGATGGCTGGCCACTTTGCTTCTCATCTTCAAAGCTCTTATCTTCTTTGCAAAACTTCTTGGACTACCACTGCAATGTATGTTCCTTAGCAGCTCCTGGCCAAATGTGTCATCGATGTTGCAAGTTGTCTCCACTGCTTTACAACCCATTTTGAACTCAAATAAGAAAATCACTCGAATTTGCTTTTTGTCTAACATCCCTTCCCTAGTCTAAAATAAATATAAAATAAACAGTAAATAATAAGTCATTAGCAAAAAAATAAAGCAAGAAATGTGTATTAAAATGATGTGTAACAAAACTGCATTTATTTAAGAAAGTATCCCAATATCAAACAGCAAAGCTCAAGAATGTAAAACCACAATTACTTTTATATTAACCTAATAACTGATATGGAATCCTAAAATACTGTAGAGAAATAAGACAGATTGTGCAGGAGGGAGAAACAGAATGGCATTAGACTTCTCACAGCAATATTGGAAGTTGGAACATAATGAATGAGTGACTTCAAAACTGTCAGCAAAGTAAATTTCCAGTCTAGAATTCTGCACAGACTGCCAAGTGTATATAAGGGTAGAATAAAAACATTTCAGATATACAAGACCTCAGAAAATTTACCTCCAGGAACCGTTTTTCAGGAAGCTATTGGAGATAGTATCCCACCAAAACAAATGATAGAAACCAGTAATAGGGATAGGTGGAAAGCAGGAAAGGGAAGATGGTACACAGGGGAGAGGAGAAGGAAATTCCCAGAAGACCCAGGTGGCCAGCTGAGCAACAGGCCTAGAAAGCAGCCTGTCAGAGATTGGAACAGGAGGATGGAAGCTTCAGATGGGCTATTTGTTAATTTCTTTTTTTGGCCAAGTTGCTTACCTTGTGGGATCTTAGTTCCCCAACCAGGGATTGAACCCATGTCCCCGACAGTGGAAGTGCAGTTACTAACTACTGGACTGCCAGAGAATTCCTGGAAAGGATTATTTGTAAGGGGGTAGGGTTGGGTGGGGTGGGGAAACCCTGACACTAATCAGTCACCTGATGTATTTAAATACATAGGAATTTTACAAGTTTGGGAGAGGAAAAGAATAAATTATGATGAGTATATAGTAAACAAAGCAAAGAGAAAAATAAGGTAATTTTATTGTAGTTATTAATGTAAAAGTGTGGTTAAAATATACTATATGTCTCAGCAGTGAACAGTGTTTACATGAACATAACAATATAAACATGAACATTGAAACAATCAAAGCTCCAATATTGGGAGGATAGAGGTACAGAGAAAGATGAGTTTCCTTTTATGCTGGTTGAGTTTAAGTTATACCTGATGGGATTCCAGGTGAAAATGTCAAAAAGCTACAGAATGTCAAGGTAGAGGTACACATTTTTTTTTTTTTTTTAGCAATGTGCTTAAACTGTGAACATGGGTAAGATTACTAAAGTGGACAGTATAGAGACCAAATCGAAGACCAAGAATAGAAATATGACCCTCTTTATGTCTGATGAAAACATTCAATGAAGATGTAAATAAGCAATTAGAGGAAGAGGTACTTGAAATACAAAACTTTATGGGAGAAAGGGGAAAAGATATTCTTTAAAAAGGTGTAATAATAGAAAATGTATCTGTAAGTTCAAGGAAGATGAACAAAATCTCTTCTCTTGGTTTTATTTTTTATTCTTTATTTTTAAAATATGGGTGAAAAAAAAAATACAAGTTAAAATTAGCCAGCTGGACTCAGTTTAGAAGATCTCAATTTATCAGTCAGGAAACAGTGGAACACATGCCTTCTTCTTTTCACCCAGCCTGATGAGAGTATTGACCTTGGCCACATTAGTGTCATAGAGCTTCTTCATAGGCTGTTTAATCTGGTGCTTGTTGACCTTGATATCCACAATGAACACAAGTGTGTTTGTCCTCTGTCTTCATGGCTGACTCAGTGATCAGAGTTACGTTGATGATGGCATAGTGACCACGCTTGTTTTTCCTAGCTCACCTGAGGATATTTGGGGTGCTTTCTGAGTTGCAGTGTTTTAGGCCATTGGAAGGTGGATGGCATTCCATTCTTCTCTCTCATTGTGGCTGTGGAGGCCTTTCATCACTGCCTTCCTTGCCCTCAAAGTCTGCTTTCATCTTCATGAAAAGACAAAGGCTCTTGGTTTTCTTGGTATGGAAGTCAGTAGTGACCTTCCGCAGAAGAGGAAAGGGAAGGGAAGAAGAATTAGGGAATGGGGTAAAAGGCAGCAATATGAGAGTCTTAAAACCTTCTGGGTATTACATGGGGCACAAGTATCACTCCATGGACTGATTATTTACTAATTGCAATGAAAAACAAATGTAACTTAGCAGTGGGAAGATCTGGCTGTTGCCTCCTTAACTCAGTGATTAATGTTAGCATCACTAAAAGTGAGAAAGTCGGAAGTTATATGCATAGAGACTTCCCTGGTGGTCCAGTGGTTAAGAATCCACCTTCCAACACAGGGGATGTGGGTTCAGTCCCTGGTTGGGAAACTAATATCTCACATGCTTCAGGGCAACTAATCCCATGCACTGCACTTATTGAGCCTGTGTGCTCTGGAGCCTGATGTAGCCATAAATAATAAAGAAAAAAAAAGTTACGTGCCTAATATGTGATGGAATATAAAGCACATAGCACACTACCAATATTCCCAACAAAAATGTTTAAGTTGAATTGAAATCAGCCTTTATATCTCATCTGCAGATTACAGAAAATGCAGGGGTAGATGAATCCCTAGTGACACTAAGAAATAAACAAGTAAACAAATCCAGAAAGTGAAACATTCAATAGGGACAATGGGTCCAGTCTCTTCAACAACTCAGTGACATAAAAAGAGGGTGCAAAGCACTGTTGAAATCAAAAAAGAAGCCATATAGCAGCCAAGGCAATACATGGTCTTAATTGAATTCTACTTTAAAAAGCTAGCATTAAAAAAAAAAAAAAAGCTACCATTAAAATACATTTTTTAGACCACTAGGAAAATTTAAAACATGGTCTATTACATAAAGTGAAGGCATTATTATTAGTTTTGCTAATTATGATAATGACATTTTAAATAGATTCTTTCTAAAGTATTTAGGGATAAAATGTCAAGATGTCTATAATTTGATTTAATATTTCAGGAAAAGAAAGATGAAGAAAATATGCCAACTATTAAGACTAGGTGCAAGAAAGTAGATATCTATTTTGGTACTCTATTGTGGTACTCTACTTTTCCGTATATTTGAAAATTATAATACAATTAAAAATGCAGTTAGAAAAAAAAATGCAGTTAGTGGTAAAAAGGAAGTAGTAGCTTGAAGCTATAATTGGGTCAGGGTTGCCTTTACTGTTGAAATGCTTGCAAGCTGAAAGGCTGAAGGCAATACAGAGAGAGAGGAACTGGTGAGCAAAGCCAGGGAAGTGAGAGAGGATGGAATGAAAGACACTGGAAGAGTTTAGACCCAGAAAGGAGTATCCGCACCTAGTCTTCTGAGACAAGAGGGACAAAAAACAATGAGTGAAGAGATAAGAGCATTCTCAAGAGGAAACAGCCAAACTGGAGAATGGCTTTCCACTGGAGAAAGGCTAAAGGTAGACTAAGAATAATGAATGTAGATTTGGGAACTTGAGAATGCATCCAATCAGCATGACTTTATAATTTCCTTCAGGCGTGCTTATCAACCTGGAAATGGAAGAAAAACCAGAGAATGCTAGATCTTTCCTAAAGTAAGGGAAGGAATGGTGACAGTCCTATAAATCAAATAGGTGAGAGTGGGTGTTCCTAGGTTTTTAATAGGCCCATATATAACTAGCCACTTGTAGGAAATGCCCCGTGTGGAGCTTTGAGTAAGACAGGGAAGATGTCAATAGACTAGAACTAGAAGGAATGAAAGGGCTAGGAAGTCATGTCTGTTGTGAGTGAAGGTATGGGTCAAGTAAAGGGAATGACAAGCTGTAGTCGTGACAAAAAGCACAGAGGGTGAATGTTTGGAGAAGATAAAATTCCAAGTGGTGTTGAGGTTCCAGGTATGATTATACAGATTATGACTGAAGGAGAAACTAGTCGGTCAAGTTATTAGAGAAAAATGGACTTGGATGTGCTTCTCAAGTGGCTCAGTGGCAAAGACTCCACCTGCCAATCTGCCTGCTTATCCAGGAGCTGCAGGTTTGATCTCTGTGTCTGGAAGATCCCTTGGAGGAAGAAATGGCAACCCACTCCAGTATTCTCGCTGGGAAATTCCATGGACAGAGGAGCCTGGTGGGCTTCAGTCGATGGGGTCACAAAAAAGTCAGACACAGCTGAAGCGACTGAACATGCATGCACACACTGGGATATAGTAAGGCAGCCTCTAAGATTGCTCCCCCAAATCCCCACCTCCTCTTATTTGTACCCCGTGTAACCCTTCCCCTTGAGAATAGATTGGACTTAGTGGTTTACTTTTAACAAGTAAAATAAGGCAAAAATAATGGGCTGTCACTCCTGAGATTACGGAAAGACTCTGGCTTCCATCTCACATCCCCTTTCTTACTTTTTCACTTATTTGCTTTATCAAGCCATATTGTGAGTTGCCCAATCAAGAGATCAACCAGGCAAGGAACAACCCATGAGGACACGAGGCCCACCATCAGTGACACGAGTGAGTTGGGAGTGACTCCTCCCCAGCTGACACCTCAGCTGCAGTCCTGTGAGAAACCCTGAGCTAGAAGATCCAGAGAAGTCTTGCCCAGATTCCTGATGCACAGAAATTGTGAGATGATGAACGTCTGGTGTTTTAAGCCAGTGAGTCAGTTTGATTTTATACGTAGTCACAGATAACTAGTACAATGGATATTCATGATGTAAGAATACCAGGAAACAAGTTAGAAAGGAAAACCATGAGCCAGAAGCAGCAGTCATCACAACGATTTAAAGCAGAGCTTCTCCAACTCAAATGTGCACTCAAATCACTTGCAAGGGTCTTGTTAAAATTCAGATTCTGATTCAGTGGTTCTGGTGCCTGAGGAGCCCTAGTTCCAACAAGTTCACAGGTAACATTAATGCTGTGGGTGCTTTGAGAAGTAGGGATCCAAAAGATCAATGGAGGAGGCAGGAGGGGTAAAAGGTGAGCTAGGAGAATCCAAATCAATATGCTTGTGGAAGGGGTCAAATTGTTCAGTAAAACAAGGGAGCAGGCTAAGGCATACATAAGCTAGGCCCTAAGATGTAGCCAGAGAAAAACACAGAAGGATCAAATGAGATTAGTCTACAAGAAAATGTGAAGCATTAAGTATTGCCTAAGACTGGCTTCGGAGAAGGCAATGGCAACCCAACCCAGTGTTCCTACTGGGAGAATCCCAGGGACAGCGGAGCCTGGTGGGCTGCCGTCTATGGGGTCGCACAGAGTCGGACACAACTGAAGCGACTTAGCAGCAGCAGCAGCCTAAAACTGGCTTTTATAGGTTCCCCATGGTATAATATTTGGCTAGGTCTCCCCCCATTTGGGAGTAGTATTCATTCTTTCTGTCTCTCACATACACACAAATTGGTCTTTTTTTTTTTTTTTTCTTTTAATGTGGATCATTTTTAAAGTCTCTATTGAATTTGTTACAATATTGGTTCTGATTTTTGTTTGATTTGTTTCTTTGGCCACAAGGCATATGGGATCTTAGCTCCCCAACCAGGGATCAATCCAGCACTCTCTGCATTGGATGGCGAAGTCTTAACTACTGGACCAGCAGGGAAGTCACCAGATTGCTCTTAATATCCATCTAGACCCATGTAATACAACTTGACTTAGAAGGTCATTGGGGTAGATGGAGAAAACTTCATTTGTTCACTCACTCCTTCATTTATTAAGCAGCTCTACACTGAATAATTATGTGCTAGGCATTGAGGCTGAACTGAACTGAACTGAACTGAAGGCACTGAGAAAAGAGAAGTGGACAGGGCCTCTGTCACTGTCTCAACTATTGAAACAGCAAGGGAGACAGGTACATCAAGAACTAGTAGAATGCAAGTGATTGGTGCTATAATAGGTATAAAAGTTATGGTTACCTGGTTGGGTGAGCGACTCATTTTTCCCAAGGACCCAGGGATAGAAGAAGTTTCACAGAATAGGTAAAGTGTGAGCTAGACCTTTAGAGGAGTAGACATTGATAAAGGGAATCAGGGAACTCTAAGCAGATCAATTTATAAATAAATCTGAGACCCCGTTCCTTGTACCAAAAACTGATGCTCTCACAGCAACAGACTTCTGGTCTTTGTTTCCTTCATGGGAAGAGAACTTGCAAACTGACCAACATAAATATCACCCCACTTGGCTGCTACCAATCATTTCTCATTGTAAATGATTAAATTGATTTTCTGATACAAACCAGACTCACTTGAATTTGGGATGCATGAGCCAGTTTTTCTTAGGTCCCAGCCAACCCAGGATAAGCCAAGACTGAGGATCCAGATTCACAAAGACAGAAGAGCAACAGCTCTGACCATCAATCCACTAAGATGCAATTAGCGATCATATTGTTTAATGAAAGATACAGTAAATATTGTAGGATTTAGGGTTAGGGGAAGAACCCTGGATGAGAACTAGGAAGAGACCTAAGGAACAGATTTGAATAGATACTGAAGTTTGGGTGCTTCAGCAATTTGTGTGCATTAATAGTGGGCTTTCAATGCCATGCTTTTATGAGATACATACCAATGAAGAGAAGAGAACTCTGTGAACTGTTCCTGGAGCCTCTTGGAAACTGTGCTTAAGGTCAGCTTGACATCACAGACTAATGTTCCGCTTGATCAAGTCTGCGCAGCTTTTCTCTTGGTAAAGCAGGCAGTTCTGCTGCTGCTCTGTAACGTCCCGGTGGCTTTGAGCTGCTGTGGCAGCAGTCCCTGACGTGACCAGGGATCAAGTGTGCGTGTGCCTGTGTGAGCACACTCAGTGCAGCCATGGGCTGTGGGCTGTCTGCCTGACCCCATTCTGGCTTGAACTGACTCAACCACTGACATCCCAACATAAAACTCTCACCGTGTCCTTAGCCCAACCTGTTGCACAAAGGGGTCTGTTTTTTTTAAACCATTCAATCCCTCTTGTCTCCTTCTATTTAAAAAAATTTTTTATCTATTTTTTCAGCCATGTCACATGGCTTGAAGGATCCTAGTTCCCCAACCAATGACTGAACCCACATTCTCAGCAGTGTGGAGTACTAACCACTGGACCACCAAGGAACTCCTTGTACTGAGGTCTTGGGTTTTTAAGTTCCACATCTAGTTTTTTCTTCATAGGATAAAAATCCTATGTGAGTGCCCCCAGAAGAAAATTCCAAGGGCATTATTTCTCCCATTAAAAATTTTATGTCATATTTAAACAGAAAATCTGATTCACATACAATACCAAACATTTTATTACTGTCTAGTCTTTGTCAGTATGAACATGTATATTTTTACAGAGACAAAGGCAAGGTGTATAAGTTTATTTCACATTTTCCACCTTTAGATACACCTCCTGCCTCAGTACAGATCAGATTCTTGTCATTTACAGGAGGTACAGAGTATTCCATTGTGTTGATAGAGCAGGATTTGCTTAGCCCTGCCATTCATTGTTGGGTTTTGGTTTGTTTCTAGTTTTTTAATATCATGAGTAAAGCTATTATGTACATCCTTGTCCAAATTGCCCCTCCTTTTTTCTATCAAGTTAAGCTTATAACACAGTTCCTCAGGGAAGGATTAATGAGTCAATTGGTGAAAAGCAAGGAATCACTGAAAGATTATTAACAATGAAAGGGTATGATCAGATTTTCATCTTTAAAATATCTGTCCAGTGAGGGTAATACCTACTACAGGGTGACTGTGAATATTAAGAAGAAGTCAAGAAGCTGAAAGACCAGTAAAGAAGCTCTTCAGGTATAGATTATTATACTTAGAATTTGGCATTTAGAATTATTATACTCAGAAGTCTATCTGTCAAAATCTAATCACAGTTAATTGAAAATTATTGATTAATCCCACACTGCAAGTATTTTTCTTGGGTTCTTATTCTATCTTTGCCTGCTAAGGACGAGACAGTACCATGAGAAGCAATGAACTGCAACAAATAAATATTCGAACTGACTTATTCTTTATCCTGTGGGTAAATAACCTTCTTTAGGAGCCCAGGCCTACCTCGAAAGAGTGGCGGTGGCCCACCCTGAAGGCTGACACCTTCTACAACCTGACAAAGAGAAAGGAGACATTATATCTAGTCTAGACACCGGCTTAAGGGACAGCTCCTCACATTTCTTGTCTCTCGTTTCATTTTATCCATTGTAATCCTCTTTTTATATTTAAGTCCTATTTTTGTGTCTCTCTTTGTTCTTAAGTGCTCAAAGTTTCCTGATTTCATCATCTCTTGGCTCTATCTTCTCATCTGAAAAATGAGGAAGTGATCTTGACGATCTTGTTGGGCACTTGGAGCTCTGATCTCAGGGGTTCTATGGTTCTGTGCACTCTCTAGTTGGCAAGACCCAGTGTCTTGTTGCTTCAATTTCCCTACTGGCTCTTTAAGAACCACTGGCTCTTTAAGGAACTCTGTCAGACTATGGCATCTAAATCACTTTAAAACAGGCTAAAAATGCAGATTCCTGGGCTCTAAGCCTGCAGAATCAGAACCTCAGGGGTGGGACTTCTCTGGTGGGCCAGTATTTAACAATCTTTCTTGCAATGCAAGGGACAAGAGTTTGATCCCTGGTCAGGGAACAAAGATTCCAAATGCCATAACTAAGACTTGATGCAGCCAAATAATTAAGTAAGCAAGTAAATATTAAAAAAAAAAAAGAATCTCAGAAGTAAAGCCTGGGGAAGCAGATTTTATTTTGTAAAAGACAAACATTTATTCAATACAAATAAATACAATACAAATACAAAGAGTCATTATCTCTTATTTTTCAAGGTTCTGCCTCTATAACAGGTCAAAACAGTCACATCAGAGTCATTTCAAAAACAGCAGGTTCAAATGATGGGATTGGCAGGCATGAGACACACAAAGAAGGCCTTTTCAATCCCCCTGAACCTCAGTCCTCTCTGGTCTGCAGTTGCCTGTCCTACAGTCATTAAGGCTGACACTAAATGTGACATTACAAGACTGTCATGGGTTGAACTGTGTCCCCCCTAAATTTATATCTTTAAGCCCTAACACTCCAGGACCTCAAAATGTGAACTTATTGAAAAATAAGGTCTTTATATATGTGGTTGGTTAAAAGGAGGTCATATTGAAGTAGGGTGGATTTCCAACACAATATGGCTGGTGTCTTTATAAAAAAGGGAAATTTAGAAAACAGACAAAGCACACAGAGAAAACAACCATGTGAGATCAGGTCGATGTACATATATATCAGGGAAAACCACTGATTGCCACCAACTGCTAGGAGAGAAGAAGGGGACAGAAGAGGACATTCTCTCTCCCTGCCAATATCTTGATCTCATTCTTCTAGCTTCCAGAACTGTAAGACAATAGATTTCTGTTGTTGAGGCATTCGTTTGTGGTACATTATTATGGTGTGTGTATACTCAATCACTTTATTCGTGTCCAAGTCTTTGCGACTGTAGGACCATAGTCCACCAGGCTCCTCTGTCCATGGGGTTCTCCAAGCGAGAATACTGAAGTGGGTTGTCATGCCTTCCTTCAAGGTATCTTCCTGACCCAGGGATTGAGCCCACATCTCCTGCGTTACAGGCAGATTCGTTACTGCTGAGCCATGGGAGAAGCCCACTTTATCATGGTAGCCCTAGGAAATGAATGCAGAGACCTTGCTTATATTCCTGGCTTAGTCACAAGAACCAGGCTATCACTTTAGCTACTCTGGGCTAGGACATGTATCTCATCAGAAAGACAGGAAATCGACTGTATTCAACAGAAAGTGAGTGTTGAATGAGGTCTGTGTGACCTGTGAAGTACTGACTGTTAGTAAAAGTATTGTTTACCAAGTGTCTAATAGGGAAGTGCTTTGGGAAAATCATAAAGGAATTCCTTGGTAGCTAAGATTTATTCTTCTTTTTTTTTACCACCAGGTCGTAGGTGTCTGAAGTTATCCAAAATATGCTATAAGCATAGATGAATTCCCTGTGTTCCTGTTCAAAGCCAGTGCCTTTAATTGAACATACCAGACTGCATCCCCTCTCCTCTAGTCAAGGACATCAATCTAGCATTTTCCCCTTTCTCTTTTAAAGTCCTCAATTTTCTCCTCCCATCATCATGCTATTATTTCTCCCAGCTTAAAAAACAAAACAAAAACACTTTATTTAACCCTACTCCCTCTGTGAACTACCCCTCACAACTTTCCTCCCCTTTGCAGCAAAACTTCATGAAGGAGTTGCCATAACCCCTCTCTCTAGTTCCTCTCTTACCATTTTTAATTTTTAGTAAATTTTATCTTAGACATTCAGAAGTGTGCAGAAAATCCTAAGTGCTCAGTTCATTTTCACCAAGTGAACAGTCCTGGTAACCAGCACCAGATCAAGAATTAGAAGATCATAAGCACCAAGGACTTCCCTGGTAGTCCAGTGCAGGAGGCATGGATTTGATCCTTGGTTGGGGAATTAAGATCCCATGTGCCAGATGGCGCAGCCAAAAGACATTTTTAAAAAAGGAAGATGGTCATCAGCACCCTTGAAACTCACCTCCTGATCCTTCCCAGGCATCAACCCCAAGGTAACCACTGTTCTTACTTCTAGCATCCTAGATTAATTTTCCCATTCTTGAACTTTATACAAATGATGTTATACAGTGTATACTCCTTTGTATCTGGCTTCTTTCCCNAGCAGGTTCAAATGATGGGATTGGCAGGCATGAGACACACAAAGAAGGCCTTTTCAATCCCCCTGAACCTCAGTCCTCTCTGGTCTGCAGTTGCCTGTCCTACAGTCATTAAGGCTGACACTAAATGTGACATTACAAGACTGTCATGGGTTGAACTGTGTCCCCCCTAAATTTATATCTTTAAGCCCTAACACTCCAGGACCTCAAAATGTGAACTTATTGAAAAATAAGGTCTTTATATATGTGGTTGGTTAAAAGGAGGTCATATTGAAGTAGGGTGGATTTCCAACACAATATGGCTGGTGTCTTTATAAAAAAGGGAAATTTAGAAAACAGACAAAGCACACAGAGAAAACAACCATGTGAGATCAGGTCGATGTACATATATATCAGGGAAAACCACTGATTGCCACCAACTGCTAGGAGAGAAGAAGGGGACAGAAGAGGACATTCTCTCTCCCTGCCAATATCTTGATCTCATTCTTCTAGCTTCCAGAACTGTAAGACAATAGATTTCTGTTGTTGAGGCATTCGTTTGTGGTACATTATTATGGTGTGTGTATACTCAATCACTTTATTCGTGTCCAAGTCTTTGCGACTGTAGGACCATAGTCCACCAGGCTCCTCTGTCCATGGGGTTCTCCAAGCGAGAATACTGAAGTGGGTTGTCATGCCTTCCTTCAAGGTATCTTCCTGACCCAGGGATTGAGCCCACATCTCCTGCGTTACAGGCAGATTCGTTACTGCTGAGCCATGGGAGAAGCCCACTTTATCATGGTAGCCCTAGGAAATGAATGCAGAGACCTTGCTTATATTCCTGGCTTAGTCACAAGAACCAGGCTATCACTTTAGCTACTCTGGGCTAGGACATGTATCTCATCAGAAAGACAGGAAATCGACTGTATTCAACAGAAAGTGAGTGTTGAATGAGGTCTGTGTGACCTGTGAAGTACTGACTGTTAGTAAAAGTATTGTTTACCAAGTGTCTAATAGGGAAGTGCTTTGGGAAAATCATAAAGGAATTCCTTGGTAGCTAAGATTTATTCTTCTTTTTTTTTACCACCAGGTCGTAGGTGTCTGAAGTTATCCAAAATATGCTATAAGCATAGATGAATTCCCTGTGTTCCTGTTCAAAGCCAGTGCCTTTAATTGAACATACCAGACTGCATCCCCTCTCCTCTAGTCAAGGACATCAATCTAGCATTTTCCCCTTTCTCTTTTAAAGTCCTCAATTTTCTCCTCCCATCATCATGCTATTATTTCTCCCAGCTTAAAAAACAAAACAAAAACACTTTATTTAACCCTACTCCCTCTGTGAACTACCCCTCACAACTTTCCTCCCCTTTGCAGCAAAACTTCATGAAGGAGTTGCCATAACCCCTCTCTCTAGTTCCTCTCTTACCATTTTTAATTTTTAGTAAATTTTATCTTAGACATTCAGAAGTGTGCAGAAAATCCTAAGTGCTCAGTTCATTTTCACCAAGTGAACAGTCCTGGTAACCAGCACCAGATCAAGAATTAGAAGATCATAAGCACCAAGGACTTCCCTGGTAGTCCAGTGCAGGAGGCATGGATTTGATCCTTGGTTGGGGAATTAAGATCCCATGTGCCAGATGGCGCAGCCAAAAGACATTTTTAAAAAAGGAAGATGGTCATCAGCACCCTTGAAACTCACCTCCTGATCCTTCCCAGGCATCAACCCCAAGGTAACCACTGTTCTTACTTCTAGCATCCTAGATTAATTTTCCCATTCTTGAACTTTATACAAATGATGTTATACAGTGTATACTCCTTTGTATCTGGCTTCTTTCCCCTCTACATTCTATTTGTAAAATTAGTCCATGGTGTTATGAATAGCAGTAGTCCACTCATTCTGATTGCTGTAGACCAGAGATTTGCAAACATTTTCTGTAAAGGAGAAGATAGTAAATATTTGAGGCTTTGTGGATATAGGGCTTTAGCACAACTACTCAACTCTGCTGCTGTAGCCCACTGAAGCAGCCATGAATATTATGTAAACAAATGGTTGTGTCTCTGTCTCAGTGAAACTTGCTTAAAAAAAACAGAAAAACCTTGTGCTGGATTTGACTCTCAGGCTGTAGCTTACAGACCCCTTCTTAGTCTATAATATTCCCCTGGATGACTATGCTGTAATTTATCTACTCATTCTAATCTTGATGGATGTTTGCGGTAATTCCGAGTTTTGGTTATCCTATTTTATACTTCCTCTCTTCTTGTGCTTTTCTTGTTTAATTAAAATATTCATTATTTATTTATTTATTTGGTTGCACCAGGTCTTAGTTGCTGCACATCAGATCTTTTAGTTGTCGCATCTGAACTCTTAGTTGTGGCGTGTAGGACCTAGCTTCACTGAGCAGGGATCGAACCCTGGCCCCCTGCATTGGGAACTCAGAGTCTTGGCCACTGAAAGAAGTGGCTCTTCTTGAGCTTTTAAATCAACTTTATCAAAGTATAATTTACACGTAATAAAATGCACCCATTTATTTGTACACATATTCCAATCTAGATTTTTCTCACCATTCCAGTAAAATGTTTGTTAGCAAAATCACCAATGATCTCCATGTTGGCAAATCCAGTGATCATTCCCAGTCCTCATCTTACTTGACTTTTCAACAGCATTTGACACAGTTAATGTCAGCTATGACGTACATACTTCACGTTATGACAACTCCATGACATATTTTCTTCACTTGATTTCCAGCATTTAGCATTTAGGTCGGAGAAGGTGATGGCACCCCGACTCCAGTATTCTTGCCTGGAAAATCCCACGGACAGAGGAGCCTGGTGGGCTGTGGTCCATGGGGTTGCTAAGAGTCGGACATGACTAAGCGACTTCCTTTTCACTTTTCCCTTTCGTGCACTGGAGAAGGAAATGGCAACTCACTCCAGTGTTCTTGTCTGGAGAATCCCAGGGATGGGGGAGCCGAGTGGACTGCCATCTATGGGGTAACACAGAGTCAGACACGACTGAAGTGACTTAGCAGCAGCAGCAGCAGCAGAAGCAACATTTAGGTTGCCCCCGCACCTCTTGGTTATTCCATCTTGCTCTCCTTTTTTGAGCCCTCTTTTTCTCCCAATCCCTTAATGCTGGAGTATTAAGCTTAAAGGCCTACTCCTTGGACCTCTTCTCTATACATATCATTTCCTTTGTGATCTAATCCAGCCTTTGACTTTAAATATGTCTGTGCACCAGCAACTCCACATCTATTTCCATTTATCTCCAGCATTTTTCCTGTGACCTCCACGATTATAATCCAACAACCTGCCCCATATGCAGTCTTCTCCATCTTAATGGTTGCAGTCATCTGACTTGTTTTTTTCTTTCTTTCTTACATACCACATCTCATCCATAGCAATTCCAACTGTCTCTACCCTTAAATTCTACCCCAAATATTACTATTTCTCACCACCTCCACTGTTACAATCTGATCCCTGCCAGCATCCTTTCTTCTTGATAACTGAATTGCATTCTATCTGGTTTTCCAATTTCTACTCTTACAATCAACTTGGAACATAGCAGTCAAAGTGATCTGGTTATAACATAAGAGAGAGCATGTCACTTCTTTGCTCAAAACTCTTCTAATAGAGTTCCATCTAATTCAAAGTAAAAATCTTACAGTGTAAAAGTATCCTGACAGTGGCCTACACACTCTCACATGATCAGGTCCTTGTTACTTTTCTCCATCTTTAACAGTCCATCCCCCCGCTCCACACCACCCCTCGCCAACTGCTCTACCATCCCAGCTTCCTACTATTCTTCAAACATACTGGGCACACTCTTGCCTTGCTGTTCCCTTCGCCTGATGTGCTCTTTCCCCAGATGTCCATAAGGCTAATCCTTTCAACTCCTTCAAGTCTGCTCAAATGTTGTCTTCTTAAGATGGTCTACCCTAACCATTCTATTTAAAATTGCAGCCATCCCTCAACACTTTCAATCCTTCTTATTCTGCTCTTCTTTCTTTTTCTATAACACCGAAGGCTTCTTCATCTACACCATATTTACTTATTAATAAATAAGTCTACTGCTGTTCATCTATCTCCCCACACTAGAGTACAAGTCCCATGCAGGCATGAATCTTTGTTTTGCTCACTGATGTATTTCAATCTCCAAGAACAGTGCTTATCACACAGTAGGTATTCGATAAATATTTGCTGAATGAATGAATGAAAGATTAAGAAAATGGGTATTTATATTTCTTTCAAAAAAGCATTAGTCTTGTTTTTTTGGTGCAAATTCTCATCCTGGATTGAAAGCTAAGGGACTCATCTGTCAAGTTCCCAGAGAGTGGTTTGGCAATTATATCAACTACAAGCAGGTCCTCTTAGGTCAATAGACACCTGAGGCTATTTATTTTATTGGTGAAAGCTTGGTGTGAGAGCATTTTTGGTCCAGTTCACGAAAACAGCAGTGTTCTAACCAGCAGCTCCAATAAATCTTACACATTCTTGAGCCCATAAGTCCTGGCCTCCTGCCTCTCTACACATCCATTCATCCAACTAAGAAGAACCTCTTGTTGGAGCACACAGGGGCACTTGATTAGTATGAGCTATGGGAAGGAGCACAATCTTCTTTCCTTTCTGCCCTGGGGATAAGACTTTAGAGCAACCAACTCTTTGCTCAGGACACACAGACTGTGATGAGAAAGACTTTATACCTCTCTCCACATATACCAGATGGTTTATGGCCCACTGTCCAGAAACAGATAAAGTTAACACACAGAGCCCTTCACTGATATCATCTTATTCCAAGGCAAGTTGTGTTTACTTCTGGGACTGGCAGTTACTATATGGCCATCAGAGTCTATATAGAAATAGTAGGCTGAGAGATGGTTCATTCAAAATAATGTGTTTCCTATAATAATTTTCTGATTCCAATCTTCCTATGCCTCTTGCTCATCTTTTGCCCCAGTACCTACACTAGCAGTTTCTTATAGCTGAGACTATGGCTTATCAATTTGGCTGCAAAGTATAGTAGTTAAGGGCATGAACCCTGAAACCAATCTGTGTGGGTCAAGTCCTAGCATTAGTACCAGCTGTATGGGCCTAGGAAACTTATTTAACCTCTTTGTGCTTTTATTTTCTGGACTATTAAATAGTAATACAGCCTGAAATTGTTGTAAGGATAAAATGTGTTGAAATATGTAAATCACTTAGTACAATACCAGATACATAGGAAGTATAATTGACATGTGTGTGTGTGTAATACACATAAAATATATCTATAAATATATGTATAATATAAATATATATTCTTAAATGTGTATCTGTACATATACATGTGTGTATAATAATTTATAATTTAGAAGCACTTTGTGACTTGGAAAGGTGACAGAAATTATCCTAGATTGTCTTTCAGTGTAACTTTTGCATTGGAATCAAGAATGAACCAGCTGTTTGGTAAAAAGACTCTAACAAAACAATAAGGAGAAAAATCAGTGACTCTGTGTGTATACTCTGAGAACACATTTTTGCCTTCCAGCAGGACTGGGCCAATCCCGTGAAACAAGCTCTCCAGCAGACATTCTGGAAGGGAGACCTCAGGGAACTGGGGATTTTTTGTGACATCACCAAGGAGTGAAGGAGGGGAAGTAGTGGCAAAGTTTGGGACAAATTTTTAATTTGCACCCCCACCCCCCAAAATGAATATTAAATCTTTGTGATCATCATATTCATTCTTGAGTACTGTAAGCTTAGTCTTTATTCCCATCCATATGTTGAAGCCCTAGGCTCCCAGTGTGATTATACTTGGAGATAGGGCTTTTGCTGCTGCTGCTAAGTCACTTCAGTTGTGTCCGACTCTGTGTGACCCCATAGACGGCAGCCCACCAGGCTCCCCCGTCCCTGGGATTCTCCAGGCAAGAACACTGGAGTGGGTTGCCATTTCCTTCTCCAATGCATGAAAGTGAAAAGTGAAAGTGAAGTCGCTCAGTCGTGTCCAACCCTCAGCGACCCCATCGACTGCAGCCTTCCAGGCTCCTCCGTCCATGGGATTTTCCAGGCAAGAGTACTGGAGTGGGGTGCCACTGTTTTTAGGAGATAATTAAGGTTAAATAAGGTCATAGGTTGGTGTCCAGTATTCTTGCCTGGGAAATCCCATGGACAGAGGATCCTGGTGCGGTCACATGGGGTTCATGGGGTCACAAAGAGTAAGACATGACTTAGTAACTGAACAACAACAACATAATGAGAGGGATAGAGGGGCTTCCCTGCTGGCTCAGTGGTAAAGAATCCGCCTGCCAGTGCAAGGACACAGGTTTGATCCCTGATCGGGGAGAATCCCACATGCCATGGAGCAACTAAGCACATGCACAACGACTGAGCCTGTGCTCTAGACCCTTTGCTCTGCAACAAGAGAAGCCACCTCAGTGAGAATCCTGGGCACCACACCTGGGGGGTAGCCCTCACTTGCCACAACTAGAGAAAAGCCTGTGCAGCAATGAAGACCCAGCATAGTCGAAGAAAAAAAAAAAAGAAAAAAAGAAAGATAGAGATGTCTCTCTCTGTGCACCCATCAATGAAAGTCTTTGTGAGAATACAGCAAAGGAAGTGGTCATGTGCAAGCCAGGAAGAGGGCCCTCATTAGGAATGTAATGGGTCCACACCTTAATCTTGGATTTCCCAGCCTCCAGAATTGTGAGAGATAAAATTTTGATGTTGAGGTCACATAGTCTATAGCTTTTTGTCATGGCAGCCTGAGCAGACTGAGACAGGTTGAAACAGGAAGCATGCCCGAATGGTCTCTGATGATGGAGGTTTAGTGCTGGGACTCATGGAGCAGCATGAGGAGCCCCCTGTCACCGGGGCAGCCATTATTGGTCACAGAGCTTCCCAGACAGCGATGATCTATAGGCCCATGGAGAAATAAAACAAAGGTTCAGCATGGATTGGATTATTGCCTACTATTTATTTAGTATTTACATTTCCTTGAGTCCATTTGTCACTGTCCAATACACAGTGACACCAAGCTCTTTTTGGCCTCCTTCTGGCTAGTCCATTCCCATGGGACTTTGGCTTCAACCAAGTGTAGCCGGAGTAGTAGGGTTTGTTTCACCTGGCAAGAAATGGAACAGCTTTATGCAGAACAAATCGCAAATGGCCTACTTCTCAGAAAGGGGCTGTGGGCTTAAAAGGCACTTACGAGGATTCAAGGGTTTCTTCTTAGTATAGAGCCTGGACCTTTCTATAACAGAGCTTGAACACCCCATCCTATAATACTTGTACCAGTTTTCTGGGACTGCTGTAAAAAGCCGCATAAACTGAGTGGCTTTAAACCAACATGAATTTATTCTCAACATGAATCAGCCATAGGTACACATATGTCCCCTCCCTCTTGAACCTCCCTCCCATCTCCCTCCCCACCCCACCCCACTAGGTTGACACAGAGCCCCTGTTAGAGTTCCCTCAGGTCGAGGTTTGACAGAGAACAACAAAATTCTGTAAAGCAATTATCCTTCAATTAAAAAACAAGTAAAATTAGAAAAAAAATTTATTATCTCACTGTTCTGGAGGCCAGAAGTCTGAAATCAAGGTGTCAGCAGGGCTACACTCCCTTTGAAGGGTCTCAGGGAGAATTTCTTTGTTTCTTCAAACTTTTGGTGATCTCAGACATTCCTTGGCCTGGAGCAGCGTAACTCTCGTCTCTGCCCACCTTCATCTCAATATGGACTTCTCTGTGTGTATGTCTGTGTCCTCTTGTATTCTCATGAAAACCCCAGTCACCACTATTACCTAGCCCCAAACCTTCATTGTAACTAATTATATCTTCAAAGATCCTATTTCTATATAAGGACACATTCTGAAGTTCTGGGTAGGTGTGATTTTTTTTGGAGGGGGGAGCTATTCAATCCACTGTGTTGCTTTAGCTAAAATTCTTTAGTTGCAAATTACAGAAAAATGCTTGAGCCATAATATGTTAAAAAAAAAAAAAAGATTTTATCTGTAGGACACAGGAGTGTTTTACAGAAACAGTAAAACAGTCAGGCCTCATCAGGAAGATCCCAGAGCTGTGCAGCTATCAGAAATATTAACCGCTCCCTTTTCATCACAGTTTCTTCCTTCCTATCAGCCTTATTCTCTCTCTAGACAAGAGAGAGAATTGCTACATCTCCATACTCTCAGCAGGCAGCCTATGGCCAACCTAGTACTCCAGAGTTGATATTTCTGTTCAGATGACCATTTCTAATTGGATAATCTTGGTCCCAATTCTAAATTCTCAGAAGAGAGAATCTAATGAGTCCATCTAGGATTCGGTGTTCAATCCTGATCCAATCTATTGTAGGTAGTGGGTGGAGTGATGTGACAAATCCAGCATGGGGAGTGGAATCATCCTGCTGGATGGTTAGGTGATGCTTTCAAACTGTGATGCTGGAGAAGACTCTTCAGAGTCCCTTGGACAGCAAGGAAAGCAAAACAGTCAATCCTAATGGAAATCAGTCCTGAATATTCATTGGAAGGACTGAGGCTGAACTGAAGCTCCAATACTTTGGCCACTTGATGCGAAGAGCCGACTCATTGGAAAAGACCCTGAAATGCCGGGAAAGATTGAGGACAGGAGAAGAAGAGGGCAAGAGAGGGTGAGATGGTTGGATGGCACCATCGACTGAATGGACATGAGTTTGAGCAAACTCCAAGAGATAGTGAAGGACAGAGAAGCCTGGCATGTTGCAATCCATGGGGTTACAAAGAGTTGGACGTGACTGAGTGATTGAACAATGAAAAAGAAAAGTCTTTGTGAGCTGGTAGAAAGCACAGAAAAAGTCTGTACTTATCTTACGCTTCATAGCATTTAACAGCATACAAAGTGTTTTCATGTATACTCAAAGCTGATTTGTGCAAGTTCATCTGAAACAGGCATAACTGGCATTCTGCCCAGTTTACAGATGTAGAAACTGACACAGAGAGATGAGATGACTAGAGCATAGAGATGGTCAGGGTCAAAGATCAGACACAACGTTATGTTGTCTGACTCCTGGCCTGACTCTTCATCTCACCACACAAGACAGAAATGTAACTGACTTTGTAGTTTTTATTGCAACCAAATACCACTTATGCATAGTTATTATCCAAGTTTACAAATGTACTTTCAAAAGTAAAAATTTAATGGTCTGATGTTCACAGCCATTCTACCCTTGTTTTGTTCATCCAAAGTTTTCCCTGCTTCTCATTTTCCTTCTTCTTTTCCAGTCCACAGTCTCTTCACAATTCTAACCCCCTCCACATTATTATTCTCAGAAAGTTTTCAGTAGGATTTATATACTAAAAGAAAAATGGAAATCATCTTTCTTTTAGCATTTGAACTCAAATCCCTCCTTTGCATTTTAGAATTTCCTTCTTACTGGCATCCAATCAATTCACAGTGTCTGGGAGAAATGGGGCTGTTATGGGGTTACACCTCTGAAATCCTTTTATTTATCTGATATTTTCTCTGAGGCTTGCTTTCCACAGTCACCGGTTCAGGCTCCCTCTTCTCATTTTCTCACTCATTGGATTCCCCAATCTGACAGCCTCTTAGTAAATGGTTTTGCCTACTGTTCACTCTTAATTACCTTCTTTAATTCCCTTGAGTTTTCTATTTCTGTTTTACATTCACCTTCTTTCCATTATCTCAGGGAAAAAAAATCATTTCTGCTCTCCTTAGAGGTAAGAGTTTTCTCTCTTAAAGCTTCCTAAGACCATTAACCTCGCTGAAGTTCTTCTTTCTAACAAGTAAACATTTTTTTTTTCCCCAACAACTTTCTTTTCTTTAGTTTTCAATTTTAGCTTCCTATTTTTTTTTTTTACCCCTAGGAGAAAATAAATAAATAAGCCAACAACCCGAGCCTTTGACAGGTCTTGCTGCCCTTTCAGTCTTTGTCATACACACATATTTAAGAAGTCAGACTTCTTAAACAATCGGTGTTTGCCCACTGTCTTCATCTTGCCCTCCTCATCCCTTCCCTTTTTTTCAGTCTGATATCCCTCTCCACTGCTTTGTTGAAACTTCATTTCTCTTTTATTGAATGTCCTCCATTCCTCTCCTCACTGACCGTGTTTTCATTTAAATAGTCAAACATAATAGCTGCTTTAACATTCTTGTCTGTGAATTCTATTCATCTCTATCATTCCTGGGTCTGTTTCTTTTGAGCAATTTTTCTCCTGGTTATAGGTCACATATTTCTGCTTCTTGGCATGTTTAGTAATATCTTACTGGAAACTGTGCATTTTACACTGTTGAGTGTCTAGATTTTGTTGCTTTTCCTTAAAGATTTGTATTTATTGTGACAGGTAGTAAAGGGTACTTGATCCTTTGGAGGCTTGCTTTTAAGCCTTTTTAGGGCAGATATAAAGTAGCCTTTCTTCCAGGACTAGTTTAGTAAGACTCCTAAAGCATGGCCTTTCTCTAGCCACTATTGAATGTTCCTAGTGATCATCAAGAACACTCCTCTCTGGCTAGTCAGAACTTGTGTAGTTTTCCTTGTGTAAGCTCAGAAACTGTTCAGCTCACAGCTCTTAAACCTCTTTACCAAACCATGGAGTTTCACTGTATTCAGCAAAGATTCAAAATGAGCCTATACAGATTTCTAGAACTTTCTTTCTAGGTAGCTTCCTTCTCCCTGCAACTCTGCCCTACAGCTTCCATCAGCTTTAGATATCCTGAACTCCGATCTTTGCCTCCTCGATTCAAGACAATCATTGTGGTTTATATGGGTTCCTTACTCCATGGCCAGGCATGTGTCTCAGGGCAGAAAGTCAGGGCCATCTTTTCTCAGGAGTCACAGTCCCACAATGCCTGTTGTACAAAGTCTGAAAAATTTTTCCCCCATTTTCCAGCTGTTCAAGATTAATTCCGGTTTCAATGATTTCATTTGGTCAGAAGTTGAAGTGTCTGAAATTGCTCTTTTGAAGAACACTGGTGATTGCTTCTAAGTAATTCCAAAGTCTTTTCCTTATTCCTCTTGTTCCTGGGGCAATATTTGAGTCACTGTCTTCTTAAAATTCTCCTCCCTTAAACCATCCTATCTCCTTTATCATTCCTTCACTATTTCTCTTCTCCTGAGGGCCTTGTGATTAGGCAAACACAATTATAAAATAGATCATAGATCAAACTGGCAATTTCCAGTTTGATCAGGGAACGTGGCTGCAGGAGCCTAGGCAGTTGATCTCTAGGCAAATTCCCACAGGGAGCACTTAATAAACATTTGCTGATTGATTTTGGGTCTACTGTACCCTTATCCATTAGTAGGACAGTTAAGAGTTGACTGTGTTTCATATGTACATATTTCAGTATGAATGCTATTATTTACCAATGTCTTTTGGGGGAGTTTTGAAAGTTTTTCTAGTCTCAAGAAAATATGGTTGAGTAATTTGAAATTCAAATTCAAATGATCAAGAATGTAATCTTTGCTAGATTTATCATGTCCTGTTTTTGTTTTGTTTTCCTTGATGGGTCCATTTCAACTTGTACAATGCTGTTGGTCCTTTTCCAGAGTAGACTCCATTTTTCCTTTTTATATAAGTGCTTCTGTTCTGGGTAGTTTAGCAGTATGTTAACATTTTGGTTAACACTTTGTTTTTTATCTTGGATAAAATTATTGTAGGTTAATATACTCAATTATGTCTTTCATTTATCCTGGTTAATGATTCCAGACCCCTACAGGTAGAGGTATTTATGAATTCAAGATGATTATGCTGCCACTAAGACTGAAGCCTCATTTTCCCCCTTAAGGATATTTTTACTAATTATATATAACTCCTACACATGTTCAATAGAAGACAAATTTAACTGCATCAAAAAGTTGTCTGTGATTAACAGAATAATGCTTAAAAAATAATATAGTATCCACATTTGTCAAAAGAAAATTATTTGGATATTCCAATCACTTACTATAGCTTTCATTAATATTAGATGACATTAAGATAACCAAACATCAAACAAAGGATAATTATGTATCTTTCAATTATTTTTCCAACCCTCTTTAAAGGAACTTGCCAAACAGGCTTGATGCCTTGAGAAGTAATGCCACTTAAAAAAATCATTGTCAAGTTCAAACAGACAATTTAATGTTTAAAGTCAAGGACAGTTAAATATTTACTTATCCTAGGAATTCATTTACTGCCCTTGAGACCTTGTTTCACCTCCTTTAAGAGTATTTAAAAAATAGAGAAGGAGATTTTTGATAAATGTCCCTCACAGATAATAATTTACTTAAAACAAAAAGCTTTAAAAAAATCAGGTGCATCTTTGCCTATGTTTGAAAGAGAATGCAAACTCAAGCGGCATCCACAAATATACAATATCTGTATTTCAAATATATAATAAGAAAACTGATTCTGGATAATAGAATCTTTGTCTTACCATAGAAAACTGAAGTTGAGAAAAAGGTATATGCTAAGTAAGTGGAGAGAAGGGAATACAATTCCAGAACAGCGAGAGTGAATAAAATGGAAGTTGATCAAGGATAGAGAAATAGCAAATGCAACGTGGTCCTTTAGGGAATTGGCTCTGGTTTCCCCAGAAAACAGTGTGTTGCTTGGTCAAGCCATTTGGAATCATGGTGCCCAGAGTGGTCCATCGAGGTGGAAGGGGAAAAGGAAGGGAATGCTGGCTCCTGTTTTTCTTCGATCAAACTAGCCCACACAGATCTCAAAATGATTGCTGCAGCTCCAATCATTACATCTCCACAGAGCAACATCCAGAAACAGAGGAAGGAAAGAGACAATAGAAACTTTCTGCTCAAGCATCTTTTCAAACAATTATTTCTTAGAGGCTCCTGTATGCATCCTTTTATACTCTACTAACCTAAATGAGAGTGAAGGAAGAGAGTGACAAAGCTGGCTTAAAGCTCCATATTTGGAAAGCGAAGATCATGGCATCTGGTCCCATCACTTCATGGGAAATAGGTGGGGAAACAGTGGAAACAGTGTCAGACTTTATTTTGGGGGCTCCAAAATCACTGCAGATGGTGACTGCAGCCATAAAATTAAAAGACGCTTACTCCTTGGAAGGAAAGTTATGACCAACCTAGACAGCATATTCGAAAGCAGAGACATTACTTTGCCAACAAAGATCTGTCTAGTCAAGGCTATGGTTTTTCCAGGGTTATGTGTGGATGTGACAGTTGGACTGTGAAGAAAGTTGAGCACTGAAGAATTGATGCTTTTGAACTATGGTGTTGGAGAAGACTCTTGAGAGTCCCTTGGACTGCAAGGAGATCCAACCAGTCCATCCTAAAGGAGATCAGTCCTGGGTGTTCATTGGAAGGACTGATGCTAAAGCTGAAACTCCAATACTTTGGCCATCTCATGCGAAGAGTTGACTCATTGGAAAAGACCCTGATGCTGGGTGGGATTGGGGGCAGGAGGAGAAGGGGACGACCGAGATGAGATGGCTGGATGGCATCACTGACTCGGTGGACATGAGTTTTGGTGAACTCCGGGAGTTGGTGATGGAGGCCTGGCGTGCTGCGATTCATGGGGTCACAAAGATTCAGACACGGCTGAGTGACTGAACTGAACTGAACCTAAAGTGGGTTGCACATCCCAACTTAGATCAATCAGTGAATGCTGCTATGTTTAAAACAGATGACCAACAAGGTCCTGCTGTATAGCACAGGGAACTCTGCTCACTGTTAGGTGGCAGTTCGGATGGGAGGGCAGTATGGGCAAAAATGGATACATGTATATGTATGGCTGAATCTCTTTGCTGTCCCTCTGAACTATCACAATGCTGTTAACTGGCTGTTGTTCAGTCACCAGATCATGTCCCACTCTCTGGGACCCCATGGACAGCAGCATGCCAGGCTTCCCTCTTCCTCACCATCTCCTGGAGTTTGCCCAAGCTTATGTCAGTTGAATTGGTGATGCCATCCAACCATCTCATCCTCTGTCACCCTCTTCTTCTGCCTTCAATCTTTCCCAGCATCAGGGTCTTTTCCAATGAGCCAGCTCTTTGCAGTAGGTGGCCAAAATATCGGAGCTTCAGTTTCAGCATCAGTCCTTCCAATAAGTATTTAGGGTTGATTTCCTTTAGGATTAACTGGTTTGATCTCCTTGCTGTCCAAGAGACACTTAAGAGTCTTCTCTAGCACCACAGTTTGAAAGCATCAATTGGAGTAATTGGCTGTACTCTCATATAAAATAAAAAGTTTTAAAAAATCAGTGGATGGAGAGACAAAGATTGTCATTATTAACTTCAATCAATCAAGATATATCCTCCATGGCTGAGTATTTTTTGCACATAATTAACTGCAGATCAAAATTGGCCTCCTTCTTGACCTTCTTGCTTCTAGCCAGTATGTTCTTTCTAACAAACATGTTGATGATGTCACTGTCATGCTTGACATTTTTCTAGGGCTTTTCCTCATCTGTAGGCAAGTCCAGGTTCCATGACCATTCGTATTTCTTCATGTTAACTAATCCATTTCATCTCCTCTCACTCTGCAAAGGGCACTGTGTTTCAGACACATGGAATTAGCTGGAATTCCCAGCATACATCATGCCTGTTGTTACCTCCTGTGTTTTCCATACTGTCTTTTCTGACTTTCCCCATTGTCTGCATAGCAGCTACAACTTAATTTTCAAACATAGACTTACATGCAGCCTCCTCAGAAAGCCTGCCAAGACATTCCTCCTTTTTTCTCAATAGCATCGCCTTTATGACATTGATAGCCTTGTGGTAATAATGTATTTCTTCCTCTACACCCTTAATCTGACTGGAAATCCCCAGGGCTTATCTGAGCACCCAGAATGCAGAAGCCACTTGAAACATCTTATTAAATGGAAGATTCCTGTAGATGTATGTGATCAATCTCAACCAAGTCTTTATTTGTTTAATTTGTCACTTGGTGAACCCTGACACCAGGGACTATCACAAACACTCCCCACTCTCCCAAAGCCCAAGTGTAGTCTTCACTTCCCTCATCCTCAATAGATAATCTCTATTTCTTAGAGTCCATAGATGACATGAAGTTTAAAGTTTTTAATCTTCCCTTATTTGCCTCAATCTCCATTCCCAACATTTAACATTTCTCTGTTTTCACTCTCTTCATCGCTGTCACCTGAAATGAAAAGGTGTCTGTTTTCCCTAAAGATCTCATGCCTCTGACCTGCTCCTTGGACTTCTTGCTCCAGAATCCTTTGACACCAGCTAGCACTCCAGTCTCTAATGCACCCATCAGACTGGTTACTCTTACACTGCCTTATATACAGAAGACTCCTGCCCTGTGGTCAGTGCCTTCAAGCCTAGTAGAGGTTGCTAGAACTGGTGGCTCAGAAACCAGATACATTGATAGAAGAGTTCCACTTGACTCCCACAGAGTTTTTCCATGTGGGAAATTTAGCGTAAAAAAAAAATAAGGATTTTGGTCTCTGTAAAGACCAGATAGCTGGCTGCCCTGGGCCAGCCTTTCCACACGGCAACAATGGTCTAGGCACAGCTGCTGTGGATGGGGCATGTGATCAGCAGGTCATCATAGTCTCCCCTGACTCCCTTTGCTCACTTTGATCACCTGCCGGGCTTACCTGGTGGCTCAGATGGTAAAGAATCTGCCTGAAATGCAGGAGACCTGGAATTGATCCCTGGGTCAGGAAGACCCCCTGGAGAAAGGAAAGGCTACCCACTCCCGTATTCTTGCCTGGAGAATTCCATGGACAGAAGAGCCTGGCAGGCTACAGTTATGGGGTTGCAGAGTCCGACATGACTGAAGTGACTTAGTACACACAGTATATCACCTGCCAGGTTCTTACAAGCATTTGAATTTGCAGGCCCTTGCTGGAGTTTGAGTTTGTCCCTGTCTCTCACCTGGAAGTCCCCACTTGAAAGGAGGGGATTTCCCTGGTGATCCGCTAGTGATGAGATACAGCAGTGGACGCTCCATCCTCGTTGTCCTTGAAGCTTTCTCATCTCTCTATCCTCTCAAGAGACCACATCCAGTTTGGCTTCCTTAGCACATAAGCTCCTGGTTCTATTAGCTCCATAATGCCAGTTTTGCTGGCTATTTTATTTCCATCCCCTACATGAAAACTTTTCCTAAAATTCCTATTATTTTCTATCCGGGGCCCCTGTCATCTCCAAGGGTTCATCAAGTCATGTGACTTTTGTCATCTATCCCTTTAATGTGAAGAGCTGCCAAATATCTCTCTAATATCTCTTTCTCATATTCTTTTCACGGATCTCCAATGATCTGCTGGAAACACCCCCAGGATGTGTTTTCAGCATTTCAGTTTTAATATATCTGAAACACAGTTCATTATCTTGCCTTCCACCCCTCCTTCCAACTACCCAGGTACCTAATTAACTGTTGATGGAGTTTTCACTGCAATGCAGTTTGCAAATCACTCCAGCCCTTTCCTTTAATATCCAAAGCATTTCTTCAGGTCCTCAAAACTTCTGGCCTCCCAACTGGTCTCCCTGCCTCCCGCTGCTCATTTCTATCTCATTCCTTACACTCTGGCCAAATCATCCTTCTGAAACAGTGCTGTGACTATGCCCTTCTACTGTTCTGCATTCAGCACCAGAAAGAATGAAGCATGCAGTTTGTCAAGGTTCCTGTCCACATTCTTCTCAGCAATCCAGTTATATTTAAACCTCAAAGCAATGACGGTTCATCCTCCCCACACCATGCTTGGTAGATCAGAAATCTTTAGTAGTTCGCCATCTTTTGAAAAAGAAAATCTAAAACATGACTTTCAGCCATTCAAACTCAATCAGGTTTCCAACCTTATCTTCCAGTCGCTTCCTGACACCTACCTAATGTCACCTGGACAACCTGAAATTCACCAGAAAACTTGAAGATACCTCATACTTTCTCCCTTTGCTGATGCAGGTCCATTGTTTGTAAGGTTCTCCCCACATCCTTCCAGGCCCGTCTCATACATTTCACTGATAATGCCACCTGGCACACACATTCTTACTTTGTTTTAATGGCCAGGTCCTCTCTGATGCACTGTCTTGTATGCTCCTTAAGAACATCTTTCATCCCAGTGGAGTATTTGGCACATGGCACCATTTCAATCAACAAGCATTTAGACAAGTTTTCTATAACAGCAGACAATGAGCCAGATGCTGGCATACAAAGGTGGACAAGGCACAGCTCCAGCCCTGATGGATTTCTCAGGTCTGATGAGCACAGTAGAGGTACATGCAAAAGAAGGAGGGATTTACTCATGGAGGGATGACTAAGAATGGGAAAGTGAGGCTTCACAGGATACAATACTTGAATTGAGCACCAAAAAAATAAATAAATAATAGAGAATAGTTATAGAGGTAGGTGAGACAAATGTTTGCAGTGAAACTTAGTTGAGTTCAGTCACTAGGTCGTGTCTGACTCTTGAGATCCCATCGACTGTATCCCACCAGGCTTCTCTGTCCATGGAATTCTCCAGGCAAGAATACTGGACTGGGTGGCCATTTCCTCCTTCAGGGGCTCTTCCTGACCCAGGGATCAAACCCTGGTCTCCTGCATTGCAGGCAGATTCTTTACTGACTGAGCTACAAGGGAAGTGAAACTTAGGTCAGCCATATTTAAAACTTATTGGCAATGATGATGCTGATAAGCAGCAAGGTTGAAGGGTTAGCCCAAATATATTTAGATTATGTGGGTTATAGTGTGATATGAAACAGATGAACCAGAGTTAAGTGTCACTTAAGAATGGATTCTATCAAGGGAAATATGTGGAGGAAAAGCCAACTGCTGCTGCTGCTGCTAAGTTGCTTCATTNGCACCTGCTGCTGCTGCTGCTGCTGCTGTTGCTGTTTCTGCTGCTCTCCCCTCCCCGGTGGGAGTAGTAGCAGAAGCCTTTACTACTGCTGTCTTATCCATCTCCCAGCCTGTTGCTGCTGCTACTGCTGCTGCTTCTTCGTCTGCTGCTGTTGCTGCTGCTGCTGCTGCTGCTGCTTCGTCTGCTGCTGCTGTTGCTGCTTCTGCTGCTGCTGCTGCTGCTGCTTCGTCTGCTGCTGTTGCTGCTGCTGCTGCTTCGTCTGCTGCTGTTGTTGTTCCTGCTGCTGCTGCTGCTGCTGCTGCTTTTTCGTTTGCTGCTGCTGTGAGTGCCGCTGGCGGGTGTTTCTGCTGCTGTACTACTGCGGGCGCTACTACTACAACTACTGCAGCAGCTGCAGCAGCAGCAGCAGCAGATGTATCGACTGTGGCATGCTGACAGTCCTCCATCTTGCTGCTGCTACTGCTGCTGCTGCTAGTGCTGCTGCTGCTGCTAGTGCTGCTGCTGCTGCTACTGCTGCTGCTGCTACTGCTGCTGCTGCTGCTGCTACTGCTGCTGCTGCTACTGCTGCTGCTGCTGCTGCTACTGTTGCTGCTACTGCTGCTGCTGCTGCTTCTGCCGAGTCTTGGTCGGTTGCCGCTGCTGCCGCCGGTGGTGCTGCTGCCGCTGGTGCTGCTGCTGCCGCTGGTGCTGCTGCTGCCGCTGGTGCTGCTGCTGC